>OZ030007.1:65798450-66290950 GCA_964023405.1 Apodemus agrarius
GGGGAACACCGGCTCTCTCTCTCTCTCTCTCTCTCTCTCTCTCTCTCTCTCTCTCTCTCTCTGTAGCCATTGCTTGCCTGTAGTTCTTTACTGGGGCGGAGCCTTCTGAGACTGCCCCATCCACACCGGGATGTCAACTGGCGTTGTCATTATTCAGGTTTTGTTTTGGCAACCATGTTGTGGATATTTTATGGGTGTAGCTTCCCTGTGGTGTCTAAAAGACACAATCTTGCAGAAAACTTTCCGGTCCTCTGGTTTGTGCAAGCTTTCTATCCTATATTCTGTCCTGTGTTCCTGGATCTCAGTCATAGGGGCGTAGATATGCCAATGGGCTGTGCGCCTTACAGCCACTCTCTCTCTGTATCTTGAGCGATTTTAGGCCACCATAGTCGTCTCTATCTATTGCAAAAAGAAGCTTCTTTGATGAGGAATGAGAGCTACATGTATCTGTATAGGTATAAGGATAAGTACCCGAAATACAGTCAGAAATGATACTGGTTAGGGAAACTGTAGTGGTAGGTTTTCCTTTAAGGCCATTGGCCTCTCCAGTCATAGATGTTAAGAAGTTAGTCTGAGCCGGGCGTGGTGGCACATGCCTGTAATCCCAGCACTTGGGAGGCAGAGGCAGGCGGATTTCTGAGTTCGAGGCCAGCCTGGTCTACAGAGTGAGTTCCAGGACAGCCAGGGCTACACAGAGAAACCCTGTCTCGAAAAGCAAAAAAAAAAAAGAAGAAGTTAGTCTGAAATATTCACTCAGATGATGAATAACACTTCAGATGAAGGTTTACAGTCCAAGGGAGGAATTCCCTCTTACTGAGCAGACCTTCAGTCCAATTAGACAACTATTGATTATGGCCCAGATAATATGCCACTAGTGTACCATTGAGGATATGTGGCCAGGTGGTCACTGCTGGGTCTGCAGGCTTCACAGCTGGGTAGGGATGTTGCTCACCCCTGCCCTTGGCAGCTTGCACAACCCCTTCAGACACTGTGAGAGTAGTCCTCGGGGAGGAGCCTTTGAGGTCAAATCCAGCCCAATTCCTCTAAGACTGGGGTCTAAAGGGTCTTACCTTCAAGGTCAGGGAAAGGCACTGAAAACACCTGTATTGTTTTGGGAGTCTCTTGTGTTCCTACCCCAAAAAAAACAACAACTCAAAGGATGGGATTCCCTGCCTGGCCCTGGGGATCTTTGGCAATGGTTCTCAACCTTCCAGATGCTGCAACCCTTTAATACAGTTCCTTACACTGTGGTGAGCACTTAACTCTACAATTATTTTAGTTGCTAGTTCATAACTATACTGTTGCTAGTGTTATAAATCAAAATGTAAGTATCTGATATTCAGGATATCAGATATACTACCCCTGTGGAAGAGTCATTCAACCCCAAAGGGGTCATGACCCACACTTGATAACCTCTGGTCTGTGGCTTTTAAGAGAAACATTGTTATAGTGGTCTTTCTCTTTTTATGTGTTTCCTGTGCTCCCTTGCTTCAGCCATGCCTACTCTGAAAATCTAAGGTTCCTAAATAAGCCCAGACCCAGGATTTCCGGTAAAGAATCCTCAGCTTGCAGCAGAAGCAATGTCAGAAGTGCGGCTCCAGTCTGCTTTTCCCAGTAGCCCGAGGAGTCCGTCAACTCGGTAAGGACCTAGACCTTTGGACCCCTCGCCTTGACATCTTAAAGAATTTCAGAGTGAAACAGAATGAAGTGGAGCTGAAATCTGTTGAAAAATACTTTAATGAAGATTTTAAGCACTGGGTTAAGAGAAAGAAAGACACGCCCAAGAGCACTGGTGTAGACTTCTCTAAGAGAGATACACTTCAAGTGTCCTAGTGGTAATTATAAATGGGATTTTGGAAGCTTTTAGAATCCCATTGCTTAACTGGTTTCTATGGTACCCTCTCCTCTCCTGCCTCCATTTCTCTTTTTGGTAATTGAGATTACAGAGTGATGCCAATGGTACTTTGGGTGAGATTACAGTCTGATAAAATAAAACCATGTTGCACAAGGACTTAGAAAACATCCTTTTATTATAAAGGAGTGTATGATGAGCATCCTGGGGAAATTGCAGGCTCATTAGCTGGGAGAGGAGAAAGGTCTTAAGCATATATTGTTAACTATATTGGAATCCTGGTTCTTCCACTGCCAAGTGGCTTCCACAAGACCCCAAAGGGGAATGCCTTTCCTTCTCATTTCCCCGTAATTTTGCCTGTCTTTCTCTCCTTCCTCATAGCTATGTTTGAGTGTGGTAAGGGACCTTTCCTATCAGGCAGTAGATGCGTGAGAGCAAGCGGGAGGGGCAGCCCCGCAGCACTGCCAGTTCTTACTATTTAGCTCAACACCTGCCTCCTCCTCATCTGGACAAGCATGTTCCTGCTAAGTCCCTGCGCTCCCACGAAGCACTACAGACACCAGGTGTACGTCAAATGCCTCCCTCTTTCTCCAACCTCCAAACAGTAGCTGGGCAGCCTACAGTTCACTTTAGTTCTGATATGGTCCCATAAGTCAAGGGGTCAGACCTATAAACTGTCCCCACTTCAGAAACCAGTAACAAGCCTAACCCTCCAACACTTCTATCCCATTAACTATGTATCGGGGCCGCCCACCACACCCTGCTTGGGTTTAATATTTACTAGAAAGGCACATTGACATGAGGAAAATATTTCGTTTGTGTGTACAAGTTTGTGATAGGATACACTCAGAGATACCCAGCGAGCTGGGCTACAGGAGGTAGAGTCTGGTCAGACACACAGAGCTCCCACAGATCTTATCTCTAACCTCCTGCCAGCTCCCCAGAAAGCAGTGGATAGAATGAAGGTGAATGCCTGCCCTCCAATGACATGGCCTTCCAAGTAAGGTATCCTATCCTGAGGCCATGTAGGGTCAATGACATAAAGCCTGGTGTGAGTGAAAAGGCTTAATAAAGCTGTTTCAATGCCCATTTGCCACAAATTAGAATCACCCAAGCAGGGCCTCACCTGATGAGTTAGTTTCCCTGACTGCTTGGATTGCTGTGGGCAGACCCACCCTCGCTATGGCAGCCCTGAGAAAGGGGGCGTGACAGAAGGAAGAGCAGCTCACCTGCGCAGGAGGCCTCCCTCTGCCTACCGGGCTCCTTTGCTCTGTTGCTGCTGCTGGCTCCCTCCGTGCTATCAGCGTGCTATGTCTAAGCATTTCCCAGGGACAAGGTGGGGGTGGGGGGTCCCCAGGAGTCATTCAGACTTCTGTTACCAGATTGGGACTACTGAGTCGAACCCAGCCTCAAGGACAATGCAACTACTAGGTTCGCTCTCAGGTCTGCTTCTGTTGTTGTTGTTGCTATTTTAAAGCTAATTACCAATTACATACACACACACACACACACACACACACACACACATATGCATGCATACACACATGCTTACACACACACACACACACACACACACTTGTACAGATAGGCATACATGCACAAATACATGCACTTGCACACACAGGCATGCATGCACACATGCATGTGCACACACACACACACACACACACACACACATGAAATTGATTCTGTTCCTCTGACAAACCCTGACTAACTCTGGGCTAAATAACAGAACACATTTTCTGTCACTTCTGTAAGTTCCAAATGTTTAAGAGCTCTATACTGAGAACAATGTCAAAAAATATACTTCATTCTTTAGGTAATTTGGGGACAGGGACTCTGCCCAGGCTGGCCTTGAACTTACGCTATAGCTGAGGTGACTGTTGAGGAATGAGAGGAAGGAGAGTGAGTAAAGAAGTGGGCAAGTGATGAGCTGTGGAGGGAGACAGTGTGAGCAGGGGGGGAGGGGCGGCAAGAGTAGTGCTCTCCATGTCCACGTTCCAAGATTCCCAGGGGAAACTGCATAAATATAGTAGTCAGAAGGAAGTGAGCCATCACTGCCTCGCTCAGATGGGAGCCCAAGGGTTCCCATGTTAGATCTACCAGGCCCTCAGGGCCGACTGGCAGAGTCTGTACACTGTCCCTGCGTACACACCAGAGAGAGGACGTAAAGCCCAGGGTTCCCAAGTTCAATGCTCCTTTCTTTTTTTGCTGTAGATTGCTGAGGCATGAGCTACTTCCCTTCTCCCTTGGCATCTTTGCACTGTGCCCCGAGAAACAATCGTATCACACTCAGGAAGGCTGGGCCAGCAATGGCAGGGAAACAGGAACTGTCCCCACGGATGTCCTCCCCAGGGGAGACAGCCAGGGACTGGGAACAAATACCGTGTGAAAAAGAAAGCCAGACTGTGCTGAGACTCCTGGTCCCAGCACTCAGCACAGCCCTTCGCCGCGGAGTCCAGGAACAGAACATTATTCTTAGTGCTTGGACTTTCCCTTCCCTCCTCCCACCCTCTGCGCACACTCCCTAATGCCTGTGAGAAGCCAGGCTACAGGGCACATTCCAATACCTTCCCACAGTCAGACCATTTCCCTCTTGAATAATCTCCACAGGCCGAGCTAGAGCCTGGCTGCTGAGCCTGTTGTCCACAAACGTGCCAGATCCGGTGTCGCCCCAGTCCCTCTCCTTCCCTTCTATACGCTCTTTCTTCCCTCTCTAATTAACAGTCTTCCCAATAGGGCCTTAACCAAGAGTGTCTCAGACACTTCTCATTTCTGAATTCCAGGAACACTTCCTAGCCAATCAGTGCTTCCTTGTCTTTTTTTAATGCTAATCATATTTATTTATTTATTTATTTATTTATTTATTTATTTTGATATATTCTTTACTTACATTTCAAATTATTTCCTCTTTCCTGGATCCCCCCTCCCCGAAAGTCCCATAAGCCCTCTTCCCTCCCCCTGTTCCTCTATCCACCCCTTCCCACTTCCCTGTCCTGGTATTCCCCTACACTGCTGCATTGAGCCTTTCCAGAACCAGGGGCCATTCCTTCCTTCTTCTTGAACATCATTTGATATGTTGATTGTGTCTTGGGTATTCCAAGCTTCTAGGCTAATATCCGCTTAACAGTGAGTGCATACCATGAGTGTTCTTTTGAGATTGGGTTACCTCACTTAGTATGATGTTCCCCAGCTCCATCCATTTGTCCAAGAATTTCATGAATTCATTGCTTCTAATGGCTAAATAGTACTCCATTGTGTATATATACCACATTTTTTTATCCATTCCTCCATTGAGGGACATCTGGGTTCTTTCCAGCTTCTGGCTATTATAAATAGGGCTGCTATGAACATAGTGGTGCATGTATCCTTATTATATGCTGGGGAATCCTCTGAGTATATGCCCAGGAGTGGTATAGCAGGGTCCTCCAGAAGTGTCGTGCCTAGTTTTCTGAGGACCCGCCAGACTGATTTCCAGAGTGGTTGTACCAGCTTGCAATCCCACCAGCAATGGAGGAGTGTTCCTCTTTCTCCACATCCTTGCCAACAGCTTCTTTCTCCTGAGTTTTTAATCTTAGCCATTCTAATGGTGTAAGGTGAAATCTCAGGGTTGTTTTGATTTGCAGTTCCTTAATGACTAATGATGTTGAACATTTCTTAAGGTGCTTCTCAGCCATTCGAAGTTCTTCAGGTGAAAATTCTTTGTTTAGCTCTGTACCCCATTTTTTTATTTTTATTTTCTATATTCTTTGTTTACATTCCAAAGGCTTTCCCCTTTCCCAGTTCCCCCCCATACGTCCCATAAGTCCTCTCCCCCCCCAAACTATTCCCCAATCATCCCCCCCCAAGATTTCTCTGTTCTGGGTCTACAAAACTGGATCTCTGTACCCCATTTTTAATAGGGTTATTTGGTTTTCTGGGGTCTAACTTCCTGAGTTCTTTGTATATATTGGATATTAGCCCTCTGTTGGATGTAGGGTTGGTGAAGATCTTTTCCCAATTTGTTGGTTGCCATTTTGTCTGATTGACAGTACCCATTGCCTTACAGAAACTTTGTAATTTTATGAGGTCCCATTTGTCAATTCTTGATCTTAGCGCATAAGCTATTGGTGTTCTGTTTAGGAATTTTCCCCTGTGCCCATGTGCTCAAGGGTCTTCCCCAGTTTCTTTTCTATTAGTTTCAGTGTGCCTGGCTTTATGTGGAGGTCTTTGATCCACTTGGAGTTGAGCTCAGTACAAGGAGATAAGAATGGGTCAATTCGCATTCTTCTGCATGCTGACCTCCAGTTGAACCAGCACCATTTGTTGAAAAGACTATCTTTTTTCCACTGGATGTTTTGAGCTCCTTTATTGAAGATCAAGTGACCATAGGTATGTGGGTTCATTTCTGAATCTTCAGTCCTATTCCATTGATCCACATGCCTGTCACTGTACCAATACCATGCAGTTTTTAACACTATTGCTCTGTAGTATTGCTTGAAGACTGGGATACTGATTCCCACCGGAAGTTCTTTTACTGTTGAGAATAGTTTTAGCTATCCTGGTTGTTTTTTTTTTTTTGTTTTGTTTTGTTTTTTGTTTTTTGTTTTTTGTTTTTTTTTTTTTTTTTTTTTTTGTTATTCCAGATGAATTTGAGAATTGTTCTTTCTACCTCTATGAAGAACTGAGTTAGGATTTTGATGGGGATTGCATTGAATCTGTATATTGCCCTTTGGCAAGATTGCCATTTTAACTATATTAATCCTGCCAACCCATGGGCACGGAAGATTTTTCCATCTTCTGAGGTCTTCTTCAATTTCCTTCTTCAAAGACCTGAAGTTCCTGTCATACAGATCTTTCACTTGTTTGGTTAGAGTCACACCAAGACACTTTATATTGTTTGTGGCTATTGTGAAGGGTGTCATTTCCCTAATTTCTTTCTCAGCCTGTTTATCCTTTGAGTATAGGAAGGCTACTGATTTGCTTGAGCTGATTTTATATCCGGCCACTTTGCTGAAGTTGTTTATCAGCTGTAGTAGTTCTCTGGTGGAGTTTTGGGGGGCACTTAAGTATACTATCATATCATCTGCAAATAGTGATAGTTTGACTTCTTCCTTTCCAATTTGTATTCCTTTGATCTCCTTGTGTTGTCTAATTGCTCTAGCTAGAACTTCAAGTACTATATTGAAAAGATATGGAGAGAGGGGGCAGCCTTGTCTAGTCTATGTCTTTTGTTTTGTGGAAGAGAAACCGATAGTATTACACAGTGCTGCCTGGCACACCTGTGACTTATTCAAGTCACTACACAGGGGAGATGACTCAGTTGACAAAACATTTACCTTGTAAACTTGAGGACCTGAGTTTGGACCTCCAGACCCCATGTTAAAATATGGGCATGGTGGCAGACGCTTCTAATGCCAGCGACAGACAGGCCGAGACAGGCGGATCTCCAGAGCTGCCTAGCCAGCCAGCCTCGCCAGCTGGGCAACGCCACACCAATGAGAGACGCCGTATCAGGGCACCCAAGGCCGTCCTCTGGCATCCACAGCCAAGCGCATGCACGCACGCGCACACACGCACGCTACTGCTATGATTATTCTTGCACAAATATTTTTGCACACGTGTTTTTGTTTCTTGTGAGAAAATATAAATATTTAAGAATAAGTCATGGGTTATAAAACAGGTACAGGGTTTGCTTTGTTTTGTGTTTTTGTTTGGTACAAGTTTAGCATTCGCTAACTTCTGGTTGCCTGGAGTTTTTTTCTGGATGAAGTTTCCACCGGTGAGTAGTGAGTTCTAGTTTTCCCGTGTCTTTGCCAGCACTTAGCACTGTTGATTTTCGCTTTAGCTATTCCAGTGGTGCACAGTGCTATCTTAATTTGAATTTTCCTAGTGATGATGTTAAGCACGTTCTCAGGTGCCTATTAACTATTCCTATATTATATTTTGTGAAGTGTCTGTTGAAGTTTTTGTTTGTTTGTTTGTTTTAGCTCCTTTATTTGTTAGTTATACTTTTTTTGTGATTTCTAGGTTATATCTGTATATATGAGAAGATTCTTTGCAAGATGCATATTTCACAAATACTTTTCCTAACTGCTGACTGGCATTTTTCTCTTTAATGTTGATGACTTTGGATTAGCCAAAGTTTGGCACTTCAGCAAGCAAATCTATCAACCTCTTCTGTTTGTGGTGGTCTGCCAGTGCATTTTCTGACCTCCTTAAGACTTGCTTCTAGCCCAAAATCACATAGAATACACAGCTATGTTTTCTGCTGAGACCTGGGTGGCTTTAGGGATTGTCCTGACTAGAGCAACCAAGAAATAAACAAGGCATAGACATATATACAGAAAAGCTGGGGTCGGGTGGGCCGTGCACTCTGATGCAGAAAGGCCTAGAAACTTGGTCATCTATTTTCTACATCTTGATGAAGGAGGTAGATTCATTGTATACAGCTGAGCAGGGAAGGCACAGTTTACTACTCTCAATATGAGGTCTCTATAAAGAGAGCAGTCTCAGGTTGAAGCCATCTGGGAGGAAGGCCTGTGGTGTATAGTTCTGCAAACACTGGCTTTAGCTAATCATCAGACTTTGCTCAATTCTGTACCAAGGGAAGGTTCTACTGCTTCCCTGAGCCTGACATGGGTCTGTGGCACTGGCATCCTAGCCACAGTTGTTGAAAGCAGTGGCTGCGGTTACAAACATTAACCATGTAAACTGGAAGAACTCCTTTAAAAACGACTAGTCCAAACTTCTCGTTTTGTAGATAAGGAAACTGAGACCCAGTGAAGGGTTTTCCCTTGTGTCCCGTGGCGGCAAGAACACAGGGTTGCAAAGCCCCGTGCGGCTGCTGTTGCTCTGAACAGTGGTACCCCCTGCCCAGGTCACTCCGACTAGAAGGTGAGGGAGACGAAGCACTCCACACAGGCAATGCTCAAATACTACAGATGCATCCTGGAAAGGATCGAAGGAATGAAGGACTGGACCCTGAAGAAGAAATTGCAGATTTCCTACGAGAAGCGGAGAACTAGTGGGGTCTCCATGTCTCTTAGGCTTTGGCAGAGTTGGGGCACAGCCTCCCTTTTGGGGACACCTAAAGTGACTTCTGCTCTGGATGTGTACTATTCTTAACATGATATGAACTTTATAAGCCAAGTTTACTGCTATTCTTTACCACCGAGTCCAGTAGCAACTGATTACTTGAGAAACATCTGGAAAAACCCATGTTTGAACTCGATGGCACTGAGACTTACAGCTGTGGCAGAACAGTGAGTCATGTCAGCTCGCCTGCCTAGATCAGTTGGAAAGAAAACACTAGATAAAATATTTAAAAGAAAAACATCAATTTGAAGATTCTGAGAGCCACTGATGTGCCACGGGCTTAAAGACAAAGATTGATGACAAGAGAAAAAAAGAAACTCCTCTCCACTCGCTCCTAGAAATACTTGTTACCTGGATCTAAGGCCATGAGGCCGAACACAGCTCTTCACAGCCCAGAGAGTAGGGAAGCAAGAAGGGGATTGGAGTTCACCAAAGAGAAGGAGCTCTACTACATTTAGCTTAGATTTTAGTTAGAACTCAGGGCTCTCTAAAAAGACCAGAACTGATAGAATGAACATACATGTATATATAGTACATACATAATTGAATGATCATTAGAGTGGCTTACAGGCTATGGTCCGGCACCACCATCGCATCCACACAGGAGAGAAGCTGTACATGTGCAATGCACATGGATGGCCTTTTACTGACAAGTCTACCTCTACTGACAAGGCATGCCTCAATGCATGATAAGGATGGGTCGTGGAAGTCTTTCCTCGTCATTGTAGATGGCTCCCCCAAGAATGATGAGGGGCATAAGACAGAACAACCCGAGGATGAACATGCACCACCCAAACTTTCAGACAGATTGCCATCTTTTGGTGAAAACATCCATTTTAACAACTTACCGGAAGTCCAAGGCAATGTGCCTGCTGTGCGGGAGAACGGTTCTACAGACACTGCTTGCAAAGCAGTGGTGGCTCAGGGCGCTCTGCTTACCACCTCCAGCAGTGCGCTTGGGGACCTGACTCCACGGCAGTTCAGTTCACAGGCTAGACGGCTCAGCCAGTCTTCAGTCTATAGCAGAATCCCACAGACGCCTTCTCCTCCTGTGTGCTTTTATGGGGGCTGCCCCCAGGCGGTGTAGCTCAGATCGAAGGTGGGTCTTCCCACCCACCCGGATGATTCCAGATGTCACCAAGTTTACAGTCATGATTAGTCATCACAGAAGGCTACCCTCAGAAGCAACTGTGACCAGGAAATGTACAGGCTATCCATCAAAAGAAACACGACCAGCGGGTAGCTCAGAGGGTGAAGGCACTTGCCATGAAACCTGACAATATGAGTGCAGTTCGGTATGGTAGCCAGCGAGAACGTACTTTTACAAGTTGTTCTGTGATCTTTACCTGTGCATTGTGGCACATCCATAACCACACACAAAATAAATAAACAAATGAACACACAAACAAATAAGTGTAACTTAAAGTTAATCTCAGCTTCTTAGGAACTCAATCATAGATTGACAAACAATTTGATAGCCCCAAATTATTCACCTCTTTCTGAAAACCACACCCATCTTGAATTTCACCTGAATGTAAGTATGTGTTTAGGCAAGGCTTGGGTACAGTTTTGCCTGTGAAATCAAGGCCAGTCTGATGTGCAGACATGCCACCCAGCACTTTCAGTTGTTTCTGTCTGAGCTCGATTTGCTGATGCATCATGGGTATGTCATTGGGTAACTTGTGTTAACGAGCCCGTGATTTATCTAAATGAATCAAGACCCCTCATTAACATAGGAGGCTCACAAAAAACAATTGCTAACAGTAAAAGGTTTCTGAATACACAACAACCAAAAATTAATTCAAAATAAAATACATAATGAATCTGAGGTCTCTCTGGCATGCTAGACCATGACCCTGTTGCAGCTGTGGCTCCTAACAACATGCGAATGGGTACTGTGTGCTCCATCACACCACACAAGACCAAGAGGCAGCACCAGAAATTGGTTCATATTACAAATAGTAGTGTCTTATTAATTACAGAATTCTACACTGCATTCTTCTTTGACTGTGGTGGTGCATACTTAGGAGACAGAGACAGGTGGGTCTCCTTAAGTTCTGGGCCACCTGGTCTATATAGTGAACTTTGACTATATATATATTTCCTTTATTTAAAAATAGAATGGTTTAGCTAGGCAGTGATGGTATATGCCTCTAATCTAAGCACTTGGGAGATAGATGGAATTCAAAGTCAGCCTGGTCTACAGAGTGAGTTCCAGAACAGCCAGAGCTACAAGAGAAACCCTGTCTCAAAAAAAGAAAAGAAAAAAGAAGCAAAACAACAATAACAAAACAAAATAAGCTTAAGAAGGAGCATCTTGACTGTTTTCCCTCCGCATCTAAACATCACATCAGAATCTTGGATTACATTTTATTAGAATGTTTGATTTTTAAAGTTGCTGTTTGAGTTACTAGCTTAAGTTTCACTTTAAAAAATCATTTAATGAGCTTTTTGGCTTGGGGTTAGGATAGAATTTCCAACAGTGTCTGAAATGGCCATAAACACACGTCTACTGTTTTGTACTGTGGATTTCTGTGAAGCAACATTCTCAGCGTTGACAAATATAAAATCTAAACATTGATCAACTCTGAAAAACATTGAGCAGGCTCTACAGCATGTGATATCACATAGCCCAGACTTAGTTTCCTTTGGGGCATGGAGGAGGGGGTTGAGACAATGTCTCATGTAGCCCAGGCTGGCCTCATACTCACTCTATAGTTGAGGGTGGCCTTGAACTCTAGATCCTCCTGACTCTACCTCCCAACTACTGGGCTTGTCCCAACACATGGCTCAAGATTTAATTTCTTACATAAAAATAAACAAGCATGTGTCTGTCTCATTAGTCTGCTGATTTCCTTTCAACTTTAATAATGGTTAAAGCTTCATGTATACCAAAGACGTGTTTTAGAATAAATCTCTTTATGATTTATTAATAGTAAATACTTATAAACCTATCCTATATTTCCACATACCTGGCGTCATGAAAATATTTCTTGGGTCAAAGGATTTGCCCAAGGGAAATTTTTAGAAGTCCTAGTCTAGATACTCAAGGCTTAGTGACGCCAAATGTTGGTCTCTTTTATGGGTTTATTTATACATTGTGTTGTCTAATCCTCTAAGATGTTCGAGTCATTGCTTAGTGAGGCTGAGTGAGACAAATGATACTTATTCTTCATATTAATAGCAGCTTTTTAGTACCTAATACAGTCAAACTGAAGCAGTGTGGCACCAGGCTGTAAGACACTCGGCCCCTCACCACGCTCCCACTCACAAGAAGAAAGGAATCTGAGGAAAACAAAACACAGGAAACAGTAGATATGGCAGAAGGGAACGGAAGGACCATTTGTAGCATTCCTGGGATTTTTTTTTTTTTTAAAGTCTACTTGAATTGTGGAGACAAATGAATGCTCCCAGCCAAGGGATTTCTGCATTGCTACTTTTACCCTAGAAATTCCACCAGGACATTGAATTCAAGAAAGCGGGCGCCAGCGACCACCACCAGAAGTTGCCCAAACCAGCCAGGCAGCGGTGGGCAGCACGCGTGCTCCCTCTGGCTAACTGCGCCAGCTGGTCGTTTCATTGCTCTAATTAATTTGACCCTTGATGTTTTAGCATCAAATCTTCTTACCCTGCTTAATTAAGGGTCAGCAGAATTTTATTAATATTCATTTTAACTAATATGCCTTCCAGGGACTGACATTTTATTGAAGGTACCTGTGGAGTTAGCCAAAAAGCATCATGCAGCTTAACGAAGTCCATAAAGACAGGCATGGACAGAACAGGCCACCCCAAAGAAACAACGGTCATTTGTCTTTATCCTTCTATTTTTTTTCTAGAAAACTAGAATGATCACACTAACTACAAATACCCAAACAAGTTTGTCAAGGGTACAGATACTTGCTACACTAGCAAATGATGATATAAAACAAATGCATCAGCCGCCCCCCCCCACTGTGGCACTGCTTCTCTCATTGACTATATTCAGCATCATATTATAGGATTGTGCTTATTCTTTCTATTGTTCTTGAGTTAAAGTCAGGGTCAGAGATAGTCTATTCTTAAGCTAAGTTAATTATCTCCTAAGTGGGTATAAACATGAACTCCACCTGACGATGCCAGCGGGGAAAAGGACTGGTTAGTTTAGGGACATTATGAAAATCATTAAACTTAAAACTAACACAAAGGAGAAAAAAGTTCCCTTTGGGACCAAAGCTATTCTGTTTCCAAGAATAGAAGAAACAGCAGCATGGAGAATCATAATGTTAGAGATGTAATGTTCTGAAAGGCAGCTGGAGAGGACTCGGAGAGGCCAACCAGGTTGATGTCTGTGATGTCATCTCGATGGAGCTGATGGATGACCAGACCTGGGTGTGTCTACAAAGGTTTTCTGGGAAGAGATTAGTATTTGAGCCAACAGATAGGGTAAATCTGTTGGGTAAAAACAGACTGGGAAGATCTGCCCTTCCCAGCACAGGTGGGCATCATCCAATCCACTGAGGCCTGAGTAGAAAAAAAAGACAGAAAGAAAAGGTGAGTTATTTCCCTCTCTTATACTTAAATAACCATCTTATCAGGTCAGTCTTCGAGGCCTTAACTGCTACACCCCACCCTGCCCCGCCCCAGCTCTGCTCTCAGCCCCTCAGTCAGGGACTAGGGGTTATACTATCAGCTCCTGTAGCGCTCAGATCTTTGGGCTTGAACTAGAGAACTCTGCCAGGTTTTTGGCCTTTATCATCTCATGAGCCAATTGTGATTCCTGTAATCAGCCACCTCCTCTTTATCTATCTGCCCATCTACCTATCTATCCAATACCTGGATGCTTTTCAACCTCTCCTATGCAATTCTCCCTCTATCTCGTCTCCCAGTATGCTTCAGCAGTCAACAAAACAGAAGCCAACTGGCTTTGTTATCAGGAAATTTCCAACCCCAGGAATGATTACAGTAGGCTCTTCAAAATGAAATTTAAAAGCATAAATTTCTAGCTAGAAACATGAAAGAAACAGGGTTATTCATAAACCAAGAGGCATATCTGCCAGGGCCCTCTTTCTTAAAGGGCTGGATGTAGTTACACAGGGAGCCATAAAGGTGGCCAAGATGGTGAAAATGACCTGCAGACGTTCACCTTTCCAAAGCCAGAGGAGGAGGGCTAACGGGGGACACTGGTGTTTCTCTAAATAGAAATGACTCGGTGTGTCCATGAATTGCAAGCGTTTCTCCTTTCTCTGTGACCCTGGGGGTCTCGGTCTTCTGTGCTCTCCCACATTTGCCAGAGCTGGCACGGCATGTCTGCTCCTTTATCCAAGAGCTCCTCAGACTGGCTCCAGTTTAACCATAAAGCACGTGTGAAGATGCAAATCCCTACCCACCCCCACCCCCACCCCCCACACCCCACCCCCACACCCCACCCTCCCCCATGCCGCCTCAGAAGACCGCTTATTACAATCCTCTCGTTTGAGACCTAGAGAGAGGAGGTGTGCTGCTCTGGCAGAGGGCCCGGCTCAGTTTGCAGCACCTACAGGAGATTCACAACCATCTGTGACTCCAGTTCTAGGGGATCTAGCATCGCCTTCTGACCTCTGCAGGTATCAGACATGCACATGATGCACATATATGATGCAAACAAAACATTTATACACGTAAACTAAATCTGAGTAAAATAAAATAAAATGAGGTTAAAACCTCCTTCCACAAATGCCTGGTTTGCAACTCCATTGTGAACTCTTCTCCCTTCCCTGTTTCTTTGCAAGTTTCCAGGATGTTGGCTTGGACCTCCTGTTTCTGCGTCCACCTCTCAAGGCAGGTACCACATAATGGGGAACACACATTTACAGTTCAAGTGGGTCTGGGCACAAATCCCGGTTCTCACACTTTTTTGTTTGTTGTTTTGTTTGTTTGTTTTTTTGTTTGTTTGTTTTTGTTTTCCGAGACAGGGTTTCTCTGTATAGCCCCGGCTATCCTGGAACTCACTCTGTAGACCAGGCTGGCCTTGAGCTCAGAAATCCTGCCTCTGCCTCCTAATCTGCTAAGATTTAAGGTGTGTGCCACCACTGCCCAGAGGATCTCACACTTCCTAGCGTAGTGCCTTTGTAAAAGTAAATAGATCAGTTTACTCCAGAGCCCGGAATACAGATCAGTGGTAGAGAGCTCGTGTGGCACATGAAACATTCAGCATCAAGAAATATAATCATCTAAAAACTGTGTGTGTGCACATGCGTGTATGTATGCTTGTGCACTCCCATCTGTAAAATGGAGTCAAATGAGATACTTTATAGATCCTGCAGGAAGTACATAAAGGTGCCAGCCATATTGAACTCATTTAGTAAGTGCAGTAGAAAACTGACTTCTCTGTTTTCATCCTGTCTGTGCTCACAACCACTACCTATGTCCCTTAACTGTAACTGTCTAACCAAAACTAGACTGTCAGTCCCCGACAGCGTGAGATAGATAGTAGCCCATCTTTCTGCTCTATAATTTAACCAATAAACTGTGCTTTTATTTAAAAAAATATGTTTTTGGTCAGATTACCAATCATTGACAGGCAATGCACTCACTGCTGGCCTCTCTGGGCCTGTAATTGACTGAGCCACTTCCCGAATTCAGTTGCCCTTCTCACTCTCCCGGGGGAGTCTGGAGAGGCCACCACGCCCTCCTTCCCACCTTCTTTCCCAGCCGGCCTCAGGTGACAGCCATCCCCTCTCTGCTTCTCGGTTCCACTTTGGTAGACTCCACATTATAAGTGAGTTCATGCGATGCCTGTCTTTTTGTACTTGACTTATTTTCATTGGGACAACATCTCCCAGCTTGACCTGTGTCGTAACAGTTGTTGGGAAATCACCCCACGTAAGGCTAACTAGTGCTCGGTCGTGTCTGTATTTTATCTTCCTTTTTGGATTTTTTTTGCCTTGCAGCGTTGTCCAAGATGGTGCTGAACTCAAAGGGTAGACGTTACTTCCCACTCCTGCTGCCTGCGTGGCTAGGGCTGCGTCTGTGCTCACCGTTTTCTACGTGTTCTTCATCCACTCATCCACTGGCGGACACTCAGGTTGCTTCCATAACTGGACTATGATCAAAAAGCAGAAAGTTTAACAGAGACAGGAATAAGTTTCAAGATCTCCTAGTAGCTTGAATACAGTCAATGTTAGTGTATCGTATAGGCCATCTCAAAATAACTAAGAGAGTAGACTGAAAATGATCACTAGGAAAAGTAATAGAGAAGTAGATGAAAATGTTAACTGGACCAATTTAGTAATGACATAGTGTATAGACACATCAAAACATAATGCCATACTCTATAAAGATATATAGTTATGGTTAGTCAATCAAGAAGTAATAGTAATCAATATTTAAAATAATTAATTTTAAAGAATGGGAAAATACAGGCAGAATCATATCCTGGCTTTACATAGAAGCAAACTTACGTCCACTCAGAGCCTAACCTAAATCCAAACATGGATGAGATATGGCATCATTTGGTCTTTTGGTGACCACGTTACATCTAGAGAACAGCCTTCATATTACAACGCACACCACACAAGATTCACTTTAAGGGCATTTAGAACTCTTCTGTCTTCTAAAGAGATAATGGTTTAGGAGTGTATATCATTTCCTGAGGATCAGGGCCATGTTCAACTCTTTGGCATTTGTGTTTTAAGCCAATGCATGTATAGAAAGCAAACACTCAATAAATGCTTATTGAAAGAAAAAAGATATGGCATCTATACAGTCATCACTAATAAAATATTTTAATAGCTCTAAAAGTTTTAGCTGGAAAATTAATCTATTGCCAAAACAAACATCATGACATTTTCCAAAGCCCAAAGCAAATATTGTTTTGCATAATCCAGGCAACTACTTCAGAGATAATCAGAAAAGGGCCATACGGACCTCTAAACCACCCTGCTAATCTTCTTCCTAGTTAGGAAACCAGCAAAATATTTTCTTCTTGACTCCATGTTGCCAGATTTACTTAGACAGTTGTTGTGTTGTAAGTTTTGGTTTCAGGACCTAAAGAAATCAAGTTGGAGCTTCCTGCTGAGTAGCTTTCATGGTGGCTAAAAACGCTATGCAGGCTGGGGCGGTGGGTGAGGGGCGGGCCACAATGAGGCTGCTCTACCAATCTGCCAGGCAACATGTGCCCACTGCTGTAATAGTGGCATAGCTGTTATGGGTATAACCAATCACTTCTGATTGGGCTTCAAATCTACTCTATAGCTGAAAATTTATGTCTGTTATATAAAACTGATTAATATCTATGGCTAGAAAATTCATAGGCCCTATGGAGGGTGGGGATTTATTACTGTCATTTTGATAAATGGATATATACTCATCAAATCATCTTCTAGATATTTATGTTTATACCTATGGATTATTTCTGATGTCAGCTTTGGCCAAAGGACCTTTTTTTCTATAGTAGGTGGCAGCAAGTGACTGTAGAATGCTCAGCCCTAAAAGGGACATTTTTAATGACATACCCCACTCCAAGGCTCAGGGAACCTCACGGAAGACGAGGTGGAAGACAATTGAGTAAAGTAGTATGGAACGCTGTCTTCCAACATGACATGGCCACTGCACACAGGAACTCACAGCAGCTGTAACTACCTGCTCGACATTGGTCTTCTCAGTACTCCATTTGGGAAGGAGGGGTGCTCATCGGGCTGCACCCCTCCCTGAGGATATAAGCAATTAATAGTTTCTGGAGGAAGAAAAGTCATTTTCTTCAGTGTACCTTGTAAGTCTCCCATGATCCTGAAAATAACCCCTTATCTATGCTTCTATAAGCAAGCCAATTAAACTCACTGGGCCACAGAGGAGAAAAAGACGTGAAGGTGTAGAAAGGAGAAGTGGGAAGGATCCGTGGATTCGGAGTCAGGTAAGAGAGAGTAGCCGGGACTGACTGTGATCAAAATGCATTATGTTCATGTATGAGATGTCATAACAAAGTCATTGTTACAAATAATTCATTTATGAGCATCAAAATTGTTAATCATATTTGTTTCTCCAGATTAATTTTCTCACATTTTTAGAATTAACAGCATACTCTCCTTATTCTAATGATTTTATTCATCATAATTCTCCCAGACATTTTCTTTCTTTTTTATTTTTTCCTTCTTCAAATTTTCTTGGCAGTGTCTCTAAAAATAAGAGGCCAGAGATACACAATATAAACCCTGAGATGGGCTCTATTTTGGGCCTTACTCTGGATTCACTGCAGCTGTGCCCAAGGCATCTAACATGATCAGATAGCGTGTCATGCACCATCTATAACCTGTCCCGTCAGGCAATACCAAAAACTTCTTTGATTAACTTTTATTTTAAACACAATTAGTGTATGAGTATAGAGGCTTTCCTTTGCAACCTTTGTGTAGGACACAGAATCTGCCTCTTTCATCTCTTTCTACACCTGAAAAATAAGTGGTGTGACAGGAAGGTCTTTCTAGGTTGCTATGCGGTAAAACATAAACCATGCAGGGCCTCTGTTGGGACAGTAACACACACACACACACACACACACACACACACACACACCCCTTAAGAGAAGTTTTGCTCTGAACTGTATTGAACACCCTGTGTGCCTGTCAGGTCTCCTTTGGCCAGGCTTTAAGCATCTGCCCCCAGGGTTGCTGTGGGTCGCCCTGGACCGTTTGTATTCCGATGTTAAGGCTGCATCCACGAGAGGGGCTGCCCTGAGTGGATCATGTACTCTGGTGATTTCATGTGAACTTTCTCCCCATTTTAACTGGTCCAATAAGGCTAGAGCCTGTAACTGGGCAGTGGAAGGGAAAGGTGGGGCTGGACGTTTTAGAGAGGGAGAGAAGAGTAGGGAATGGAAAAGGAAGAAGGACGGAGGAAGAGGAGGCGGAAGGAAGATGGAGCAGAACCATATGGCCTGGAGAGCTGCAAGTAGCCAGGAGTCTCACAGCTGGGGAATAGATTAGTACAGTGACAGATCTGCCCAACCTAGGCATGTAGCTTACAGAGATAATAACTAAGTTGTGTGGGTTTTTTAATATGGGTTTACTGGGGTAAGAAATTACTGAAACATAAGGTCAACCAGTTGTCCAAACAACAAATACAGATTCCTTTTAGTACAAAGTGGGATGAAAAACTAACTCTCCTGCTAAGCACACATCAGGGCTTTGCAGATCCTTCTGGACAATCCAGGCCACAGCGACACACGTCAGAAGGACTGAACTTCCTTAGGTATTGACTACGTGCCAAGACTGTTCTGATAGTCTACACTTGTTGGCTGTGTGTGATAGTCTACGTGTACTTGCTATGTGGTCCATGCAGGTACCTTAGGATGCTTTGAATGAACTACTCTCTTTAACTTATTTAACTTTTTTAAGAATTTACTTTTACTATTTGTGTGTGACCGTATTATGTACACATGCATGTACAGGAGCCTGTGGAGGTCAGAAGAGGGTATCTTAGCTAATTTGTTTACTACTGTGAAGAGATAGCATGGCCAAGGACGCTTGCATAGGAAAGGGTTTATTTGGGCTTACAGTGTCAGAGAGTGAGTCCATGACCATCGTGACGGGAGCACGGCAGCAGGCAGACAGGCATGCCACTGGAGCAGTAGCTACGAGCTTACATCTTGATCTACAAGCGTGGGGCAGAGAAAGCCACCTGGGAATTCTATGGGCTTTTGAAACCTGTAATCCCACCCCAGTGGCATGCCTCCCTCAACAAGATCACATCTCCTAATACTCCTCAAACAGTTTCACTAACTGGAAACCAAGTACCCACATCCTCACTGAAACCACTACAGAGGGTGTCGGATCCCCTGGAGCTAGCATTACAAGCATCTATAGCACATGGGTGCTGGGATCTAAACTCCAGTTCTCAGGATAAAGCAACCCCTACTTAACCACTGCTCTGTCTTCCCAGGCCCTGCTTTAAATGAGATGCTGCAGACTGAATCCCAAGCCCTGTGCATGCTAAGTACAGTCTTAACTACCAGACTCTCTCTCTCCAGATCCTAAACTATATTTTATACAGGTAGAAACTATGGCACATAAACCCCATCGTTTTCCTGAGATCATATAGCAAGAAGGGCAAAGTGCAGATGTGAAACATCTGGCTTGGGCATTATCCTCACTGCATTTAAAAAAAAAAAAAAACTCTTTCTGGGGCCAGAGGGATGACCCAGCAGTTGAGAGAGATTGCTACCTTTGCAGAGGACTCAGGTTCGGCTCCCAGCACCCACATGGTGCCTTCACAACCATCTCTAGCTGCAGCTCCAGGGGATCCCCCCATTGTGACCTCCACAGGCGCCAGGGATGCACATGGTACACATTTATACATGCAGGCAAAACACTGATACATAAAATAATTTTTAAGTATAAATACTTGGGGTGGTGAATGTGTTCACGTGCACTCACATACATGTGAGGTACACATGAGCACAGGCATATACATGATACAGTACATACATGGAAGTCAGAGAAGGTCACCCCAGGTATCAGCCCTCAGCTTCCACATTGTTTGAGATAGCTCTCTTGTTCAGTGCTGTCTACACCAGGTTAGCTCGCTTGCAAATTTCCTAAGATTCTGTTTCCACCTGCCATCTTGTCTGAGGAGCACTGAGATCACAGATTTACATGTCCCACTTTACATGTTCTCCACCCTTACAAAGTGAGCACTTGACCCACTGAGCCACCTCCCAGCCCCTATACTCCCTGTATGCTGGCGAAGTGGCTGTCACCAAGCAAAAGCCAGTCTGTGGCCCAAGTTCCTTACATAGATTATTTCAGAAAGTCCCCATAATAGAGGTTCCCCACCTCAAATGACAAAAACTAAGATTTAGAAGAATCAGCCAATTTCCCCCATAGAGTGGGTTCTGAGCCTGCCGACAGAGCCCAGGAATACAGAAAAGGCATGCTGGTAAGTCAAACAAGCGCTCTGACTGCAGTCTCCCTAGAAGACTTTCATCCGAAGGATGTGAAAATACAGCTGCCAGTAGACAGACATTCCCCCAGGACCCTCCCCTTGCTGGACTTTACAATAGGCCAAGGGAAGAGCGAACCCTTGCCCAGGAACTCGAAGTCTCTACTGGTTCAGCTATCCTAGCAGATAGAGCCCAGGAAAGGGGCTTTGGAGAGCAGCCCCGAAAGGGTCAGCTGGCCGCACAGGAGACTTCCTCCCCACTGCCTCCCACAGCGCTAGAGCCCACAGCAGCAGGGGCTTCCTGCAGGCGCGGCTGTCTCTGATTTGCAGGCTTGTGACTTAAATTCACACAATCTCAGGTGTAACTCCTCGAATAGATTCTGAACAACGCTAACTTACGCCCACTATATTTTCTTCTGCTCTTATCACCCCTGGTACCGGCAGGGGCACAGCACAGCTCTGCAGGCCCAGCAGAAACACAGGCAGGTCTGGGAGGTGCCCAGGGGACGCAGCAGAGAAGCGCATATATGGATTCGGTCGTTTGGGACGGAGCCCAACAGACGATAGGACGAAGATTCCGGTTATGAGAGGGGCTTTTGAGGACGGAGATGGAAGACAGAAGGCGGAGGAGGACGACGACGACGAGGAGGAGGACTAGGAGGACCAGGAGGACCAGGAGGAAGATGATGAAAACCACCACCACCACCACCACCACCAACAACAACAACAACAACAACAACAACAGCAACCATCGCTGTGGGTCACCTAACCCCATCCATCAGTCTAGTGAGAAGGACATTGGAAGGCCAGAAGAACTGTGGCCACCGAATAAAAAGTTACCTCCCCCACCCCCTTCCTGCCTAGCATTCCCTGTCCCCTCAGCTCCACACCCATTATTCTGCTGTGATTTAGAGTTCACCTGATGCTCTCAGGCTCTAAAGCTGGAACAGCATCGCCCCCTAGTGGTCCAGGCTCACCACTGCGCCAGGCTGTCCCTTTGCTGGATTACCCAGGCAGGAGGTGCTGTAATGATTTCCTTAGAATTTCTGCTATTCAATGGCTTTTGTAAACGGCACCACCTCCCGCCATCTGCCTTTTCAGCCCGTCTTACCCACAGATACGATATATAACTTCCTACAATGCTCCAATGTGACTTGTTGGGTTTTTAAAGATATATTTATGTTTTGTTATGTGTGGGAGTGCTTTGCCTGCATGTAAGAGCACTGGATGCATACTTGGGGCTTATGGAGGCTAGAAGACAGCACTGAATCCCCTCTAACCAGAGTTGCAGATGGCTGTAACCATGTGGGGCTAGGAACCCAGCCCAGGTCCTCTGCAAGCGCAGCCAGTGCCCTTAGGAGCTGACCTCTCTCCAGCCCGCTACAGTGCATTTTGATGATAGATTGCCCCTGGTGCGGGTAGGTTTTTCCCATGATTTAGTAAATCAGTAAATCAGGCCCAAAGAGGAAAAGAAAACTATCTTTGTTCCCATTTGGGGCCACTCTGCCATGTTGACGCAGGCTTGTTTTCATTTTAAACCCAAATAAATAAATAAACCTCAGAAGTCGGGCTCCATCACATGTGCACCTCTAATGAATAATTAATTTGGCAGAAGAGAGAAAAGACCAGAAAAATCACAGCCAGACACTGGGTGTCTAGAGGAGGTGGGGGGTTAATGTGCTGACCAGGCTTCCTCGGGGGCCAAGAGAGGTCAATGAAGCCCCCGTGGTCAAGCCAGGGCTATCCCCACTGAAGTCCCCGTGGTCAAGCCAGGGCTCTCCCCGCTGAGCTTTCCCTGTGTCTATGCAGACTAATCATCATAGTCGCTGTGTCTGGACTCCTGAAGCTTCCCCAGTAAGTTGGCCCTCCCCGCAGTTGCTCCCCTGCCTCTGTTAAGAGAAAGTCAGAAGCAGGTGGATCTGGGAGAGGGTTGTGGCATAGACAGAGCCCCGACATCTGAGGGCAGGGCCTGAAGTCTAGACCTATCCTGGCCAGAGGCAGGGATTGAGCCGGGCAAAAGGGAGCTAGGAACCAGCCCGTTTCCATAGATACCGATTTCACTTGCATTTTATGACAGCTGTGCCAGGCAGCCTGGAGAGGCATTGTTTAGATGCTGAGGGACTGGCTTGGAAGGAAAATGCAGCAGGAGCGAGTTCTTGTGCTCCCCACCCCCACCCCCATCTCAGGCCAAGAGCACCCTCCATCTCTGAGGGCCCTCCGGCAGGAGCAGCCCCTGGAGGACCATTGCCTTTAGGAATGTGAGCAGCTGTCTACCTCAGACATGTCTACCTCAGACACCACGAAGGTCAGCCAAAATGACCCTTAGAAGCAAGCCACTTTGAGGACCAGTGGGAGTCTCACTGGGGCTTAGAATGAAGAAGAATCTCATCCTGGTCTCCTGCGGGGCCCAGCAGAAAGCCCTGGGACACTTCCCCTGTGGGGCCCAGCAGAAAGCCCTGGGACACTTCCCCTGCGGGGCCCAGCAGAAAGCCCTGGGACACTTCCCCTGTGTCCCAGTTCAAGCCAATGAGTCCTCAGAACCCGCAGTCTTGTCTCTGGCTTTTCCACCTGGTCTCCTACGTCTCAGCTACCCAGAAGGCCCGCCCCTGCTTGCCACCCAGCTGTCCACCATACACATCACCAGGTTCTCTCCTTTGCGAGGGCGTCACAAAATAGATTGAGCACGATGCGTCTCCTGTGCTCAGCAATCTCATACACTAATGGAAGAGACAGGCTCATAAATGAACTATTGAGAACAAGAGAACTTGTTCAAAAAGTCTGAAGAGACTTTCTGGAGAAACTAATGATTAAATGAGGCCTCAGGAGATGAGTCAGAATCCAACAGAGAGGCATTGCACAGGCAGAGGCTTGGAGACATGGAGGAGGGGATGGGACTCGGGACCCCAGCGGGGTCGTAGATGCTGGGAGTGGAGTACAAAGACAGGTGGCAAGAGGTGGGCAGGAGTAAGAGATGAGCGATGCCTCCTCCCAGTGCGCCAAGCTGCAGGCCCAAGCCTCCTCCTCCTCCTCCTCCTCCTCCTCCTCCTCCTCCTCCTCCTCCTCCTCCTCCTCTTCCTCCTGCCCTTCCTGGTACCTCCCAGCAGGTCCATGAGTGACTTATTGATAGCAAGGCACAGAGAGGTTTATGTTCAGGATGGACATGGCCAGCTTTGTGTCTCAAAAAGACTGTTTTGATTTCCAGACCCAACTTCCGCTCATTCCCCAACACAGTCTACTTAGCCTGAGACAAGTTCTGACCACAATAAAGTTTACATCAAAAAGTAAAAACTCTACAGGAAATATCAGAGCCCTTTCCTGGCATGTATGAGACCCTGGGTTGATCCCCAATACCACACCAGAAAAACAACACAAACAAACAAACAAAAAGTAGGAAAAAGGCAAGTTCTTTGGAACTGTTAAACTTCTTCCAGAGACCTGGCGTCGGGGTCGGTTATCCTCTGGCTGTGTCGAAGGTGCCATCTAGTGGTAGAACTGTAGCTCGACCTCAAGCTTGTTTCTGAAGAATTATCCAACACCTTGTATTATTATCTCATTAAATCTCCTCAAACCACTCAGCGGTGGAATGTGCCACTATTATTTCCATATTAAAGGCTAGGATCCCAGGGAATAGTAACTCTATGTGGAGTCTCCTGGGGCTTAGGGAAGGCAGTCGGAGATTCCCATTTGATTGCTGTTGTTCGATCTTCAAAGGTAAGGGAACGGAAGCCCTTCGTGATTGGCAGACTAGCTAAATTGCACCATAGGCAATGAAGTGTGCCTGCCTCCATTTCCACATTTTTCCCCAGGAAAATGTTGTCACATTCAAAACGTTTATTTGAGTCAAAATAAAACGAAAGGGCAAAGGAAAAAGACTCTTTCTTTCCTTTTTAATTCAAGGCAACTGTCCCTGACTGCAGTTTTATTTGTCGTGAATGTCGGCCAAGGCGCAGCTGTAGGCCAGACTTGTGTATAATTGTAGGAAGAACAATTGCGACCAGATTATGCAAGGTGTGGGGGCCCAGGAGCCTGACTCCAACCAGAGGCTAAACAGGTTTTATTTCTATAGATTATGTAGCTGATTTTTACATACCAAAATGTTTCCTAGGATCAGAGGAGGATGTTGGGATTGTATCCTGAACGTCACCAGTTGCGTGTCCACAGTGGTCACATCTGTGGTGGGGCCAGTGCCTTGCTCTGTGTTTAGGTCATGATTGCTGCTATAAAGAATCGTCATAGATTTAGTAGCTTAAAACACTGGCCGTTGTCACCTCACAATCGTTCAGGTTGTGAGTCTGAAGTGAAGCTCTCACTGAGATAGAAGCACCTTGGCCTTTGCTCCTGCCCGAAGGCTCAGGGGCAGCTCCCGGGGGCTCCCCACGCCCCCTGCCTTCCGCCTGCCTTCAAAGGCACCAGCGACTACTCAGCGAGCTTTCCTCTGTATGCTCCTGATCCTTTCATCCTCTTTTTTGTCTCCCTTTCTCCACCTAAGGACTCCTGAAATTATGCCAGGCTCATCTTTCCTCTAAGAATAATAGCCTGGGACTCAGGAGATGGCCCAGTAGGTAAAATGCCTGCCACAGCGTACCCTAGTTCAGATCCCCCAACACCCACATGCAACTGGCTGGGATAGCAAAGGCCTGTAACCCTGGAGCTTGCGGGCCAGCCAGTCCAACCAGCTGGTGAAGAGAATATATCTAATGTTGACACTTCTATATCTATATCTAATGTCTAACTTCTAATGTGTACAGAGAGTCATTTATATACATAGATGGGGGGAGAGGGATAGGAGGGAGAAGGAGGAGGAATAGGAGGGAGGAGGAGGAGGAGGAGGAGGAGGAGGAGGAGGAGGAGAAAAGTAGTCGTGGTGGAAGGGAAAGAGGAACTGGGCTGAACTAGGCCAATAGCTTCATCAGTAAAGTGTTTGCTTTGCAAGTGTAAGAACCTGAATTTGATCCCCCAATTCATGGTGGTGTGTGCTTGTAACCCCAGCACTAGGAAGACAGAGACAGGAGGATCCTAAGACTCGTTGACCTGACCCGGCTTAATCAGAAGTCCCCCGGCCTAGTGACACACCCCGGCTCAATAAGCAAACAGGGCTCCTGAGGGCCAACACCCACGTTGGCCTCCAACATCTTCATGAATGTGCACACGTGTGCATCCCCCTTTGTGCGCATGCAGAAGTGCACGCATGTACACACACATACATGCACAACGGAATACTAGCCTCGTATCAACGGCAGCTGGTTAGCAGAGTGTGTACCGGCGCACTCACTCTCCCCCTCCAGGCTCCGGGAGTTAGAGAGCGCACATCTCTGGGGTTCGCTTTTCTGCCATCCAAGTCACTGAGACATAAGGGACGGAGCACACAGAGAGAAAGCCAACCCAAGTCACATGCGACGGTGCATTTCCGTAATCCCACATTTGGGAGGTGGAGGCAGGGGAGGAGGGACTGGAGGTCATCCTCAACCACACGGTGAGTTCAAAACCGTCTGAGAATGAGGAGGAGCCAGCTCCCGGGGCGGTGACGATGTGATCTGTTGCTGAGAAGATAGATGAAAAAGATAGATGTGTGAGGATGTGTGAGGAAAGGAACCAGCGGAGCTCTAAGGCGTTCGGGTTTTTAAGATCCAGGCTGAAATGCTGAAAAAGAAGCATCCCCGACAAACCTCCTAACTCGGCTTCCTGAATTTTAATGGCATTCAGAGGCCTTTCTATGCTAGGCACAAAGTCAAGAAACCATAAATTTTTAAAAGATGGATTTGATTTGATAAAAATATAAATTCTCTGCACAGCAAAACACACTAAAAGCAAAGTTACAAGCTGAGTGATCAGTTGGAAGTTTTACAACACGGGCGAAGAGGAAAAGGAGTCGCAGCCCATCAAAAGAGCTTATAAATCAACAAGGAGAAAACCTACACCCAGGGCACACACACCAGGAAGCGATGAGCAGACAATCCCGTGGAAAAGAGACAGACAGCTAACGAACATTGAGAAGTAACGAAGCACTTCTCAAGTAATCAGGAAAATGCAAATGTGCAGGCTCCTCCCTGGCCCTCTGTCAGAAAGCTGAGGTGACAACGAGTGGCAGGAGTGGCAGCCGGGACTTTAGCTCAGGCCCCCCCTGAAAGCGGCCATGCAGGCTGGGGGTCTGTCTAAAGAGCAGTTGTTGTACTCTGCAAATTTTCAGTTCTATCACTTCTGAAAAGTTAATTCTGCCTCAAGAAGTTTCTCTCCATTTGCTCAAAATAGATTCACACACCAAAAAAAAAAAAAAAAAAAAAAAAAAAAAAAAAAGTTATTATTTCAAAAGTTTGTATCAGAAAAGAAAATATGGATTGCAAAGTCAAATATCCTGCAGCACTTAGAAAATGCTCATAGTTATGTTGGTTTTTCAGAACAAAAAAGAAGAGGAAGAGGAAGAAGAGGAAGAGAGAAAGGGGAGGAGAAGACGGAAGAGGGGAGAAGGAAGAAGGGGAGAGGAGAAAGGAGTCCCATCCTAAAAGGCCTTCAGAGCAGGCGGAATACACTGCTCAGACTGGCCTTACTCTGGAATATTATTTTGGGCATTTGCCTAATGAGGTTGATTTATATGTGCTGCAGAGATGCACGGGATACAAGGGGAAATGGCAAATGATACTGTCTGTGCTACAAGCAGGTCTCCTTTGTATTTACATGCACAGCACAGAAAGTGGACTGGGGCTCACACAAACCGCCTGGGGCAGTCACAACAGTGCCAGCTGTAAATGACAAATCCTTCGCTGTTGAATGATTTCACCTCGATGTTGGATTTTTCTCCCATGTATAATATTTGTACCTTATGCTTGGCCACTTGAAAATAAGGATGTGCAAAGTGAAATAGCCTCAAGAATTTAGAAAATGTCCACGGTGATGTTGGCTTTTCAGAATAACAACAACAAAATTACAGCTCTTCAAATGTTAACTGACAATCACAGAGACCGAAGAGCCCAGACACCGGGAAAGGTCAGAGCCAAACCCTGTAATTAAAGGAGACAGCATGAGCAGCCCAGAGCAAACATGGGCTTTGGAATCAAGCAGCTTTGAGACAGCCCTGGTCCTGCCCTTTGTTCCTGTGTCTGGGACCCAGACCTTGCTGGGTCTTGATAAAGTTGAGAGAGAGAAATGTGCACCCCTCAGTCTTGGTGTGTACACATCATGTTCCCACTCCCCTCTGAGTAAAGGCTAAGTGTGTGTACATGGTCGGTCTGTGGTAAGTGTAGGGTGCACTAACACAGCTATCTGGGCAACTGCAGAGACATCTTTGGAAGGACATTTCCCATTTGGAAGGGAAAGGAAAAAAGGAGAAAAATCCCATAGTACAGAAAAAAGAAAGGAAGGAAGGAAGGAAGGAAGGAAGGAAGGAAGGAAGGAAAGGAGGGAGGGAGGGAGGGAGGGAGGGAGGAAGGAAGGAAGGAAGGAAGGAAGGAAGGAAGGAAAGGAGGGAGGGAGGGAGGGAGGGAGGAAGGAAGGAAGGAAGGAAGGAAGGAAGGAAGGAAGGAAGGAAGGAAGGAAAAACCTCCAGGCCTTATCTGGGCAGTAGAGTGTCTCGAAATGCAGCAGGTTTGGGAGACGGCTGGATAAAACACAGATCAGATGCTCTGGGTCCTGGATGAACCCGGAAGTGGGCTACAACCAGCAGAGGATCCAGCATTTTACAGGCTTTAGTATTTCTAATTCCCTGGGTCTAAGGTTTATCTTGAGGGATTATTTCAAACGACAATGCAAGTGTAGTATAGCGACCATACATTTAAACCCACTGACTAGGCATGGTTGGGATACCGCCTCCTTCTTTATCTTCTGTCAGAGAACCTGACTTTGGTGTTGGCTCTACATCTCCCCCCCACCCCAGGCACCAAGAACTCTGAGACAGGCTCTGCTCTGCAGGTAAGCAGAGGCCAGTGACTGTAACCTGAGCCAACTCTGCCCAAGGCGGTGATGGGATAGCTGAGAGAGCCCAAGACTTTGAGGCTGGGATAAAGCTGTGAGCCAGACCCAGCTCTGGCCTGGGTCCTGCCTGCGTTACTTGCTCAGCACAAGGACAGGAAGTGTGTCCCCCTCCTGCCTAAGCAGATTGGGAAAGATAACTTTGTTAGCAGAAGGCTGGGCCGAGGGGCCGTGCTCTATAGAATTGGCAAGGTCCACTCTCATGCATGAACTGCTCCGTTCAATAGAGGGCCCCGCCTTGCCCTGACAACTGTCTGCACTGGAAATCCTCTCTAGAGTGAAAGTGCCCCCTACCCCCCCTGCATCCCTCAGGGCGCACGAGCCCTTGAACTCCAGCCAAATGCCCTGATAAAGAAGAATCTGACTTATGACCAAATAAGCCAAGGAGAAAGGACACAGAGGGCATAGCTCGCACCCCGCCCTTCTCCAGGAAGAACCTTGAGACGTCGCGAGCATTGATTCCCACGCAGGTGAAGCAAAGAACCTTTGCTCTCCCTCCCAGATCCCCTAACCATCCTGACTTTTCCCCTAGCAACCGAAATGGTAGCAGTCTCTCAAGTGAGGCTTGGTCACCGCTGGGCTCAGTTTTACACATTGTTTAATTTAATCAATGCGACTATGAGGCCAGGAGATAAGAAGTGAAAGTCTCCTCTTCAAGGTCAGGCGGGTGGCTGGTACCGAGCTGAGACAGCTCACTCCTGCTCTTTCCCTCCACCAGCTTTCTCAGAATGACAGGCAGGTCCCGGGTTGAGCACACAGAGTTTTGGGTTTTGTTTGTTTGTTTGTTTTGTTTTTTGTTTGTTTGTTTGGTTGGTTGGTTTTTTTCAACCTTTCCTGCCGCTGTGCCTCCTTGAACAGCAGATGTGAAGTGTGTGCAAGGCCTCTTTGGACACTTCACGTACTACACAGGCATCGCACCAGGGACCGTGCCTCATCTATTTCTGCATTTTCAGCAAAGTGGCCACTTAACAAAATCCGTGAGAAAGAAGCCCCTGGTTAGACATGGTGTGGTATCTCATGATGGTGATGGGGTTTGAAACCTATGCCAGTAAGCATATGTGCATGGAGTTAAAAAATAATAATAATAAAAATCAGGAGGGGCTGGAGAGATGGCTCAGCTGTTAAGAGCACTGACTGCTCTTCCAGAGGTCCTGAGCTCAATTCCCAGCACCCACAGGGTGGCTCACAGCCGTCTGTAATGAGATCCAATGTCCTCTTCTGGTGTGTCTGACAGCGTACTCATGTAAATAAAAATAAATATATCGCCGGGCGGTGGTGGCGCACGCCTGTAATCCCAGCACTCTGGGAGGCAGAGGCAGGCAGATTTCTGAGTTCGAGGCCAGCCTGGTCTACAGAGTGAGTTACAGGACAGCCAGGGCTACACAGAGAAACTCTGTCTGGAAAAAAACAAATAAAAAAAAAAAAACAAAAACAAAAACAAAACAAAACCAACTTAGACTTCTCAACATTTTCCCTTGCCACTCTGTCCCAGCCCCTCTGAGCTGGCTCTTTGTGGGTTACAGTCTTCACACTGAACGGCCTATGCCCTTGTGGGCCCAAATCACCTTGTCAATGACACCTTTCTGAGCACTGCCCTCCCCACCAGACCTCCCAGTGTCACTTAACCTCACAGGTGTGTGACTTGTGTATGAGTGTGAAAACACTGCTCCCTACGTCATGGAGAAATCTTCGGAGAAGTGATCCCATGTGCACACGGCCCTGTGTGGTGTTTCTCGGGGCTTCACACAGCAGAAGCTGAGAGATCGTTCATCTTCTATTCCCAGTCTCCAAAGGGACGGACTGGGACTCGCTTCCCCGGGCTCCCTACATCTTTCTGCTACCTGCTTCTGCCAACGGGGCTTTGCTACTGAAGTGACTTAAGTTGAAATTTGTCTTTAACGTTAGTTTATTTCTGGTGTTCTGAGATTTAGAGATCGAAAAATGCCGAGGGTAGTGGCTCACACGTTTGATCCCAGCACTCAGTAGGCAGAGGCAATCACTGAACTGAGGGTGACTGGGCCCTCGTGGACCCAAATCACCTTGTCAATGGGTCCCTGTGAGTTAGAAGACTCCCTGGTCTTCATAGTGAAGACCCAGCCAGCCAAGGCTAAACACTGAGACTCTGTCTCAAAAGAAAAAGAGAAGAAGAAAACGCACACACACACACACACACACACACACACACACACAAAGCAGTTCAACCTTCATGAGAAGACTTTTTACTTTCCACTGAAGGACCCACAAGACCAATTCTGGTTCCCGGTGGGAACAGACACCGCCTTTCTCGGCAAGGCTAGGGGAGCCTCACTCCCCGGATCTTTCTAAACTTGTCTCTGGAAGTACAGGATTGAGCGCTAAGGTTTTTAAGGGATTTTTAGCTGCAAATAGAAGTGACAACAAAAATTCATTATCCAGGAGTGGTGGTACACGCCATAGTACACGGGGATGCTGGGGCCAGCCTGGGCTACAGAGCAAGCAAGACCTCTTCTCAAAAGCAAACAGAACAGAAAAAAAAAAAAAATCAACTAATTGGGCCTTGTTAGTAGAGTGTTCTGTATCCACCAAGCAAATAAGCAAAGAAGGTGCTGACTGAGAAGCTAACCAGACCGCGACTTTAATCCCAGTGCTCGGTGGGAGGAGGCAGGGTCGGTACAAGTTCGAGGCCAGCATGGGCAATGCAATGGGTTCTGGGCAACCTGGGCTACAGAAGAGACCTGTCTGAAAGAAAAGGAAGGGAAGGAAAAGGAAGGGGAAGGGAGGAGAGGGCAGGGGAGGGGAGGGAGGAACTTTAGAGAGAAGGGAAGAGAGGAGAAGGAAGAGAAGAGAGGAGGGAACGGAAGCACATCCCAAACCTAGACTGCGATCAGAGCTGTCTGCCACTCTGTCCGTACCCAAGCACACCCTCCACAAACATCCTCTCACAAAATGGCGCTTGCCAGCGCCCGTCATATTAGCCAAGGCTATATGGTCACCTCTGCATGGGGGAGATCATTTTGAAGATAAGCTTGTAGGCTCTAGGGTTTCTTAGGGAAAACAAAGCCGGAGGGATGATCATGTAAGCAAATATCCTCAAAAGGATCGCCTTCCCCCCTCGCACCTCTGCCTTCTCTCCTCACGGAGATGGAGCGACAGTCCCCACCACCTCCTGTCCGTGGAAGCATTTCTTGGAGAGGCACTGTCCAAGTGTGTGCAGGTCTCAAGACTTGAGAGTTCAGAAGAAATCAGATATGTAAAGAAGGCCGTGGGTTACTGGACATTTTAATGAAAGTGGACCTTGTCACCCACACAGGTAGATTTCATCTCCCTCACACTGCCATCATTAAAAGGAGATTTGTCCATGTTCACAGGAAGCACGAGGAACAGCAGCAGTGGGAGGGAGGCAGCGAGCAAGCCCTCGGCTTTTAGGATGCCTGCTTTACCCTCAATTTGTGTTTAATTGAGTAAATGTGTATCGTTATTTCCTGAAAGATTCCAATTACCAACTAGTTTTGCTCCATTGTTTCCATGAGTCAATTCATGGAATAAAATATCCCAAATTTTGGCTACAAACAATGGTGTGTGTGTGTGTGTGTGTGTGTGTGTGTGTGTGTGTGTGTGTGTGTAATCCCAGCTTCTTGGGAGGCCAAGGCAGAAGTGCACATTCAAGGACAGCCTGGACAATCAAGGTAAATTATGTCTCAAAACAAGAGCAAGAACAAGAAAATTAAACAGAACGCAGCAACCACAGAATGAGACCGCTCAGTGGTTAAGAGCACACGCTGCTCTTGTAGAGGATTCAAAATTCACACCCGGCACCTATGCTAGACAATTCCCAGCAACCTGTAACTCCAGCTCCAGGGGCTCCTACACCCTCTTCTGGACTCCATGGGCACCTACTCTCACACATAAGCATACCTACACACACACACACACACACACACACACACACACACACACACTAAAAAGAAAATAAGTTGTTTTGAGTCTTTCATTGGGAAAACATGGTCAAAACAACCACCTTTACAGCTGTGTAATAGTCCCAGACAATGGAATAGGCGTGGCTCTCAGCACATATCTGTGCCCTCCTGGGTGGCCTCCCAATGTCGTTCTCTATGGGGCCACAGTGAGACTCCACCGAGAGCCTCTTGATGAGCGAAACATCACGGCATCATTTACAGACAGTGCATAACCCTGCACAAGGCCTCCACCCTGCACAAGGCCTCCACTGCAACCCCGGCTCCTCAAAGACACTTGTAACTGTGGGAAATGATACAAAATTGTCAAACAATACCCAAGCCCTTTAGCTTGCTTTTTTATTTACTAAATGTGTTTTGAGGCAATCACACACATGTACATAACACATACTGACCACTCTCGCCCCTACCTTCCCACAAATCTCTCCCTCCTATTCTTGACTATCCCTTCTGTTTTGTGACCTGCTTAGATGAGCCGGGGCTGTCCATATGGCCATGGGTTTGGTGCACCTCGGGGAGCCTGGTGAGCTCAGCAGACAGTACACAACAGAGAGCCGGGTCTCTCCTCTATCAGAAGCTATCGGTAGCCAACAGTTCAGGGGTGGGTCATAGAACTCCATAGCTCCTCCTCCTTCGGTGACTGACAGTTGATAGGGACAGTCTTATGAGGGTCCAGTGAAGGCAGCTACAGTTGCTGAGGGTTTAATAATGGCAGCAGTTGTACTGGGTCGAGAGAAAGGCGATGTATAGTCCTTTACTGTATCTTCTGGTTCACATGCTTCTGGTCCTCTTTCCAGTGTTCCCCGAGCCTTGGGGGGGGGGGGCGTGTCTTTGTCTTGTTTAGGCCGACAGCTGTTGTTTATTCTCAGCATCTTGGGGTGCCCCGGGTCTCTGCATTCACCAGTGTTTACAGGGAGAGGCTTCTCAAGGTCTATGGGCAGAAGCCTAGATGTATTTAGAAGACAGTTTGCTGCTTTTGTCAATTTACTTAAACATCAGCAACAAGTTCCCCATTGTGGCTGGCAGTCTCCCTAGACCTCAGTTTAGCTGGGCTTAAAGTACCAAGAGTGGATTGTTCACCACCACCACCACAACACTCCAATCAGAAGGCATTTGGTTAGCCCCAGCACAGCCAAGCCACTGCTGGCACAGGTGAGGGCAGGCTTGCTCTGCCCAGCAGGATTCAGAGCTGGGCAAGGTCAACTGTGGTCTGTCTCCTACAGCATCCCGCTGAGCACCCTCCTATGCACCGATTGATAGCCAACGTGGAAACAATTCCAGCTCAGTGCCCACCTGTTCTCTCCCTACCTTACAACCAATGGTGTCATCTGTAGTGTAAATGTAGGCTCTAGTTCTAGTGGGCAGCCAAGAACAATAGTAAGAGCTTGTGTTGTTGGGGGGTCTCCTGGGGTTTCCTTGACCCTGGAGCATGGATCTCACACCTGGGACATGGATCACATACCTGGGGCATGGATCTCACACCTGGGGCATGGATCTCACACCTGGGGCATGGACCTCACACCTGGGGCATGGATCTCACACCTGGGGCATGGATCTCACACCTGGGGCATAGATCTCATATCTGGAGTATGGGTCTCACACCTGGGGCATGTACCGCACACCTGGGGCATGGATCTCACACATGGGGCATGGACCTCACACCTGGGGCATGGACATCACACCTGGGGCATAGATCTCACACCTGGGGCATGGATCTCACACCTGGGGCATGTACCTCACACTTGGGGCATGGATCTCACACTTGGGGCATGGATCTCACACCTGAAGTATAGATCTCACACCTGGGGCATGGATCTCACACCTGGGACTGAGAATATATTCAGCACTCCTCTGTTTCTAGGACCAGAATCATCAGGGAGGCTGCATACTAAAAGTGTTGCATCATAAGATCAAACCCCAATGGAGGATGAAATGTCACCCTTTGAAGGGAACCAATCACTCTCATTCAGTATAACTTGAGGCACAAGGTCACACATGGGTCACATCTTACTCTCCCTACATCACCAAGAGTCTCCAAGATGATGGCTTCAAGGCCTTGGAGAATACCCCTGCACACCTGTCCTCTGCAAGAAGTGAAGATTTTCTGTCATAGAGGACCGGTCTGAAGCTGAGGGAACCACTCAGAGCCTGCAGAAGCCCCAGCTAAGCTTTCCCACGTCAGCTTTCCCCCCACCCTCCTCCCCCGGTGCCCAGCACAGCTCTCCCATTCTCTCTCTCTCCCATTGTTTTCCAAACATCCCTCCCTTCATAAAAGCTGTCTGGCTGGGAGCTTAAAATATTGCTGGACAGTAAAACCTACCCATCAGGACGGATCCAGTCATATCTGCTCAGTCGTGCAGCACATTAGGGGCGGGGTAGGGAAGAGGGAGGTGGGCTTTTAGGTGGCAAAGGAAAGACACCAAAGTTGCCATTTTACTGCTGAGCAGCAAGAGAGAAAGACGGCACCAGTTTCTCCGCGGGACACCACTCAGACGGCAAGTTTTCCTTGGGTGGCCTTAGACTATAACCTTCCCTTCACTTCTTTCCAAGCATGATCGGAGCCATCCACGGCTCTCCCACTAGAAACATAGCTTCCTCTGACACGAAAAAGTTGTCGCCAAGGTCTATCATTGGGCTGAGATGGATGCACTTCAAGCTCAACCTTCAAATTCCTCTCCGAGTTCATCTAAGAGTTTGCAGGGGTTTGGAAGGGTGAGCACTAGGATGCGTTGGGTGCGAATAGAGTTGATCAGACTCCAGCTCTTGACTTCTTCAGGTCTTTATGTTTCCAGAAGGAATGACCGAGTCTCCGGGAATCCAGGGGGACAGAAATGAGCATCTGAGTTACTGGCGTGTTTTTGTTTTTGTTTTTGTTTTGGGGGGGATTATTTTGTTATTTGTTTTTCCCACTCTCAACTCTGAGATGGGAGGGGAGATGGGAATTGTTGAGTGCCATGGGTGGAAGGGAAGTCTCAGGCTCAGGGTTTACAATGTGAACGCAGTTAACTCGTGATGCACAGAAATGGTCTGCGCTCTCCCTGGGGCGGTTCTGTTGTCTGTTGGCGAGAGCTGCTGCCCAGTGGCTCTCCGCCCAAGAGTAGAGACACACATACTCCCCATTACCAGCCAGAGCGCTGGGTGGCCCACTGGTGCTTCCAGAAACCTGTAAGCATGGGTGCTTACGTGGTTCTGAGCCTCTTCAAACCCAAGACAAGGCCACACTGCCCTAGAACTTCCCTTGGAGTGTGGAGTGGGGAAGACTAGGGCTCACATATGAGCTGGCCCCTCTAGCTGGGACACTTTCGGAGACTCACATAACCTCTTGTCCCTCCCTGGCCATGAGGTAAATGATTCTCCATTCTCTGAGTCTCAAACTGTAGATCTGTCCATTTTAGCTCGAGGCAAAATTTCTTCAGCCTGTGACAGAAATACAGCTGCAATGATGGGGACAAGAAGGTGACTTTCCACCAAGCTAAACATGCTCCATCCCAAGGCTTGGCTTTATTCTAAGATCATGTTCTCTTTAAGTTTTGTGGTCTTAAAGACATGTTCCCCCTCCCCCTTAATCAATTGAGGGTAAAATCAGACATTTAGTGATCTAACACATTTATTTTTTAAAATAAGGAGTTGGCAGCGGTGTGCTGCTGTTTTGTTTTGTTTTGTTTTGTTTTGTTTTGTTTTGTTTTGTTTTGTTTTGTTTTTGTGCTTGTTGTGTTTAGGAATCTGAACTCTCGCTATGAGAGCCACTTGCTCAGCTCCTGGCTTTGTCGTGAGGACTGGCGGGAGGCACAGCAGTGCACATCACTGTTAGGAAAGCCGTGGCCACTCAACTTAAGTTGTTGCTTCAATTATCTCCTCTGCCCACAATTCCTGAGAAGGAAGTTTCCAGGGATATACTGCAGTCCTGGGGCTGAGGCTTGACAATAAACTTCAGTTTATCTTCCACCTGTACTAGACTGGTGCACTCCATGTTCACAAGCAAAATGCAACAGAGAGGACGGCAGAAGCGGATGGTTCTCCTGGCTTAGCTTTCACCATGCTCCAGCTTGCCCCTGGTTAGGACCAGGCGACTTCCTGGTTAAGGCCAGGGCTGGGGGTGTAACTCAGCCAGACAGCACTTGCCTGGCATGTCTAGTTCAATCTTTATTAATGGAGGGGAAAAAAGACAAACACATAACAATTTAAGGAAGAGGGGCGGCAGCTGGAGAGAGGGTCCAGTGGTAAGAACGCTCGCTGCTCTTCCAGAGGACCTAGCTTTCATTCCCAGCACACACTTGGGAGCTCACAGTCATGTGTAGATTCAGTCCTAGGGGGTCTGATGACCTCTTCTGGACTCAGCAGGCACCAGTGGTGCACAGCCGTACACGCAGACAAAACACCTGTACATAAGTCATTTTCCCCCCTTTTCAAATAATTTCTTTAAATTTAAAAGGAGGGAGGCAGCAAGAGAGGTCACCAGGTCAGGTAAAGGGTCCTGCCACCAAGCCTGTGACCTGATGATACCAGAAACCCCATCGTAGAAGGGAACCCACCTCTGTCTTCTGTCCCACACCTCCTCCTATGGCTCTCTTGCTGAGAACTCCTTCTCCTTGCCCAATATCAACTATTCTGAATGTTCCTAATTTTGTTGGATATTTTCTCCAGCACATGTTCATATAAATTATCAATCTATTGAGATTAATTACTGGATAATTATACTATCCAACTTACTGGACTGTTATCGTTACACTGTGCAGACTTTTTTTTCTATATTGGTGCCTGAAAAATTGGGATTTTTGTTAGGTCTATACATTATACCCTAGGAGCACTTGTTATATGTAAACAAATGCCTGGATATTATAATTGACTTAACAGGGATGCTGTTCTCTGACTTACCTGCTTCTCTGTCAGGGGTTTGCTACCATAATCATCGAGGTTGGGGTGATTAAAGCATCAAGCAAATCTCACATGTAAAATTTAAATGTTTCTCTTCTGAATGTTTTCTTGGTATAATTCTTTTAATATCTAAGCATGTTCATTAGTGTTTTATTAAAACATTTTTCAACTCTCTGGGGAAAAAAAACTCACTCCCAAAAGTTCTCTGAGCTCTACACAGGCAGGCACAGTGCACTAAATAAATCTAAAACATATTTTAATAACCTAACACTTCCCCACAGCGCTCTAACACCTCTCTTCTTGACAGCAGACGTGGCCTGTTTCACTGCCATGCTAGTAGAAAAATTTTATACTAACTTACAGTTGCCTGTAACTTGACACAAAACTGTTAGTAGACATAAGAAAAAATTCGAAGCCCCCAAACAATCCTAATGTGGCAGGATGGGTCACACAGGAAGCTCTGCTCTAGGTCTCCTTCAGCCATGGCCTGGCTGTCAGTAAGGTCCTGGGCCGTGACTGTGTACCATGACACCGCGTTAGGAGTCACTGGTCGAGTGGCAGGCAAGTTTATACTCAGGATGTTTCACAAAACAAGCACCATCCGCCCCGGGTGTGGGAAGGGTTGGATTTGCCTTTGATTTTGATTCAGGATCGCTGGTTTGGATCATCTTATCTTTTTCTTTTCTTTCTATTTTTCTCTCCTGGTTTGCATATCCTTGTACATTCTCTTTTTTATTCTAAATTTTATGAGCTTGATTTTTTTTTTAATTTGGTTTTTCGAGACAGGGTTTCTCTGTGTAGCCCTGGCTGTCCTGGAACTCACTTTGAGCTTGATTATTTTTATGTGTTCTTCCTCTCACTGCTGCTATGTAGGGAGAATCCTGGGGGATCCCTGAATTTTGGTGTTAATTGTCTTTACTCGGGAGCTGAGAGTTTTAGATCTTAAAGCCATTGCTCTTGGCCCCATCCCCAGGCGTCTAGGGCCCACACTGTGGTGGTGCTTTGATCTACATTGTAATGGCTCCTGGAAGACAAAACCAAAAGCAACCCCAGAATGGCCTATTCTAAGATAGTCAGAGTAAGAACATGGTAATAATAAGCTATCAAATCAGAATGCACTAAAGCTAGAGTTGAACTATTTGATAAGAAATGGGCCTCCCTGGATCTGTCCCGTGTGTGGGATTGATGCTTGGCTTGACCACCCAATTGTGCTAGTTCCCATTTATTTCTGGATGGTGGCCGGAAGAAAGCCAGAGAGGGCTCTGCAACATGAGCCATTGCCATGCTCTAAGGGCAGGCATGAGAGAGTCCCACAGCTCCAGAGATAGTCAGCTCGGAGGGACAGCTGATCTAAAGCGATGTGGGAGGGTTGATTTATCATAGTCCCGCATGAGTGGCCCAGTTTGTAATCCCCCAATCAACTCAGTCCTCTTTTCATTGGCCCCTGCTATGCTAGAGGCATTATATAGTTTAATAGTGTTTTTCCCTACAGAACAAATTTCTAGCTGTATTTAAACAGCCACCTGTAACAAACCCTGCAGCCTAGTAATTCCATGAAACACTGAATGTGCCCTAGTGGACTTCCTGTAATGCAATCCCCTCCTAAAGCACTTGCTCTGCTCTTGGGATTTAAAAGGGTAATAATAAAAATATACTGCCCTCAATTTGTAAAACTATTAAGAGGGTTTTCCAGCTCTCAACCTCAGAAAAAGAAAGCATAAATTAGGACTGCAGAAGTCAGAGAAATGTGTAGCCCACATCACAGGCAGTATTTCTTAATGGTTTGAGAATCCAACCTTTGGGATCAGGTACGGAACTGCTAGCAGTTAGCTGTCTGATCTTAGAACATCCGTTTAGCCTCAAAAGCCCCTGTTTTCTCACACACTGAAAACAAGTTGGAAACAAACAAACAAACACATCTGTGTGGCAGGAATTGGCTATACAGCAGTAACTACAACAGGCAGGTCTCTACCATCAGATAGCATAAGGCCTAACAGGACTAAATGAAATAATGCAACATCAAAAGGCTGTCCATAACAGGGTCCAATAAATGCTCTTTCTCTTCCAATTCTTTTCAAGTATATGATCATTACGTAGCCCAAAACAGCCCAAAGTACGGCGGCTATTGACAATTTCATTCACATAAGAATGTTGCTGGGAGCCGGGTACCCATAGTATATGGGATTGACTTCAGCATTACAGTTCATGAATCTTCCAGCAACGTATGGTCTTGATTTAAATTCATGTAACCATAGCTTTCTATTTCGGGTCTCAATAAATTCTAGGAGTTTTACGGATACTAATTCATGGATCCTTTCAAACTACATGTGAGGTGGATGAGGACAGGTGTTGTTAGTAACCCTATTTTATAGATTAGTATAAAACACCCTTCAAGATCCCTCTCACCTCTTAGCACTAGTCAGCACGGACGAGGCACTCGACAGAAGCGGTCTGGTACTATGATTGTCCATCACTTCGGAAAGGAAGGTCACTCCAAGAGTTAGGGACTAGATCATCTCGGAGTTGCACTGTGGCCAATCAGGTTTTGCCTTCTGCTTCCTAGGTAGTGAGCAATGGGCGACTGGAGTTTCCTGGGAAACATCTTGGAAGAGGTGAACGAGCACTCCACTGTCATTGGCAGAGTCTGGCTCACGGTGCTTTTCATCTTCCGCATCCTCATCCTCGGCACGGCAGCCGAGTTTGTGTGGGGCGATGAGCAGTCTGATTTTGTATGCAACACCCAGCAGCCAGGCTGCGAGAACGTCTGCTACGATGAGGCCTTTCCCATCTCGCACATCCGCCTCTGGGTCCTGCAGATCATCTTCGTCTCCACGCCATCGCTGATGTACGTGGGCCATGCCGTACACCATGTTCGCATGGAGGAGAAGCGAAAGGACCGTGAAGCCGAGGAGCTCTGTCAGCAGTCCCGCAGCAACGGGGGTGAGAGGGTACCAATCGCCCCGGACCAGGCCAGCATCAGGAAGAGCAGCAGCAGTAGCAAAGGCACCAAGAAGTTCCGGCTGGAGGGCACTCTGCTAAGGACCTATGTCTGCCACATCATCTTCAAGACCCTCTTTGAGGTGGGCTTCATCGTGGGCCATTACTTCCTGTATGGTTTCCGCATCCTGCCCCTCTATCGCTGCAGCCGGTGGCCCTGCCCCAATGTGGTGGACTGCTTCGTGTCTCGGCCTACGGAGAAAACCATCTTCATCCTCTTCATGTTGTCGGTCGCTTTTGTGTCCCTCTTCCTCAACATCATGGAGATGAGCCACCTGGGCATGAAGGGAATCCGGTCTGCCTTCAAGAGGCCAGTAGAGCAACCGCTGGGGGAGATTGCTGAGAAGTCCCTCCACTCCATTGCAGTTTCCTCCATCCAGAAAGCCAAGGGCTACCAGCTCCTGGAAGAAGAGAAGATCGTATCACACTATTTCCCCCTGACAGAGGTTGGCATGGTGGACACCAGCCCCCTTTCCGCCAAGCCATTTAGTCAGTTTGAGGAGAAGATCAGCACGGGACCCCTGGCAGATATGTCACGGGGCTACCAAGAAACGCTGCCTTCTTACGCTCAGGTGGGGGCCCAGGAAGTGGAGCGGGAAGAGCAGCCGGTAGAGGAGGCTGTGGAACCGGAAGTGGGGGAGAAGAAGCAAGAGGCAGAGAAGGTGGCCCCAGAAGGGCAGGAGACAGTCGCAGCGCCAGACGGGGAGAAAGCAGAGACCCCTGGCGGAGAGAAGGACGAGGAGAAAGAAGAGCTGCAAGCTGAAAAGGTACCCAAGCAAGGGCTGTCTGCGGAGAAGGCGCCCTCACTCTGTCCGGAGCTGACAACCGATGACAATCGGCCCTTGAGCAGGCTGAGCAAAGCCAGCAGCAGGGCCAGGTCGGATGATCTCACCATATGACACGGTGCAGAAGAAAGACACCCCACCTCCAGCCAATACAGACCAAGAAAAACCCAGCTGGTGCCAATATACTTTGAGTCTTCTGTGTCCCTCGGTTCACCCCCACCCCTGGTTGGATAGATGCGGTTCTAGAACAATGCACGCCCTAGGGGACTGCCCTTCCCACCTGTATGGGCTGTCAAGGTAAACCCGCTGTCCTAGTGAAGTTCCTAATTTCATGCCGGCCCCCTAACTGCTATTGGGAAGGTGGGGGGGGAGGGGGCTTTGCTTTCCTCCTCCATTCTCCATGGAAACCCATCAGGTCAGAATCAAGATTACCTCATTACCTTTTACTAGTCTTCTCGTGCTCACTAGCTCAGTGAGATTCTGTACCCCAGAACTTCCCTAGCAGGAGCTACCTCTCCTACATGAGAGATCTCAACCTCAAAAGCCTACAGGACCCAGACTGGTGATCTAAATAGCTAATATGACAGAGAGAGATAGGGCCATGAAAGCTGGAGAGTGGGGACAAGAGCGGGCCCTTCCAGGCGGCGGTTTCCTTGATACCTGAACATCTGGCTTTTTGTTTGATTATCTGTTTGTTTTTGTTTCTTTGTTGTTTTGTTGTTATTTTATGAGAAACAAGAAATTTAAAATATAATTGGAATTTTAGCAAGTTAATTTTATAGACGATATACGGACCAAATGCAATGTATCCAAATTTAACCTGTTTGATAGTAAGTTGAATATCAGTTTACATTAATGAGCCCAGGTTTGCTAAGGATCTGGTCCTTTTTTTATGGTCTTGGCCTATAATTTGTGGTTTCCCAACCACATTTTATCACTTTGAAATGTTTTAAGTCATCAGTCTAGAGATGCCCAGAGTTCTTGCTGACCATTCTGTTGGGTCACTGTGCCCCCTGGTTTAAAGCAAGCGAGTCTTTGTATCAGAAAGACTTCTGCCCTGAGCACAGCAAAAGAACACAAGTGAGCTATCAGACCTCTCCCTGTGAACTGAAAAGGCCTTAGGCTTTCAAGCTCGATTGCAGTTTTCTTCCCTGAAGCAACAAAAATCCTTTTTAAAAATTCTCTTCTTCCAACATCAGTATTCAACCTAAACTCTGCATTCCCTTTCACTGGGGCTGGGAGCTGGACCAGTTCCAAACTGGAAGATGTCTGCCCACAGGCCTGTCCTGAGGGAAACAGCTCTCAAGTTTTGCTCAGACAGAATGAGCACCAAAAAGCTACCAGTGGAGAAATGACAGGGGGAGAAAGCATCTTACTCTATTACCTACAAACTGGACTCTCAGTCAGTACCCAGTCCAAGCTGCGTCCCTAAAAGAGATACAGAGACTAAAGGGGCCTCTTGTAGGCCTCATCCCCTATAAGCCTTCTACAAACCTCATTGAGGCCATCAAGGAAAAATATCAAATATGCGTGTATATTTCACACAGGGAACAATTTCACTCAGTCAATTGATTTTCAGAACAGATGGTATATAAATAGATGAATGATAGTTGGATAGATAGATCTGTAGGTAGATAGGTAGGTAGGTAGATAGATAGATAGATAGATAGATAGATAGATAGATAGATAGATGTTAGGTAATATGGACACAATCCTAAAAGCACCGTCTTAGTTTGGGTCGGTATAGCTATAATGAAACACAATGATCAAAAGGCAAGCTAGGGAGGACAGGGTTTATTCCGCTTCCGTTTCCACAGTGTCATCCATCATTGAAGGAATCCAGGACAGGAACTTAAACGGGGCAGGAACCAGGAGGCAGGAGCTGATGCAGAAGCCACAGGGAGGAGCTGCTACTGGCTTGCTCCTCATGGCTTTGCTCAGCCTGCTTGCTTATAGACCCCAGGACTACCAGCCCACGGATGGCACTGCCTACAATGGGCTGGGCCCTTCCATATCAATCACCAACTAAGAAAATGCCCTACAGGCTCGCCTCCAGCCAGATCTTATGAAGGCATTTTTCTCAATTGATCCTCCTCTCAAATGGCTGTAGCTTGTGTCAGGTTGACATAAAACTCTCCAGCACACTTACTTAAAACATTATAAGGTTTCTTTGGTAGCTTTTTTGTGTTTGAAATGCATGATTCCCTAGTGTGGACTTTGTAGAGGACGGGATCACGGTGTCGAGAGTTTGAACATGCCCGAACCCTATGCCTCATGGACCATGTGCCAAGGATGGGTAGGGAGTGGAGAAACTAAGATAACAGGGCAGAGACTTAAACAGGAGACCTGGGACCAGTAACACTGCCCTGTGCCCGGCCCCACTCCCTGCCAGCACCATCTCAAAGAGGGAAAGTCCTTTCCAACCCTCTGGCTACCATCTTCATCTTAACATATTTGTTCTGGATACGCCTCCAAAAACTCTTCCTCCCTATGAAAGTTCGTGTTCTCATTGCCTGGTGCCACATTCTCAGCCAAAACAGTTTCAAAGATAAATTCACTGAAAAGTGAATTGGCTTATCTTTCTTATGATTACGCCTAGGAAATCTGTAGTTAAAAGAAAAGGACTAGCTATGTAACCAAAATGACAAACTTTCAATGGAGGAATGATGAGGCAGTGGACAGCTGCACAGATGGAAACGTTCACCTGCTGAGCACAGGACCTCCCGCTGGGATCTTACCCCCCCCACACACACCAGGCAACAGCATCCAGGGACAGACCCTGCCATATACCATGAGAACAGTAACCAGATCCCACGCCTAAGACCCCAGCGTGTTCTTGACCCCCACAGGCCACCCTCTCACTCTATAGTCGTGCTTCCTGAGTTCAATCTGGGCACCTCAACTAAGACCAAATTTTAAAAAGAAAAAAAGAAAAAAAACCCAAAATCTTGTTTTAAGGTGACTGCCAGTGGTGTTTGGAACCAGTTGCAGAGCTGTGAAGGTGGGTTGCTGGCCTCCTTGTCTTGGTGGATGCCAGTAAGTTACCCCCTTACACGGAGCAGTGTCTCGCTGCCCTGCCCACACCTGCTCGGAGCCGCAGAACCTGCCATTTCCTTTTGCCCTTCCCAACAGAAAGCAGACCCAGGCACCACCATCAGGGACTTTTTCCTGCTTCCGCCAGTTAGTGGCTCTGTTAGCACTGCCTCTTATCCTCTCTCTGCCTCCGTTTCCTGTCCACAAACAAGCAATGGCACCGCCTACCTCCCTCCAGGGTTACCTAACCGAGGGTTGGCTGCCACCCTTGGAGCCTGCTTCGCGGCCCCACTTCCTGAGAGGTTCCTCCGACAGCAGTAAGGCAGGATAGAGAACAGGTGGGTGGCTGCCATCGTTCTCAGAAAAGACTCAGCAAAATCTTCCACATAATGACCGGGGATAGGTAGGCAGTTACTTAAGTGATCGTTAGAGAGCATCTTCTTCAGCTGCCGCAGGGCTCCTGTCAGGTCCCATTCAGAGCTACCTGTGCTCTTTGTAACGCATCCCTGCCCTTGGGACAAATAATCTTGACTGACCAGGAGTCTGATGCTCTGGGTTCCATTAGGGCCAGCTTTATTTCCAACTCAATCCCTCCTTAGATAAACCCCTAGAGCACATAGTCCTACCAATAAAAGATGCCTTGGCTATGAAGAGAACAGAAGTGTGGCTCCTCCCAGAGGAAAGGACGGAGCCAATGGCTTGGTGATGGTAGTAACTCCGCCATCAGGAAAGAAAGGTCTGTACCAGGAAGCCCAGAATCGCTCAAGTTGTCTGGGTGGCCCCCTAGAATTTGGGACTTTGTAAAAAGATCTTTCTGGTTTTTATGACTTTAGCCCTCGCTGGTTAGGTGATGGATCCAACACAGCATTGAACAAATCTTCCTGAAGATCAGTGTGGCTTAGAGACTCACAAGACTCCCTGACATTTGTAGGGTGTGGCAGCTGCCTCTTTCTAACTCTGGAGATGCCAAGTTATCATTTCCCAGCTCTCTCTGACATGGTTAATAGGGCATATGAGCCCCCTCCTTTACAAGGTCTAATTTGTCTTCTCAAAAACTTAACTAGTGTGAAAATAAAAAGAAGGTGTTGTCCAGACTGTAACGACCACATTGTAAAGTACATCCTTGAGCACCGACGCTTGTCCCTTCTGATTAAAGCACAGCTTGTTAAACAGAGACAGGTGAACCGTGGGGCGGAGAGTGAATGAGGGGCAGTCCTGAAGGCCCCAGACTCCGGCACACAAGAACAGCGTCAATCACATGAGAATCTGCTGCAAGCGACGCTAAGATGGCTCGTCTTGCCAGAGCTCATGTACAGAGAAGGAAGGATATGTCAAAATCTGTCACTGACTCAAGCACACAGGAACTGCTCAGCTGAAGCCCCAGGGAAGGCCCTGGCAAGACTGCTGCCCACCACCACTCTTCAGCTCCTGAGGGGGCGAAGGGCACAGGAGGGGTAAGAATGAGCCACGCACCCAACAGCAGCTCTTAATACCACTCCATCCTCCTCCTTCCTCTGACTCCAAACCAGCCCCTTATGTCTGTCGTTCACAAACAGTTGCCAAAGCTAGTAGTCTAGGTAAAGGGGCCGGGCGGGGGGCGGGGGACAGGTTGGATGGAAAACTCCTCTGAGTGTAAACACGTTCTATGAGATGTAGTGTGTGCCTAGGAATTATGACAGAAGATGCAGGGAGGTTCCCCTAACTTGAAATGATTGTAGCATAACTAAATATGTCTTTTGGGGGAAGGAGGGAGGTAAAGGAAATGTAATTCTAGATTCAGCAATTAAGTGAGAAGACAACTCAGTCCCCACTGCTCTTGACACTGCTGCTCCCAGAGACGGGGAGAAGATGCCATTCAACTCAGGCAGTGGCCAGCACGTGGGGGCGGGGGGGGGGGGACGACAGACTAGAGTCTCTACTCTTACTGCTTTCTGGAAATTTTCCAGGGCAGAACACAAATTCTAGAAGAATTCAGAAATTTCCGTGGAGAGGAAAGGAAATGGCTCCTTTGCTTTCTCTGTGCCCTCTTGGCCATCTGAGACCCATGAGCACAGGAGGCGCTCGGAGAAGCATCCAAAGTTAACTGTGCTGGTAACCCCGGGGAGGGGGGCGGGGGAGGGGGCCGCACTGGGAGGGTGGGGCGTTTCAATCTGTATTTTCCAACCCTCCCCACTCCTGTGTCAGAACTAATAACTACATGTTAGATTGTTAACAACACAAATAAAACTAACTTGACTTTTAACCTTTGCTTTTTCTCTTGGCCTATCAATTGAGTAAAAAACTGCCTCTGTTTCTAATTATTACTCTTTTGAAGTTGGGGGGGCGGTCTCAGGAAAGGAAGGGAGAGTTGTGTGCTAGTAAATGTTTAACAACTCTGTGATGGTTTGTATATGCTTTTCCCAGGGAGTGGCACTATTAGGAGGTGTGGCCTTGTTGGAGTAGGTATGTCACTGTGGGTTTGGGGTTAAGACCTTCACCCTAGTTGCCTGGAAGTCAGTCTTCTACTAGCAGCCTTCAGATTAAGATCATAGGTGAGCCTTCCAATTCTAGATTGTAGTTCATTCCAGATATAGTCAAGTTGACAACCAGGAATAGCCACTACAAACTCTCTCGGAGATAAAGAAGCCCTAGCTTGTGGGTTTTTCTTACTTTGATTTGTATAAATTCATCCACCATTACCCATTTTGGTATGGGTATAATGTTACTGGCAGAGTTAGTAGCACATTATCAAGTTTCCCTACCATGCAATGTATATGCAATGTACAGTAGAAATAAATAACCTTGGGGCTATGGTTTGAATGTCCTCACCAGTCCATGTCATGGGAGGTTTGGTCCCCAAGAGGATGGTGGTATTAACAGCTGGTGGAACCTCTAAGAGGTAGGGACTAGTAGACGGTCCCTAGCTCACTGGCAGCTGCTCTACTGTGACGTTCTTCCATGAGGGTGGTTACGTAAGGACGGACTGTGGCCCCTCCTAGACATCTCTCTTCGCTGGCTTGAAGCGTGACTGCTCACTGCAACCTGTTTTTACTGCCTGCCGTCTGCCACAGAGCCCTCGCCAGAGCAGAGCCGGCACAGGTGCTTTGTCATCAGACCTCCCAAACTGCAAGCTAAATGGCACTGCTTTTCTTTCCTTACCATTTCCGTATTTGTTCATTCATTCACGCATGCATGCATTCACTTTACATTCCAATCACAACCACCCCCTCTTCCTAGTCTCCACTTACTCAGTGCCCCCCACCCTTCACCTTCACCTCTGAGAAGAGGGAGGTTTCCCTGCCCCCAGTTACCAGCCCACCCTGGCACCACAAGTCACTGCAGGACTAGTCACATCCTCTCCCACTGAGGCTAAACAAGGCAGCCCAGTTAGGATCCACAGGCACGCAACAGAGTCAGGGTAGCCCCCACTCCAGTTATTGGGGACCCGCATGGAGGCCAGGCTATAGATCTGTACATATAGCACAACTTTTCTTTCCTTATAGCCTGTGTCCAGTAATAAAACACTGACATAAAAACTAATAGCAAGAAATGATAAGCTTTGAGAGTATATGTTATCCTCTGTTCCATGTTTAGGTTTAGACAATTTACTTGTTAATAGTGAATGAACTGAAGTACTGGCTTACAGAATCCGTAAAAACTCAGCAAATGACTTGCTCAACAGATCCGGGATACTTGTAGGTGAAACAAGGGAGAATGTGACTCAGGCAGAGCAGACTCTCCCGGTCAGCAGAGGTTTCCTCAGTATGTTTCCTCTCCTACTGGAGCAGACTCAGGGAGAGCCAGAGGCGCAGCTGGTTAGCCCGTGGAAAGAAGGAAAGGATGAGCGTGTTTGCCCTTGGGGGTTTAAACAAGAGAGAAATCGGCTTGTTAAGTCTGAGAACCAACTTACACTCAGGTTAAATTAGTCATTAGCTTCTGCCTAGAATTTGTCATGTCTCCTCTCCACTCAAAACTCTTTAGTTTTTCTTCATTCCATACCATGATTGACAAAAGCCCTTTATGAATTTCCCTTTTCGCCTGCTGATATCCTTCTTTTATAACAGCTGAATTTGTCCACAGGAAACATCCTTCTGCAGTTGGATGTAGACTTGGTAGATTCGTTTTTTTTTTTTCTCCTTTGTTGTATGTGTATGGGTGTTTTGCCTGCGTGTATGTTTGTGCACCATGTCTAGGAGGCAAAAGAGGTCATCAGCTCCCCTGGGATTGAGAGCCTCCATGTGGGTGTGAGAATCTAACCCAGGTTCTCTGGAGGAATCAGTGCTGTTGGCCTCTCTCGGGTTCTTAGTTGATCTCCTTGGTGGAGGTCAGCTTTTGGGATCCACTGAGTCGATTAGAATATCATTCATACGTAGAGAAACAGAAACTGAAAATTGGTTGGAATTCATTCATGATGGCACAAGCCCTTGAACATCTAGACCTCCAGGAAATACTTCATTCTTCCTTTTTCAGACTATGGTTTTTAGCATTCCTTCAATTTGTCATGCTGTCCCTGAGTTTGTCATCATTGTCATCTTTGTCATTGTCTCCTTCTTCTCCTCCTCCTCCTTCTCCTGTTTCTGCATCTCCTCCTCATTCTCTTCGTTTTTTTTTAACATAGCCCCCAGATCACTTAAATTGCTTGTCTGCAACAATCCTACATGGATGTTCCACCTTGAAACCTCATCTCCCACATTTCTCTGCATACATTTGCCTTAGTCTGATGGAACCAACCCTAGCTCTAACCCTAACACTAGCCCTAACCCTAACCCTAACCTTAACCCAAACCCTAACCCTAACCCCAACCCCAACCCCAACTCCAATCCCAACCCCAACCCCAACCCAAACCCTAACCCTAACCCCAACCCCAACCCCAACCCTAACCCCAACCCCAACTCCAACCCCAACCCCAACCCTAACCCCAACCCCAACTCTAACCCTACATTGTTTCAGATCTGTGTCTGAAATTTCACCAATTCTAAGATAAAGTTTGAAACTTCCTTTTCAGATCCCTGATACCCATGAACCCTTCTGGATTTGTACTTATCAAATTGTTTTATTGGGTCTGGAGAGATGGCTCAGTGAGTAAAGGCACCTGCATCAAGGCTAAGGACCTGCATTTGGTCCCCAGGACCCACATAGTGGAAGAATGGGTTGTCCTCTGTCCTCTACAAGTGTCATGGTATATGTGTATACAGAGAGAGAGACAGACAGACAGAGACAGAAAGACAGACAGAGACAGAGACACAGAGAGACACACAGAGAGAGAATATACACCCACACTAAATAAATACATGTCATTTTTTTTTAAATACTGGGGCAGACATTTTATCCTACATGTCTGCATATTCAGTACTTAGAGCATAGTTATTTTTATGAATAAATGAATAAATTATGAATACCACACAGGGCAGGAGTGAGATGACTGGCCAAGCTCTCCACAGCTACAAAGCAGGTTAGCACTAGCTAAGGCTATGTCTGAGAAAGTGATTCCCTAAAAGTCCCAGGTTTTCAGACTTGGAAGCAAGTAGGTCTCCTTTGTCATAAATAAACATATATTCCTGGGTGTCATCACAGAAACCTTGGTGGCCACATTGAAGGTGGAAGCCATCATGTTTAAGATTCTATCACCAAAGTAACTTTGGAAGCCATCTTAGGAAGCTCTCCTCTTTGTACAATCGGAGATGAGAGGACTCTCCATGTCTCCAAATTCCTTATCTGAACTTCCGGACTTTTTCTGAAACAAAAACTAAACCTTTTGCCAGGCAGTGGTGGTGCACGCCTTTAATCCCAGCACTTGGGAGGCAGAGGCAGGCAGATTTCTGAGTTCAAGGCCAGCCTGGTCTACAGAGTTCCAGGACAGCCAGGGCTACACAGAGAAACCCTGTCTCAGGAAAAAAAAAAAAACTAAACCTTTCTTGTATAAATCTATGGACCTGTCAAGATTTGTGTTACAGTAGCTATCATGATTTGTTTAGAGACTGATGCATCGAAATTAAGTATGTCTGTAACAATTTAAAAAACTATTAAAAAATAGTGTTTGTTTTTAGAGTAGTAAAGGAACAAAACTCAAGGCTACATAATAGATCCCCAGATAATTCTACACAAATATGCACTAAAAATATTACTTGTGATGACATATATTAGTTATATATTACTGCGTAATAATCACTCTAAAATATAGTGGCTTTAAACAAGTTCTGTAGATCAGGACTGGAGCAGCCTGGAGTTGTCTCATGAGGTTACAGTCCAGTATTGATGAGACCTGGGGTTCTCAAAGACTTAACTGCCACACTGGAATCCCCTCTCTCAGTGGCCACCTGTCTTAGTTAGGGTTTTACTGCTGTGAACAGACACCATGACCAATGCAAGTTTTATAAAAGACATTTAACTGGGGTTGGCTTACAGGCTCAGAGGTTCAGACCATTGTCATCAAGGCAGAAACATGGCAGCATCCAGGCAGTCATGGTGCAGGAGGAGCTGAGAATTCTACATCTTCATCTGAAGGCTGCTAGTGGAAGACTAACTTCCAGGCAACTAGGGTGAGCATCTTAAGCCCACACCCACAGTGACACACCTACTCCAACAAGGCCACACCTCCTAATAGGGTCACTCCCTGGGCCAATCATATACAAGCCATCACACCACCTGAGAAGTAGGTTGATGTTGCCAAACCGGTTCCCCTCCACTCGGGTCTCTCCATGAGGATGCTTGAGTGTCCTAATGACCTGGTGGCTGATTACCCCAGAGCAAGGGACCCAAGAGACCAAGGAGAGACCTTCAACATCTTTTGTGAGCTAACCTTGGAAGTCATATACCATCTCCTGTGCCATATTCTATTAGTCATTTCCCTCAGACTGCTCCAGATACCAGGGGGAGGATTAACTAGAAATAACAGGATTAGTTACCAGGAAAGGAGGAAATATCTACTGACATCATATTTCTTCATGTTAATATTAAATTTTAAGAATTAATGGGATGTCTCTGGGACACTGAGAATGAAAAGAGAACTCAAGAACTCCAAACATAAAATTTCACTCGGGAGTCAATGCAATTAGAAGGTACTATCTAGCCAGTGAGGTGACTCAGTGGGTAAAGGCATTTGCCACTAAGTCTGATAACCTGAGTCCAAACCCCAGACCTACATGGGGGAAGGAGACAACTGATTCCTTCAAGTTGTCCTCTGACTGCCTCAGGCACATGCATGGCACTAACACACACATGTACACAAACAAAACGAATGAACAAATGAACTTAAGGAATAAATACATAAACAAAAGGCACTCTCTACTGCACAGAACAATAAAAAAAAAAACCTACAAAGCCATCTCCAAAGGAAAAACATGGTTTCATTATTTACTCAGGCTAAAAGATAAAAGAAATGTGAAAACATTCACAGAGGCAAAGTGTGCAAGAAGCCATTGGAATTTAGCAAATACATTTAAGCAAACTGTGAATAAAATGTAACCATTGTAAGTCTAGTTACAAGCTACAACTTATATATTAATTCTGTGTGTGTGTGTGTGTGTGTGTGTGTGTGTGTGTGTGTGGCTGTTTTGTTTTTCGAGATAGGGTTTCTTTGTGGATCCCTGACTGGCCTGGCCTGCCTCTGCCTCTTGTATGCTGGGATTAAAAGTGTGTTCCACCACTGCCCAGCTTATATATTAATTCTTTTTTTTTTTTTTTTTTTTTTTTTTTGGTTTTTCGAGACAGGGTTTCTCTGTGTAGTCCTGGCTGTCCTGGAACTCACTCTGTAGACCAGGCTGGCCTCTAACTCAGAAATCCGCCTGCCTCTGCCTCCCAAGTACTGGGATTAAAGGCGTGCACCACCACGCCCAGCATATTAATTCTTAAAACATACTTTTTAAAGGTTTAAAGTCCTCGATGATATGAACATAGACTTAGGAACCGAGACCAGAGGATTAATGGGAAGGGCAGACACGAGAAAGCAGAAGGGTCCTGTTTCCTTCTCCCAGAGCTTGACTCTGTCAGCACAGAGAAAACATGGGGTAGCTGTGCTGCTTTTTTTTTTTTTTTTTTTTTTTTTTTTTTTTTTTTTGTAGCTGTGCTGGTTTAAAGCAAATCCTGTGCCTTCTAAAGGTCTAAGGGGAAATGAAAATCAAGGCCCAGAATCTGAACACCAAATAAACAAAAGACACAAAATAATAATAGGCCAGGACCATAAAAACAAAAACAAAGGCTAATCTTCACTGATATAAAGATAGCATGAATCATTTACACTTTAAAAAACACAGAATCAGCCGGGCGGTGGTGGCGCACGCCTGTAATCCCAGCACTTTGGGAGGCAGAGGCAGGCGGATTTCTGAGTTCGAGGCCAGCCTGGTTTACAGAGTGAGTTCCAGGACAGCCAGGGCTATACAGAGAAACCCTGTCTCGAAAAAACCAAATCCAAAAAAAACAAAAACAAAAACAAAAAAAACCTAAAAACACCGAATCAAATTAGGAAGCCTTCAGAAATATGAACAGAAAGGCAGTAGCTCTGAGAAATTTGACCACACTCCCTTAGTCCTGGGCAATTAGTAGAAGACAAACCCACAGAAAACCTGACTATAATTTACAGATTTGAATTAATGGAAATGTAGTGAGATGTTAAGTCAATGTTTTCTTAAGTCTTGGACTTTCAGGCTAAGCCACACAATGTGAAGACGTTGATTCTCCCCAGCCGCATCTTCAGGTCTCGCCAAGCATGAAGGTCTCGGACTTACTTTTCCTTTCTTTAAATGGCCCCTAGTCTGGGACCTTAGTTTACCGACTACTCCAAGCTACTGAAGACTGAGACAGAACTTAACTGGAAGGGGCAGCCCTTGAGGAGAGTTATCAGAAGAGAAGAGGCTGCGCTGCTCTCCCTAAGTCCCCTCAAAAGTGAAGTTAGATTTTCTGGGAATCAGCTGTCAGGACAGATAGCTGGCTTCTCCCCCACAGTTCACCAGCTCAACCCAGCTGTCACAGAAGCTAGCTGAAGGAGCTTAATGTGTGTTCAGGATTTTGGAACACGTTCCTTAAAGAAAGTTGAAAGTTTGGATAAATATTACTTGTGATTCATCTTTACTGTGCAGAGATGGAGAGATACCTCAGTCAGTAAAGGGCGCTTTGCTGAGGCACACCTGTAACCTCAGTGCTGGGATGTGGAGACAGGAGGATTCCCCCAGGTTCACTAGCCTGCCAGTCTAGACTAATTGGTAAGCTCCAGGCCATTGAGAAACATTTTCTCAAAAAAAAAAAAAAAAAAAAAAAAAAAAAGAGGATGGAGTTTCTCAGGATGACATTTAAGGCTATTTGTATACACATCCACATATACATGTACACATACATGTGCATATATGAACACACAAGAATTAACAATAACTGTGTGATAGCAAACAATACAAAAAGCATCAACTATATGCATTGAGGAACTAAGCAGATGACTCGGCAGTCATGGCAGTAAACTACTCGCCGTGAGAGCATGCAAAACAGGGTTCAGGTCCCCTGTACCCTGGTAAAAATGCCAAGCAGGGCAGCACATAACTGGAATCCCAATATAAACGAAATAGAGACAGAAGGATCTCTGGGACTTGCTGGGCAGCGAGTCTAGCCAAATGAGCAAACTCCAGGTTCACTGGAAGATGCTGTCAAAGCATAAGACAGAGAACAGTGGAGGAAGGTGCAGGAAGACAGTGTTCACCTGTAGTCTCTACATGCACACATGTGCACACATACATATGAACACTTCCCCCCCTCCCCGCAGATGTAATTAATTAAATCATGGCGTGACCATAATATGTTGGAATGTTATTGAGTTGATGAAAATGAAAATAAAAAGTGTTAAATTCTAAGCCACGATAAGGTAGGTACTTATCTAAACTGAGTGAATGCCAAGCTGACATCCCTTCCTAGAAAGGTGGTTAGTCTTAGAGCAGGAAGTCTGTTCCACCCAGGCACAGAAGATGGGTGACCGGACATTCAGAACAATCCCTATTGTTTTGATTTGCCAATCTCAACGTACATATTCAATTTTAAATGTCATCTGTGTGTGTGCTTCCTTTGATCCCAAATCATATAGATCAAATTAGTTAGGCATAATAATTATACAAGTACATCCCCCCCCAGTATTCTTCACTATCCACAGCTTTGAATGACAGTTAAGTGCCATACTGTAGGCAGCTATCTGCTTCCCTGATAGATGGGACCAGGAATACAAAGTTCTGAGGTTTGAGAGACTCTCACAGTAACGCAGCCTCCACAGTTCCCTGGCACTCTGGGAGAGGTAGTTTAGGCTGTGTGTTGTCAAGTTTTATATCAACTTGACACAAGCTAAAGTTATCTAAGAAGGAGGTAACTCAACTGAGAAAAACACCTCCATAAGATTGGGCCGTAAGCAAACCTGTAGAACATTTTCTTAATTAGTGATTGGTGATAGAGGGCCCAGCCTATTGTGGGTATTGCCATGTCTGAATTAGTGGTCTTGGGTTCCATTTAAAAAAATAAAAATAATAAAGCAGGCTGATCAAGCCACAAATAAGCCAGTAAGCAGCAACACCCCTGCCCCATTGCCTCTGCATCAGCTCCTGCCTCGGGGACCCTGCCCTGTTTGAGTTCCTATTCTGACTTCCCTCAAAACTGAACTACAGTGTGAAAGTGTAAGCTGAAATAAACCCTTTTCTCCTCAACTTGTTTTCAGTCATGGAGTTTCAAAACAGCAATTGTAGCCCTAACTAGGACAGGCTGCTTGGTAAGACAGACTTCAGATCAAAGGAAGACGAGTCTCTATGTGTGGCAACCTGGGGGAATATTCTTGTTTGTTTATATTGTAATCTGAACACTCAGATTCTAGATACCAGCATCCTCTGCAACACACACACACACACACACACACACACACACACACACCACACACACACACACACACACACACACACACACACACACATTTGCACCCTTCCCAGTTTGACTGCAGCCCCTCCCATCCAGGGTTATTGCCCAAGCTGGAGCCAACTTCCTGGCATAGGAGACCACAAACTAGTCTTTACAATAAGACTAGCTAGGGTTCTGGTGGGAAAAGAATAAGTCCCATTATAGTGTACTAAGCCTTCATAAATTGAGTATCTAATGGGAAAAAATTATGATTCACTTTGTATTTGAGCCGTAGTCACACAGACTGTGTTGGGAAGGGGAAAACTTGTAACATAGCCCACCTTCAGACTCCTACATAATTATTATTTTGAATTAAAATCTGTCTTCGTATAACTTCCAGTTCTTTGGCCTTAATACTCCACACCCTAAAGTGCTAAACTATAATGGTGATCTAATTAGAGTCCAGTGAGCACACACTTTTTTTTTTTTTCCCGAGACAGGGTTTCTCTGTGTAGCCCGGGCTGTCCCGGAACTCACTTTGTAGACCAGGCTGGCTTCGAACTCAGAAATCCGCCTGCCTCTGCCTCCCAAATGCTGGGATTAAAGGCGTGCGCCACCACCGCCCGGCGAGCACACACTCTTATAAGCGGTGTGCTTTTGATGTCATATCAGAAATTTACTTAGCTATGTTTGAGAAGACTCTTCCCTTCCTGTCCACCATCCTTTCACTTATAGATGTTACACTGAACCAAGTAAAGTCTGTAACATTCGCAACACACTGCTTTACTTAAAGCCTAATTCATTAGGTTAACTTTTACTTTCTGCAATACTGAGGATGTCACTCAGGGCCTCGCGCAACTCTCAGCCCAGTGTTTTTTGGTTGTTTTTTTTTAGCTATGATTATTATATTTAATGACAGTACTACTTAAAGCAAATGTTACCTCTCCTCACCTCCTTCTGCCTAGTAAAAAGGAAACACATCTGCTTTGAGCTTTAAAGTCGACCCAGCTGCTTCCAGCCCGGCCCACCCTCACCTGCTGTGCAAACCGGAATGCGACTGCTGATTGGCTGTCTGGGGCGCATCTTGATGACGTAAGCGTGCGCCATGCCTGCGGGGATGGCTTGAGCAAAGGCCGCCTAATACAGCAGGTGGACAGGTCTTAACAAGCGGCTTCTCTGAGGTGTAGTTAGCTGGGCATGGGCCTCCCGAGGCTTCGCCATGAGCTTCCTGATCGACTCCAGCATCATGATCACCTCCCAGGTGAGCCGCCGCCCGCCCTCGCGGGCTCGGGAGAACCTGGATTTGCTCAGCCTGCTCCCTAGCCCGGATAGTGAAGGAAGTGTGGCCCTGTCACTCACTAAGCCTGAGTCCCCAGACTCTGGGGAGGGCCTCGCTGGCCCCAGCGCTGAGCCGGTGCCATGCGGGGACAGTTCCCACAGCGCCCCGAGGCTTCCGGGCAGCTCCGCGGACCACGGAGCCAGGAGAAGCTTGGCACCCGGCGGGAGGCCCACGGCAGCGTGCCAACCAGGGCTGAGTGCTGGGACCTACAGTATGGGCTTTGCTGGATCGGGTGCTGACGTGTTTGCTTCCGCGAGGTCCAAGTCTGAACTTTCCTTTGTGCAGTGACACCTCATCTTTCGTCCTCTGATTGCTGTTTACTTTTTGCGGGTCGCGGTCAGACCCTCGTTTCTTCTCACTTGACCACCTCTATCTACCACTAAACAAAACCGAGGGAGTATAAACCACTGCAAGCTTCGTCTAGTGAACCTTTTGCTTTTTCATTCGTGTTTCTCCAAGGTTTCCCACCCACCCCCACCCCAAGTGTTTATGATAGCGCTAATATGTACGTATTTATGTGCATAGCCGTGTACTCACTTTCAAATGCAAGCACTCACTAAATAATGGTTGAGTAGGAGCAGCTGCAGAAGCTTCCTCTGGTTATTGCTGTCAGCCCATATCTTTCCAGTAAAAGATTTTTCTCGCTGGGCAGTGGTGGCGCACGCCTGTAATCCCAGCACTTGGGAGGCAGAGGCAGGCAGATTTCTGAGTTTGAGGCCAGCCTGGTCTACAGAGTGAGTTCCAGGACAGCCAGGGCTACATAGAGAAACCCTGTCTCAAAAAAAAAAAAAAGATTTTTCTCTTCATTGCATCCAAATGGCAAGGGAAAGAACGTAAGTAAGGTACATCCTTGAATTTAGGGTTTGTACAGCTGCATCCTAATGCTCCCTCTGCGGAGCATTGCCCTCGCCTCTTGAACATGCCGGTAGCAACACTTAAAAAAATATGAAACAAGAAAAAGCCAATCCATTTCACCACTCTTAATACAATAACTATTTTTCCCTTTTCAAAATTAATACCTTTCAAGTGCATTCGACTGCTTTTGTTGTCAGCATAGTTTTCAAATGTGTAAATACAGAAAACTCTGGACACCCTGCCTTCTGCCTAAAACCTCTCTCCACATCCCTGTTGTCCTTGATAACGACAGAGAATGGCTTTCAGACTTAGTACCAATTCAGGAAAAATAAATATTTAAGTTTTAAGTGTTTTTGTTTCCACAGAAAAATATAAATGTTCATTCCCAGCCCCTTAAGAGTACAAAAATAAGAGTGTAAGTAGAAAATTGCCATGCACTTTCGCCTGTGAGATTAACATGAACCTAATTCAAAAGTTAACCCATGAATATGGCTTTCTAAACTTTTAAGCCTTAAATTTATAACCTTTAACTTTTACAAATATATCTACATGAAATATTAAATTTAACTAACCAAACTGCTAAGATCTAAAACCTGAACAATCTTTGTGTCAAATGTTCCCTGTCTTTGTCTGTTTTGTGACTTTATCATTGAGATATGAATTAAATGAAAATGTCACCACAGGGAGGCGTAACTTGTCCCCTATCAATAACCAAAGTGGCCTTTCATTCTGGCCACTTTCTTTCTCATGTCTATTTTATTTTCCTTCCCCGTGAAATCCAAGCTAGTATCTTTCTTTCTCCTGTATTCCCTAGCATCTGACCCAGTCGGTGGCAAAGAGTGAGGCCTCGTAAGTCTTTGTTTAATAGAAGAGCCTCCCTAGGGAAGTGTGGTTAACTGGAAAGCAATGCATCCACCATTTTTCCTGTTCTGTATGACCTGAATGGTTTATTTGGAATGAAATCAGAGGCTTCATATCAAAACCTGTCACCTCGGGCCAATGAGCCTGACAACCTGAGTTAGATCTTGGTGCTCTTAATGGAAGGAGAGAACCAAGTCCCAAAAGCTGCCCTTTGCCTTCTACTTGCAAGCACATGTGCACACACACAAATAATACATGAAATTAAACTTGATAAAATTTATTACCTCTGACATTCTTGCTCATCATGCTGCAGAATAAAGCACAAAGTCCTTAACATGCCTTACACAGCCGCTTACATTGGGACCCTGACTTTTAGCTCTTTAACCTTGTGTCTCACTCACCATGTCCTCATTTCGTTTTCTATACTATATAGACTTCCGTAAACTTCTTTTAGTTTCTTAACCTACCTGTGCCATGGTGCCTCCAGATTTCCAGTGTCTTTTTCTGGGATCCTCCCCCTCATACCTTCTCCTCTTCCTCCTGGCCAACTGTTGTTCAGCCTTCAGATTTCAGCGTAGATATCCAAATACTTCTAGAACAGGTTAGACCGACGTTTCTCTTCATGTCACCATAATGCCCTTCACTCCTGTCCCTTATGGGCTGCCGTACTGTCTTGTAGCTACTTGTTATCTCTTTCATAGGTTACCCGCCCTTTAAGAGCAGCAGTCACCAACCTATCTCTAGCACCTGGCACACAGTAATCGATAATAAGTATTGGCTAATGAATAGAAGCATGAGTAAATTCCAAAAGAGGTCTCTTTCCCAGTCAATTCTTGGTCGCTGTTCTGCCAACCGTTGTCCCTTTTTTTAATCTACCCTTCCATCCTTGAAGTTATTCCATAAAAGCAACTGCCATCTACCTGTGCTGGGCATCAGTTCAGCTGTTAAGTCTTATCAGTTCCAGAGTCCATTCATAAGTCCCCACAGTACACTGAGCCCAAGGTTAAGGGTCTACTTTGCACAGTTATAAAACTGTTCATTTTTTAAAGTAATCCATGCAGGTTCCAGTGCATTTGAAAAGATTTTGAAGTTGCCTTTTCCCTTTATAGCATTGCAAGAGTTCATATTTATCCTGGATATAATAAGTACTCGTCTTACTTTCTTTCCTTTTGTAAGATGGGGTCTCACGATGTTGCCCAGAGCGGACCTCAAACTTCTGTGCTCAGGGACCCTCCTCCTCTGCTTCCTGAGCAGCCGCCCTGCTGGCTGGGGTAACCTCACCAGCTGTGGTCGCCTGTTCATCTGCGAGGGATTGAAGCCTTTCAGGCTTTGTCAGTGGAGCATGTGAGAACTCACTAAAGCTATATATCTGTCCCTGTGTTCCCATTCCATATCTATATCATCATCCAAACTATGTTTTCATTTCTTATCTGAGGTCCCATTCTTTTTATCTTGGGTGTTTTTGTTTGTTTGTTTGATTTGGTTTAGTTTTTGGTTTTCATTAAGTTATGCATCTGCCCGTACATACCTCAGTCATTCCTAAGTGCCCAACTTGACACCTTTCCTTTCCTCTCCTCATGGCTGCTTGTCATGAGTATCTGCTAACCCAAAGAAGCTGTCCTTTTCTCTCTCTCCTCCCATTCACTATCTCATCATAAAAATGTAATTTCAGTTTGTTTCTCTTACCTAAGGTCCCATTTGCATCTTGTCATCCTTGACATCTGCTGATTTTACCTTTTAAAATGGTTCCCAAGCCTGTGGCTTCCTCTTTTGTACCAGTTTTTTGTCATCCTCATGTGAGTTCCTCCAAAGACCTCCTATAGGCCCCACAAGCCATCGTAGTTGTTATATGAAGCAAATCTCACTGTGTCATTTCCGGCCTCAGTGACCCTCATTGTTCCAGAATGGTTAAAGCTCCTCGTGCGGTTGCTGGGCTCTGGGTAACCGGTTACTGCTGCTTCTCTCTATTCTTGTTTTCAAATTCTCAGCAGGCATTGTCTTCTGGACCGCACAGCTGTGCAACTGCCAGTGTGTGCCAACACCGTATCCACCTGCCTTTGTTCGTGTTCTTTGCTGTCCTGAGAGCCCCGTTCTTCTGTTCCCACCACCTTTGCCTTTTACTCGTCTGTTCTTACTCATCCTTTAAGAGAACACTTTTTGGTATTTTAATGATTAAAAACTTTGGAACCTCTGCAGAAAACTGCATCTTAGGTACCATCTCCAGAAAGCCTAGCAGATGATGAGTTTGGTCTCCCTCCGTTGTATGTTTCACGGTGTCAGGATCACGTCCCTCCATTGCTCACCGGCATTACATTATTTATTTAGGGTCTTCACCACTGTACTGTAAGCTCTTTGGGGGTGATGACTGTCTTACTCATCTTTGAATTTTCTAGTGACTAACATCACACATGAAAACACTACAGACATTTTCTCAGGGAGTATTTACAAACAGCAACCAACCAAACATAGTCCTTACCTTGACAGCTTGTGTTTTGTTAGGCATCACAGAACTGTGTGACAGCACCTTGAGGAGGGAAAGTCAAATGGGATCATATAAAAAGACTATCTCATCTTTAGTCAGGAGGCTAGAGAATGCTTCCAGAGGGAGTGATGCAGCAAGATCTGTGGAGCTGTTAGGGGAGAGAGCTGGAGAGAAGTTCCTGTCAAGAACCAGAGACAGTTCGGTATGAAAGAATATGTGTCTGCAGAGCCAGAGAAGTTGTGTCCTAAGTAAATGTTTGGTTGGCAAGAAGGGCACAAGTGGTGGGGTAGTCTGTGCTGACCTGCTGCAGTCACTAGGAAGGGTCCAAAAGAATTGTATTTATAAAGTCCCATGCAATACAAGAAGGAAAGAGTAGTTTAGTTTTTTTCAGTGTTGTGTGTGTGTATGTGTATGTGTATGTGTATGTGTATGTGTATGTGTATGTGTAGGTAAGTGGGTAGGTAGATAAGTTTGAAAAAGGCCGTATTGTCAGCTGGGCTTTGTCTCTGAAGCCAGTTTGTGTAGCTGTCAAATGTAATAGCCTTTGATCTTGGAAAATGGGGAAGCAAGAAAGCTGACTGAAAGAGACATGAAAACTACTAGTGCATCTACCAGGGCCAGGCGCCCATCGGTGCTGTCTGTATTCTGACCAGGTGTGGGTTTCTGTAATGCTCTCCATCTTCTTTAAAGAGAAGCTTCTTTTATAATGGAGGAGAGCTGTGCTAATCTGTGGGTATAACAGGGTTTTAGAATGTAGTTAGGAATGAATGTTATTGGTCTAGTAAAGCGGTGTAGCAGGGTTTCCTCTAAGATCCATGAGTCACTAGCCCCAGGTGGTTGGCTGGGTTTACCATATACCAGGCTTGGTTTCCCTCCTCTTGAATAGGGCTCAAGGGCAAGCAGACAGCTAGCTGTTGGTTACCACCAAGATGTGCGTGCTGCTAACCTAGTTTGGGCTATCTTGCCAGGCTGGCCGTTGTCTTGGTTTATAGGCATTACAGCTGGGTAGGACTACTGGTTGCTTCTCTCCCTTAGCAGTTCACATAGTACTTATGGTTATAAAAGTTACCTCAGGGACGAAGTTTTCATTCAGATCCAGCTCAAATCTTCCAAGTCCTGTCTCCAAAGTGCATGGTTCTTCAGTAATGTAGAATTACCTCCAGCCTCTGAGGGAGGCTACCAAGGACAACAACAATGGCCTGAATCATTTTGGGAGTCTTCTGGGCTTTCCTGACCAACAACTCAAAAAGAGGTTTCGCATGCCTGGTGCTGGATTTTTGTTAGATGGTCTATGGCTCTTGTGGGGAACATTATTAGCCCAAGTGGCATAACTAAATTTCATATACATGGATGCGTGGGTGGATGGGTGGGTGCATGAGTGGGTAGATGGATACACTTATATTGTGTGTAATATTTGTGTGTAATATTAGGTAATTATCAGATAGTGTTTCCTTAGGGCTTTGTCAACATCCTTAGTGCTGTTTATCCCTCCTCCCTCCCTCTCCCAACTAAGGCCCATTTTTGCCAATCTTCTCCTTCACTTTGAATGGAGAGAAATGTGAAGCAGTCCCACTAAAATCAGGAGTGAGCTAGGACTGCCCATCATCCCCACTCTTTCGATATAGTTCAAGAAGCATTAGCTGGACAATAAGGCAAGAAAAGAAAATTAAAGGAAGACAATTAGGAAAAGAAGAAGTCAAACTATTTCTATCTGCAGATGAAATATTATACTTAAGAGATCCCAGAAAGTTCACCAGAGAACTCTAGAAACGATATTTCAGCACAGTGGCAGGATATAGAACCAACTTGTACAAATCAATAACTTTTCTATATATGAACAACAAACGCACTGAGAAACGCCATAGACACCCTTGTGTTCACAATAGCTTTAAAGAAAATAAGGTACCCAGGAATAAATCTAATGAAGGACATGAAAGACCTCTGCAACAAAAGCTCTAAGTCTCTGAAGAAAGACATTGAGAAAGACACCTGAAAATGGAAAGGCAGATGGGTAGAATTAGCACTGTGAAAACAACAGTTCTGCCTAGAGCTTTTGAGAGATTCATGCCATCACGATCAAAAGTCCCCATCTCATTCTTCACAGAAATACTAAAACACTATTTTAAAATTTATTTGGAAGCCGGGCGTGGTGGCGCACGCCTGTAATCCCAGCACTTGGGAGGCAGAGGCAGGCGGATTTCTGAGTTCGAGGCCAGCCTGGTCTACAGAGTGAGTTCCAGGACAGCCAGGACTATACAGAGAAACCCTGTCTTGAAAAACAAAAATAAATAAATAAATAAATAAATTTATTTGGAACCACAAACAACTATAAACTGGTTTCATAGCATTATGGGAAAAGATATGTATTTCCATTTTTTGTCTGCCTTAAAACTCATTCTATACTATGAGTAATTTAAAAATTCTAAGAGCTTGCAAGTATCTTTTTCCAATGATAAAAGTGGATCTCATTTTTAATCTCCAAAAATAGCTATGTAGTTAGCAGACATTTTATCATAAAAGAGTTTTTATAAGGCATTTGTCAAAAGAAAATGTATCTTGACATTTTGTCTTTCTTCTTCCCTAGATACTGTTTTTTGGATTCGGGTGGCTTTTCTTCATGCGCCAGTTGTTTAAGGACTATGAGGTGAGAAGAAACTATTTAGAATGGAACAAGAAAAATGGCTCCTTTTTTTTTTTTTAAGTGTATTTACTTTTTCAAATAGGAAACTTGCACCAGTCAAGGTTTTCTATCCTGAAACTACACGGTATTCAGGCTTCACTAATAGATTGCTTTCTCTGTGTATTACTAACTCTAGCATGGATGTTTGAGACAGGGTCTTGCTGTGTAGCTCAGGCTGGTGTGGAACTTGCTGTATAGCTCAGGCTGAGCGCTAACTCACAGCAGTCCTCCTGCTACAACCTCCCAAAGGGTGGCATTATAGGCGGGTACCACCAGGCCATACTAGTTTAGGTGACTTAAAAGCAAAAGAAGAAATCACATGGCTAAGAGCATGGAAGACTATTCCTTAGTCATGGTGGGACCATTCACCAACTGCAGGGGGGAGGGGGATGTGTTAATTTCTAATGCTTCAGAAGCTTCCATTTCAACCTACACTTGCCAGCCTTCACGTTTAATTAATACCCAAATCCCAACGCTAACTGGTTCTTATTTAAAGTCTTAGATTCGAAAAAGAACCATATCTTATACTGGACATTTTCCAATATAATTTAGTTACCAGACACTTTGGGGCATTTCTAAGACATTCTCTATTAAACCTCCCTAGGAGTTTGGGGAGCTGTCTGGAAGAGCCCACACTTGTGGGCATTCTCTTCTGCTCAGTACTGTAAGGCATCTCAGGAGAGTTCCAGAGCTGATGCCAGCACTGCAGTGCGGAAGAACTCCTTTTAACGTCAAGCATGCATGCAGATCTGTTTCCTTTTCTGACACGGGGAGTCTAAGTGCTGCACATGGCCTTGTTACTTCATCCTCTTGTGCTTTAAATTCTCCAACAGCAAGAAGATTCTGGAAAGAGGCACCCACGATTCAAAAGTGCTGCCCACTTCCGTCATTTAACCTAATTTCCTTTTCAAAGACTCGAGAAGCCAACACAGGTTTTCTGACTTGCTGTCAGAAGGTTATCAGTTAAGGATTCTAGCAAGGACATGACCAGCTTCTGCATGTGGCTTTTAACAGGTGCGTCAGTACGTGGTGCAGGTGATCTTCTCCGTGACCTTTGCGTTTTCATGCACCATGTTTGAGCTTATCATCTTTGAAATCTTGGGAGTTCTGAACAGCAGGTAAGTGCAAGTCCTACATCCTTCTCAGAAGTGTGCTGCTTTTCATTTACACTAGAGGGGTCACTGTAATCATGTTACTTTAAAAAGGTACTTTCTCCCTCATGATGGAAAATATCTACTGTGCATGTGGATATTGGTCAGTCTCAGCAGCTGCAGTGATCACAAAAAGTGTGGGCTCTGGCCACATGGTAGAGGGTTTGGTAAAGAGCATGTGTCTCCAGGGGGAAACTGCCCTGAGCATTAGCTCTGCAGAACCCGCCGAGCGTGAGGCTGCAGGAGCCTCGGCCTGAGTTTCACTCCTGGCTTTCTGATTCTCAGACTGTCTGAATTCTCATCCTGCCTCCAACTTGGCCTACTGCTTGAAAAAACAAAATTCCTCAGCTGTTTAAAGACCTCAGAGAAGACTGAGATCCAGTTCCTCTATTAACTGCCGTGGTTAATTTTACACATAGCCTTGTGGGTTGAACGAGGGATTTTTTTTTTTTTAATATCTTTTTAAAGTAACTCCTGGGGCTTGATGGTAGAGCCATGACTACCCTACTTTCAGACTTTCAGATACCCTACTATCAGTCCAGACCTTATTTGCATGAACTATGGAGAATGGACAACTATTTTTTTATGCTATTTGCTAAACTGCATTATCACAACGTGGATGTCTTACTACTCTGAGTAGAATTTAGCAAACTTTTCTATGAAGGACCAGATGGTAAATATTTTAGGCTTTGTAAGCCATAGGGTGTCTACCATCACACTCAAATCTGCCACTGTAAACAGAAGCGGCCATAGGTAGTGTGTAAACAGTGGACACGGTCCTGTCCCAGTGACAACATCATCTGTAAAAATGGCTAGGTGCAAGGTCCTAGCTTGCTAACCAGAGGTCTGAGTGGCAGTAATGGAAAGAACACATGTGATCCCGTGCAGTTAGAGAGTGGCTCGCTTTGGTGCACTTCTCACATTCCTCGGTTTACCTTCGAGTGTAGGAGTGAGTGCCGATGAAGTCTGTTTCTGCTTTAGGTTCATTTCTCAGACAGGATTTGTTTAGGCTGAAACATGTGTGCACATACACCCGTTTCTTCATGCTGGCCCAGCTGTGGACAAAACTGTGGACCTTGATCATGTGGTCTATCTTGCATTCACTAGATTCAAAATAGTTTTCAAAAGAGAAACTTGGTTCTGAATATGAGTATTCCTTTGACTTGCCTCTAAGTAAAGTATTCAGCATTCAATTCAAATGCAGAGTATTGTTTGGATCCCTTTTGTTTTTCAAGAGAACATCACTTTACATCACTTTCTCTTCAGCTTAACACGTCCAGCTAAAACATGTGATCAGCTTTTCTTATTTGTGTAAGTGTTTTGCCTGCATGCTTTTAAGTGTCCATATGTATGGCTGTACCAAGTTAGCCAGAAAAGGGCATCAGATCCTATGGCACAGACATTTGTGAGCTGTGGTGTGGGTGCTGGAAATAGGAGGAGGTCCTCTGTAAGAGCAGTAAGCGCGCAGAGCCACTGAGCAGTGTCTCTCTAGCCTGCGGTCGACCTTAGTTGTCAGCACAAGTATGCTTGGGTGAGACCTCCTGCCTCCTAGCATGTTCCAGAAGCCACTGAAGACTGCAGCTCCCTTGCCTTCCAGATGCTCTAACTGGGTTGATCCAGAGAGCAAAAGCTGCCAGCACAAACAAGCACATCTCTACTTAGTGATCTCGGCTCCCTGGAGGCTCTTGGTTCATGATGCCTGCCATCTATAATCGGGGAAACAGTAAGGACAGCCCTCTAATCCATACGGGTGTCTTTGGGAAGGATATTATCGTTCAGGACATGTCTAAGTGAATCCTATGACACTTTGAGGAAATCCATTATCTGGGTAATAAATTGGTGTAATTATGACCAATTTGACCTTTTTTTTTTTTTAACATATACTATGATTTATCCGTGTGATCAAATCATCTATTTAAAATAGATTATTAGATGATTTATAGTTAAATTTGTTTCCCACCCATAGCAAGTGTCCAGAACTCCTATTTTATAACAACCATCAGGACTAGCCCGGTGATCAGGACTAGCCCAGCCATCATCAGGACTACCTGCCTCTTACTAGTATCATTCTTTTTCCTTATTTCCTTAGTTTATTTGCTTGTCTTGTATTTTCTACATCCTCATAGACCACCCAACCATTTATCTATTTTTGTGTAACAAGGCCTGAGTTTAAATTCAGTAACTTGCAAGGACACTATTGGAAATGCATAGCTCTCCCAAGAGCAGGAGAAGATTATTTCAAACTACCTATTTAATAAGGGATTTCTTTCTGAGACACAGAAAGAACTCTTACAATTCAGTGGTAAAACAGCACAGTTAAAAAGTGTACAAAGGTCATAAAATATACTTTCCTGTAGAGTAGTTACCTGGCATTGAAGCTCTGGGTTCAATCCCGAGTTCCCAAAAGGGAAAGAAGAGAACAAAGTATAAGAGTATAAGAATAAGAACAAAGGTCTGACTGAGCATTTGTCCAAGGGTGATAGACAGGTAGCCAATAAGGACATGAAAAGATGCTTATTGTCATTAGCCATCAAACACCAGTCAAAACCGCAGTGCCATGATACTTCCACCAAGATGGCTATAACCAAAAACCAGACAGCAGCAAGTGGTCTTAGAGCCAGAGTGCTGGACTCTCACATACTGCTGGGTCAGTGTGCAGCGCTACAGAGGCAGCGCCCAGGGAGAAATAGAGACTCGGCATATGGCCAGCCACTCCATCCCATCCCTGTGAGGAGACATAAAGCATGGCCGAGTTACACCTGGCACAGATGTTCCCAGCATCACTGCTTTACACTGTTTATAATAGTTTAAGGTTGAAACAACCAAATCTGTGTTGTCTGCTGAATTATTGAATGATGGGGTGATGTTACTCAACCATAAAAGGGGTGCACTATTGATAGATGCCGTAACATTGGTGAACCTTGCAAGCCCTATGCTAAGTGAAAACAGCTAATCACAACCTCAGGCCACTTATCATGAACTGTCCAAAGATGCAAGTCCACGGAAACAGAAGTACTGCAGTTAGAGTCTTGGGTGTTTTCCTCACACTGGGGAGATGGGGGAACAGTGGAAAGTGACTGATAGTGGGCACAAGGTCTCTATGGGGCCTTGAGAACGCCTACATTAATAAAGACCACTGGATTACGTACAAGATCTCTATGGGGCCTTGAGAATGCCTACATTAATAAAGACCACTGGATTACGTACTTCAAGAGAGGAAAGTGTTTCTCCAAAAAGCAAAAGTGCTATATTTTAATATTTATTTCCTTTTTACTTATTTACTTTTTGAGATAGGGTCTCACTATGTAGCCCTGGCTGGCTTGGGACTTATTATATAGACTAGGCTGACCTCAGATCTACCTGCCTCTGCCTCCTGGGATTAAAGCTATGTGCCACTTTGCCCTGTATAAAATTTAACAGAAAAAAAAATGTATTTTATAAATATTAGTGAAAGTTGTGCATGTCAGATGTTAAAATCAAACTATAAAAGAATTTCTAAGTCTATTGCTCAGAATTACTATTAACATTTGTTTTCCTTTGATTCTTTTTTATTTTAATTTTTATTACATTTATTTATTTATTTATTTATTTATTTATTTATTGGGGAGAGGCACATAGAGTCCCTGCATGAATGGAGGTAAGAGGAGAATGTTCAGAAGTCAGTTCTCTCCTTCCATCATGGAGGTCCCAGGAATCAAACTTATGTTATCAGGCTTGACAGCAAGTGACTTTACGCTGAACAAGCCCTGTTTGGTTCAGTTTTGAGACAAGATGTCATGTAGCTTCATGCTTAGTATGTGGCAAAGACTGTCCTTGTGATCCTCATGACTCTACCTCCCAAGTCCTAGAAATAGAGTGTGTAGGATTAAGCTTTCCTTTAATTCTGTTGTTGTTGTCGTCATCATCGTTGTTGTTGTTGTTGTTGTTGTTGTATATACACTTAGAGTATGTGTATGTCATCCATATTGCCTGTGAGCATGGCTGAAACATTAACATTCTTTTTAAATGGAAATCTCAGGTCAAGGTGCTTATGTACTATTCAGAAACTCACATGTGATTTGTTTTACTGGTTTTGCTTTTCTTTTGTGAGACAAGGTTTCAATGATGTCACCTAAGCTGGCCTTGAGTTCAAAGTCCTATGTTCTCTTCTTAAATACTGGGATTATAAGCATGAGCCACTGTAGGAGAGTGTGTGCATGTGTATATGTGTGCGCACGTGTGTGCATATTATTTTAAGACAGGTTATCTCTTTGTAGCCCTAGCTGGCCCCAAACTCAAAAATATTCTCTTGCCTCCTCCCCCTCCTCCGGAGTGCTCGGATTAAAGGTGCCCAGCTAGGTGACAGCCAAGTTAGCCGATTACACGGGTCATATTCAGCATAGGCTCCAAGAGCAAGAGACCTTTGGGATACTAAAAGAGTGAGAGTCGCTGGCTCCCTGCTGTGAACCTTTGGTGTCAATTTCAGCTCCCGTTACTTCCACTGGAAATTGAACCTGTGTGTCATCCTGCTCATCCTGGTCTTCATGGTGCCCTTCTACATTGGTTATTTCATCGTGAGTAACATCCAGCTGTGTGAGTACTGTGCCTTCTTCTGTCAGCGCGCACACTGGGGTGCATGTTGTTGGGAGTGGCTTACAGACAGCTTCATCTCTGTATTTCTTTCATACTAGTATCTGGGGGCGCCACAGCATCTTAAAGCAGTCGTCGATGAATTCTGTCTGGAAGAGTAGATTGTGTCTCCTGCCAGATTTATTTCTGCTTCTACTGTAACATCTTCTTGAACTCGGTCCACATTGTAATTTTAGCAACACTTTTCTGATGATGGGGAAGGATCTGGGAGGAGTTAAGGGAGAAAAAAGAATATTATCAAAATCTATTGTATGAAGTTTTCAAACAGTAAATGAAAACAATATGTTTAAAGACTGAATAAGAGAAGAAATTCTTAACTAAAATATGAAATGTTATACTTACACATGAAAAAGGTTTTCTAATGGTGATCAGAATTCTTTTACCAAGAATTATGTAATCTCAGCATTTGCATATTAATTACTCGTGTGTCATAAGTGAGCTGTTAGTAGCTGTCCTCCCGAGCAGTCTCGTTTCCCTTGTCTCAGTGCACAAACAGCGCCTGCTCTTTTCCTGTCTCTTGTGGCTGACCTTCATGTACTTCTTCTGGAAGCTGGGAGACCCATTCCCCATACTCAGCCCAAAGCACGGTGAGTAGAGCCAGAGGGAAGAGGGGTTCTTCACTTTTCTACTTTAAAAAATCATACTTTTTAAACTCAAAAGTGGGAAATAGAGCAAGTTATTTCTCTCAGAAGTATTTGACTTCGAAACAACGTGTTTCCTTCTTTCTAAGGGTATCAAATGCTAGTTTGGTCACATAAGAATTACAGGGCATATTGAAAGCTGGTCATCACTGTTAACTGTAACAAAAGCTAATCAGTTGCTGGGCGGTGGTGGCGCAGGCCTTTAATCCCAGCACTTGGGAGGCAGAGGCAGGCGGATTTCTGAGTTCGAGGCCAGCCTGGTCTACAGAGTAAGTTCCAGGACAGCCAGGACTACACAGAGAAACCCTGTCTCGATAAAACCAAAAAAAAAAAAAAGAGTTAATCAGTTAAAAGGCAGAAAAATTTATTTTAGTTTCCAGTTTTAGAACTTTCAATTAGTGGTCAGCTGGCCTGTTGCTTGGGTCTGTGGCAAGGCAGTGCATTAGAGTGAGAGTGAATGGCCGGGAAACAACCAAGGAATACAGAAGAGGAAGGGGCGGGGCTGGCCGCTCTCCAGAGCATGCCTCCATGACAGGCCCTATCTTCTTAAGTTCTCCTTTGACACTCGTGGGTGGGTGCAGATTCCAAGGTACTCCTGTGGCGGTCAGAGGACATATTTTAAGAGTCCGTTCTCTCCCTCTGTCTGTGGATCCCAGGGATCAAGCTTAGGCGTTTAGGCCTGGCAGCCAGCACTCTTCCTCTCTGAGCAGAGCCGCCCAGCTGCCCGGACAGCCTCTGTTCACATCTCACATGGGCGTGGCAGTTGGTGAAGCTTATAAACATTGGAGTCGTAGTTTCAAGAAAATCTGGGAATGAAAGAGCTTTGTGCTTCCCAGATCCTGCAGTACAGGGGAAATGTTGAAAACGATTGGGATGAGCCTGGTGACCCAGCGTCTGCAGTCTGCCTCCCCTCCCAGCGCCCTTCCGCATGGCAGCTTGGAGGAAAATTCTTCCTTCATTCGCGTCTGAGGAAACATGTAGTTTCTAAAAGCACATAGCCATTCAGTGAGATGGCTCAATGGGCAAAGGCATCTGCTGCCCGGCCTGATGACCTGAGTCCCACCTCTGGGGTCCACACGGTGGAAGGAGAACACTCTCCCACATGTTGTCCTCTAAGCACATATGTGCTATGATACGAGAACACATGCAAACAAATAAGTTAATAATGTATTGTCTTAGTCAGGGTCTCTATTCCTGCACAAAACATCATGACCAAGAAGCAAGTTGGGGAGGAAAGGGTTTATTCAGTTTTTGCTTCCACATTGCTGTTCATCACCAAAGTCAGGACTGGAATTCAAGCAGGTCAGGAAGCAGGAGCTGATGCAGAGGCCATGAAGGAATGTTACTCACTGACTTGCTTCGCCCGGCTTGCTCAGCCTGTTCTCTTATAGAGCCCAAGACTACCAGCCCAGAGATGGCACCACCCACAAGGGGCCCTCCCCCCATGATCACTAATTGAGAAAATGCCCCACAGCTGGATCTCATGGAGGCATTTCCTCAAGGAAGGCTTCTTTCTCTGTGATAGCTTCAGCCAGACAAGCCAGTACAAGTAGTAAAAACAATCTTAATGGAAGCATATGTAGCAAAACTAATTTACTTAAAAATGAAATAGCAATATCTGTTTTAGTGTTTTGTATAATTAATTAACAAAGGCAAGGATCAGCAGCCTGCCAATAATTAAAAATAAGCGTGTTGGCTGGTGAGATGGTGATTAAAAGCACTCGTCGCTCTCGCAGAGGGCCTGGGGTGGTTCCCAGCGCCCATGTGACGGGTCACAACCGTCTGTCACTCCACTTCCAGGAGAGTCAAGCTCTCTTCTGACCTCCACAGGTGCCAGGCACACATATCGGCAAAATGCTCATACACATAACAAATAGATCTAAAACAAAAGTTGTAATGGGCTTGCATAAGCTACCGGATGATGTTTTAAGCACTGTTTGCTTCCGGGGCAGACGGCAGCTGCTCTGTGTGCATTGCCCAGTATTAACGTGCGATGCTGTTTCAGGGATCTTGTCCATAGAGCAGCTCATCAGCCGGGTCGGCGTGATCGGGGTGACGCTCATGGCTCTGCTCTCCGGATTCGGAGCTGTCAACTGCCCGTACACATACATGTCCTACTTCCTCAGGTAACACATACGTTATCTCCTTTCTTTTTCACTGTTACTGAAATGTGTAAGTCTCGTGTCTTTAATATCCACATATTAGATCTAGGGCTGCTTGATTATTCTTTCTTCCTCTGTGTCCATGGTGTTTTTCTGAAGCCTTTCTAACAAGTCATTTTCTGTTTTTATTTCTTCTGAAACAGCATCATAGCAGGTACCCTGAGTTGATTTTTATTTAGATTTTCCTACCTTAACCCCATGAACATTGGGATTACAGGCATGTGCCACCACATCTGGCTCATTTATTTTTTAGGTGGTGAATTTCATGTCCCTTTGCATGCACTCTTTAAATGCATCTTTCCAGTGGACAACAACAGTATGAACTCCTCACACCTGCAGTTTCAAAATAGGTTCCTCCTTGACATCACATAGTAGGAGACAGTGCCACGTTAAGCATCTTTTTAAATTGTTATGTCTATGAGTGTTTGTCTCTGTGTATGTATGTATGTATGTGTATTATGTGTATGCCTGGTACCCACAAAAACATCAGGTGCTCTAGAACTGGAGTCAGAGACATTCATGAGCCACCTATGGGGACTGAGCCAGGTCCTCTCCAGCAGTGGCCAGTACTCTTAATCCCAAGCCTTCTCTCTAGCCCAGTGGTTCTCAGCCTTCCTGAAGCTGCGAGCTTTAATACACCTCCTCAGCTTGTGGTGATCAGCAACCAGGAAATTATTTTCGTTGCTACTTCATAACTGTAACTCTGCTACTGTTTTGAATTGTAGTGTGAACATATTTGGAGATAGACATTTGCCAAAGGGATCACCACCCACAGATTGAAAACTGCTGCTCTAGCCAATAAGCATATGTTTTAGATGTGTCTAGGTCAAAGCTAAGAAAGACTGGGCACAGGGTACACTCTACTGTACTAGGACAACAGAAAAAACAGCTAGATGAAGTTTATGTTTCTCCAGATGACTTGTATGATGCCCAAGGGTGGGACCCCAAACGTCACTGAGTTCTTGCTCATTGCAGGAACGTGACTGACACGGATATCCTTGCCCTGGAACGGCGACTGCTGCAGACCATGGACATGATCATAAGCAAAAAGAAAAGGTGAGGCTGGCACCCTGTGTCTCTGGAAGAGCTGGCGCGGCCACTTCTTACTCGTAGGTAATGTACCACGAAGATTTACTTTCCCCTCAGAGGAAGAAAATTCTTAAGTTCTACGCTCTGAATTTCAGCATTTCTCTTTAAATTGTTAAAATAATGCCTACTATTTGGAGATAGATAGATAGATAGATAGATAGATAGATAGATAGATAGATAGATAGATAGACAGACAGAGAGACAGACACATTTATTTAATGTTGCTGCAGAGGACAAGGCTATTTATTTTTTTAATTTAAGGCTGTTCCAACTTCTTTTTCTCCAGCTACCTAAGAATTCTAAAAATTCTAAGAATTTTTTCTAAGAATTCCTAAGTCTTCTAGCTGGGGTTTTTCTCTCTATCCAGATAGACAGGGCAGTAACAGAGCAAAGAGAGGATTTCATCCAAGTCCAGCTTGGTAATCCTGTGACTTTAATGAGATTACCCATAGGAGCATGAGTGACAGTTACATCACTGAAGACCCACAGCGTGGGTGACAGACACCTCTTGCAGGTTCTAGTGCTGGAGCCCCAACCCTGCAGCTTTGAGACAGCTCTATACTGAAGAGCATGCTTATAGATGGATGCTCTCTCCCTCCTCCATCCATCCCTCCATCCCTCCTCCCTCTCTCCCCCTCCACTCCTCTACTCCCCCTTTCCCTCTCTCTCTCCCTCTCTCCCTCTCTCTCTCTCTCTCCCTCTCTCTCCCTCTCTCCTTCCTCCAGCAGTTGCTCAGCACGTCTGTAAACTGGATATAGGAGGGACTTCTTTGAGTCTTATATCTCCTGAATTTTATAAACTCCTGGGACTCTTCTATAACAGAATGTTTCAGTCTTAAAAAAAAAAAAGAAAGAAAGAAAGAAAGAAAGAAAGAAAGAAAGAAAAAAAGAAAGAAAGAAAGGATATGTAAAAATCATCCAAAAGGTATTTCCTTTTTAAGAAAAAAAATATTTATTTCACGTATGTTTCATACTGTTGCTGTCTTCAGACACACCAGAAGGTGGTACCAGATGTCTGTTACAGATAGTTGTGAGCCACCATGTGGTTGCTGGGAATTGAACTCAGGACCTCTGGAAGAACAGTCAGTACTCTTAACTGCTGAGCCATCTCTCCAGCCCCCAAAGGTATTTCTAACCCATATTTTCAAAGGCATTTTTATAGAAGTCTGTGTCATAGTAACCCTAAAAAGCCATCTGAAATCAAATTATTTGCATTAGAATCTTTTGTCTATACCGTACAATGCATCCTTGAACTAGGTACTGTGTCTTTGTGCCTTTGTTTCCTTATGTGTAAAAAAATTAAATAAGCCAAGGTTGGCACACAGCTGTAAGCTTGTACTTGTGAGGCACAGGCAGGAGGATCAGTGTAGGGTCTGGGGTCCCGTGTCCACTCGGGGAGGCAGGACAGGGAAGTTGTGACTGTGCTTACTTATGTTGTCTGTCGCCAGGCAGGTGTCGGGCTATGGGAAGCCACTGGACACTGCTCTGGGAGTCGGGAAGCACAGTGTGAGGTCAGCTCCAGGAGTCCCAGGGGCTGTCTGGTTCTCAGGCTCTTGAGCACCCAGGTGCCACTGGGAGCCTAGGAAGAGCTGAGGATGGAGTGGGGCTACACGCTGGATCTGACCGAGCCAGGGGGAAGCACCAGCTGGGGCCAAGACCTCGGCTTGTTCAGGGGTGGCTTGGCCTGGGAGCGCTGAGAGGCCTTCTGTGGGAGATTAGGTGGCTGGCTCTTTAGACGAAGGCCTGTTCCTTTTTCCCCAATGAAAAGAGACAGTCCATGGTGTTAAGACATTTATTGTCATGGTGGGAAGTAGATGAGTGAAAACCATACCCCACTTTCTCAGGGCGGGCCTGAGGTTAAAGACCTTTTGCAAGGAGGAGTATCTGGGAAGGGGAGTTTATTGGCTAAGACTCCAGGGCCTTTAGGTACCTCATTAAAATGAGATCTGTCTTGAGGCTACGTGACCTGTGATCATGTCCTCTACCTGTGGAGGGGCTTGAGGTGTTGCCCCTACGTGACTGATGGCCACAGACCTATGGAGAGCTGCTGCCTCGTGCCAGGAGCCTGGTGTCAGGGAGCGTGGCAAATCGCCTACCATCCCTGCAGGGTCACCAGGGTTTCAAGCCTGTGCTCGACCAAGAACCAGGCTGCCTTTCATGGTCCACTGCCCCACAGATCAGGAGTTCAGAGCCTGCCTAGGGTACATAGTACATATTAGTGACCATGCTACATAGCAGAAGCCTATCACATGACAACAAGGACCTGTTAATACATTGCAACGCCTGCAGCCTCTAAGAACAGTGAGTCACACCTACAAAGACAAGTACTGACTTTAATAATAATCTATAATCACCACTTGGCTTACATAAACTCATTTATCTTTAACTTTATGAAACAGTCTCTGTTCAATGCTATACCACATGCTCATGAAGCTTATCGGTCTGCTGTCTTCATTAAAGTTATTATCTACATATGAGTGGTCATAGTTTTGAGTTGACAAGTGCTTTCACATTTCATATTCCCTCCTCCAGCACATTTGTATAGTTTGCGCCATAGTCAAGTCAAAGCAGCCTTAGTGGAAGAGACAGCCATAGACACAGAATAATAACCAAAGGCTCCAATTTACTGAGCAATATTTGTCTCCATTTGTATGTGTCTGTACTAAAGTATGAAAGTTGTTCCCTGGCGTTCAGAATAGCAGAATACCTGGGAATCAAAAGTGAGGTGTTCAAATCCCAGAATGCTAGAGGGCAAAGATCCACAATTTAGATGTCAATTCTGAGCAGATCTTGCCTTGACACACAGCAGCATGTGCACACAGGAACACCAAAGAGCCTGAGATGCTTATTACAGCTGATTGGCACATGCTTCTTAGATTTGCAGGTTTTCTCTGCCTTTGAGTAGCTGCCCCAGGTTTGTGCATGCTGGGCACACACTCATGACAGAAAGGAGGTGTCAGAAGGTAGACCTCCGCAGTGGTGTAGGGGTCCGAAGTTTAGGAGAGCAACTCCAGCGCGTGAGTCCTGAAGTGTGGCTACAGAATCAGGTGATGTCCGTAGCTAAGCACGGACTTCACAGAGGCTCTGGGGCCACAGAGCAGCAGCGGAGAGGTTGGCTGTGCACTGTCATTAGCTGCTGCAGGCTCCGTGGACTTTTCCGCTAGGTGAGCTAGGTATCTTGCAGGTACACTGTACAGTACTCTGAAGAAGATTCCAGTCACATATCCATCCAAAACTCCAACTCGGCTATGAAGAAATGAAACTGTGAGCATTTCAGCATACAAATCAGGCAATAGAAACTCAACTCCAACCAGCAGATGGTGGTGATGCACACCTTTAATCCCAGCACTTAGGAGGCAGGAGCAGTTATCTGATCTCTGAGTTCAAGGTCAGCCTGTTCTACAAAGTGAGTTTCCAGGACAGTCAAGGCTACATAGAGAAGCCTTGTCTCAGAAAACCAAAAGAGAAAAAAAGAAAGAAACTAACTCCAGATGGGTGCAGATGATGGAACTTTAGCCAGTGCAGCACTGGGAGAGCGGCCCCGCCCCTCAGCTGGGCAGCACCGTAGAGCTGATGCTCACTGGTAGTGATGGGGGCAGGAGAGTAGGAGAGCTGGCCCTGCCCCTTGCCAGCTGTAACATGTACTAGAGATCTTGCCCCAGTGGCCTGGGTCTCCACCCAGGCTGACCACCCAGGCCCAGAGCCAGAGCTGCAAGTCAGCCCACCGCATCATGCTATATCATCCAGCATCTGTGAGCTGCTGGAGCATGTGAAGGAGCTGGTCCTGCAGGATCTCCATGACACAGGGTAACAGCAGGATAGCTGAGAGGAGTCTTGGTGAGGATCCAGTATTGACAGTGTGGCAGAAGCCAGAGGCCTTGAATCAGAGCAGTGACTCACTGCAATTAACATTTGCAGGTAAAGAAGTGTGGACAGGGGCTGGAGAGATGGCTCAGTGGTTAAATCTGAATCATGCACATCTGGAATGACAGCCAAACAAATGGGAGGACAGATTAGTGGTTACTAGAGGTTGGGGAATTGTTGGCAGGCAAGTTGTGGCCTATCCATGGGCAAAATGAAGGGCCTCTGGGTGATGGAGATCTGTGCTCTTAAGTGTTTGGATGTCAACATCCTGTTTCAGGAGAGTAGAAATCTGGTAAAGAGTACATGGACTCTGTTCTTAAGACCATATGTGAGAGTATGTTAGCGCTGGAATCCAGAGTTCCAGTGGGCTAGTGTGTACAATGAGTTATAATAGTCTAGCTAACCTGTATAAAAACATACAATCCTAGTATTCTATTTACAAGCTGGAAGCCTAAATTGGGCAGGTTTTAAGCTATTCCAACTTATAGCCCAGTCATCTGTCCCTTGTTACTTGCTGTTTCTCCTGGCCATGTTCTTGTGGTCCATCTCCTGTCATGGCGGCCTCCTCCTCTCTTTGTCTCCCTCCTCCTCCTTCTCCTCTTCCTCCTATTCCTCCTCCTCTTCCTCTTCTTCCTCCTCCTGTCTCTCCTCAGACCCCTCATTTAATTCTCAAGTCCTGCCTTTATCTCCCTACTGCCCAATCACAGGCTCTAGCCTTTTATTAATTAAATTGGGGAGCAGGGTTTACATAGCATCACTTGAGTATGTGAAGATCTGCTTGTGTGGGGGAGGGGTAACCAGATCTTGGGACCAATATTTACCATTTGAATACATAACAGCACCAGACCAACCCCCAACACTGGTGAGATGGTTTAGCAGGTAAAGGTGCTTGCCTGGTTATACAAATTTCATTCCCAACCCCACATGCTTGAAGGATACACACACACACACACACACACACACACACACATTTTTAAATGGCTGAGCTAGAAATAAGAACTGTGAAACAATAGATGACATGTCTAACACTGCATGTGCTAAACTTGGGGTGAGATGGTACAGGATTAGCGTGGCCCTGCACAGGGATAACATGAACCCTCATGAAGTGTTTCACAGTCCTTAAAGAGCGGACATTTCCAGCCTCTTCCCATTCATGCTTCTTCTGCCAGACCTCAGCCACCTGCTTGTGATTTTCCTATTCGGATGGGTTTTGGGGGGGTGTTGAACTTGGGGGGTTGGTTTGTGGTTTGGTCTTTTTGAGGGGTGAGGGGTTGGGGGGGTTTCAAGACAAAGTTCCTCTATGTAACAATAGCACTGACTGTCCTAGAACTCGCTCTGTAAACCAGGCTGGCCTTAAACTCACAGAGTTCTACCTGCCTCTGCCTCCCAGTGCTGAGATTAAAGGCATGTGCCACCATCACCGAAATGTATTAGAAAATTTTAAATGACATCCAGTGCATAGCAAATAGCTTTTTTCTTATTACAAGATGGTCTTAGGAAGAAGGGGAAAATGACTCCTGAGCTTGTGTGTTTATTTGAATGTGTTGTAAAAGCATGTCACAGAAAGTTAGCTGCTGTTCATCTTTTCTATTTTTTGTCTGCAGCTTATTTGCCAAGAGCAAAACTGGCTTAAAATTAGGTGATTAAAATCAAAAGTGAGGGCTGGAGAGATGGCTCAGCGGGTAAGAGCACTGACTGCTCTTCCAGAGGTCCTGAGTTCAATTCCCAGCACCCACATGGTGGCTCACAACCATCTGTAATGGGTATCCGATACTACCTTTTGGTGTGTCTAAAGACAATGACAGTGTACCCACATATATACATACATGAAATAAAAAAAAAAAAAGAATCTTTTTTTTTAAAGTGTTTTAAAACATTAAAAGTGAAAGTAAATTGTCTAAAACCAGGGTAATTTGTCTATGTACAGCCAACTTTTACTTCTGGTTATTCTGTCTGTCTGCTGAGAGACAGCATGATGCCTCTCAGCCTCACACAGGCAGCCAGCGCCACGCCACAGCCTTTAGTATTGACTAGGAGGATAGAAATGGCCCCTGTGCTCCCCCTTTGAGCTGCCTTGCTAGTAATCCCAGGTGTTGAGCCAAAATAAACTATGAACGGCATAGCCCAGAAGCCCTCACATGCCCGGCCCGCGTTCCCATTGGGAACCGACAGAGTCGTGGCTCTGAGCCTCTCCTTGGCTCTGTTCTACATCTTCCCAAAAGGCGGAGTTAGAGGGAATGTCAGGAAAGGCAGTGCAAGCTTGGGGCTGTGTGATTTGTACCTTATCCAGGCAGAGCTCACTGAGGAGGAAACTGTTTCAGTCACCACTATTAGGAATGGCCTTTTAACTGATGCTTTAGGAATTTAGCCCACAGAAATGCCATCTGGCCCTTGTCCCCTGGTACCATTTGTCGAGGACATGATCCCAATGCTGCTGCTTCCTCGTCCCCATTTTTATCTCTTGTCACCTGAAACTGTCCACCATGGGTCTCTCTGTAGCTTGCTGTCCTATCTGTACTAGATTCACCCCGGTTGATTTTAGGCCCATTGTACTCTTCAAGTAATCGCAGGTGTCTTCTAAGCTCAAAAGGCCATGCTCTGAATAGCTCTGAGCAGACTGGAACTTGCCAGCCACTGTCACTATGCCACTGAGTGCTCCACAGATAGGAGGGGAGGAAGGAGCAGTGCCATTACGTCACCTTGTCCAGCAGTGGCTCTGAGACAGTCATGGCAAGAGGTGGACCGCAGTGAGTTGAGGCCCCTTCTGTGTGAACTTCCTGTTTCCTTTCTGTGGTCTGCTTTTCCTTGTGTTCCTCCTCTGCGTCTGGTTCTTTATCTAGAATTGTTAGCCACTTCGTTTGTTCCTTAAATAATATTAGCATATGGCAAGGACGGATGACAGTCTTATTTCATTAATCTTTACAACCACCCCGAGTGAGGAAGTAAACTGTGGGTCTCTCAGCTTCCAGGTAGCAGAGCCAGACCTCAGATGTATTGTCTGCGCCATATTCTGTGCCCCTGGACCAGGCCAGGTCCCCTCTGATGTTGTCTTCTGTATAACTCCTGAACCCATGGAGACGCAGCAGTGACACGGGCCGGTGTGGAGATGAGGCTGCAAAGCCCACTTCCTTACTCAGGTGTTCTCTGTTGCAGAATGGCCGTGGCACGGAGAACCATGTTCCAGAGGGGGGATGTGCAGAACAAGCCGTCGGGACTCTGGGGCATGCTGAAGAGCGTCACTGCCTCAGCCCCAGGGAGCGAAAGTATCCTTTACCCTCCTCTTGACCCTTCTCTACTCCGCACCAGGGGCAGGGTGAAAGTGGTGCTGTTATCCCTGTAGGGTGCCGGCCTGCGCTGGGCACAGGAGGTCCCAGCCGTGGGCACCTAGCCACGGAAGCACTGTCCCAGAGCTGGAGCAAACCTATCAGGTCATGCTCTCCATTTCACAGAGAAAGTAGACCCAGGGAGGTGGAGTCTTACGGTGCTTTGTGGCAAACGTGGGAGCAGACGTATGGCCTCAGCTTCAGGACTTGTTCCACGGTGCTGTCCCGTCCCCCACAGATGTGAGACCACAGAGCACAGTGGCTCCCAGTGTGTGGGAGACTCCATTCTGAACCCAGTTAGTGCCACACGCATTTCAAGAAGCTCTACATCCCCTTTAAAAATAGCCAGGGCAGCCTGGCTAATGGATTGTTCCTGGCCCTGCTGGTTTGGAGGCTGACTAGTTCCCATATGGAGAAGATGAGATGACATGACACCGTGTCTCTATCACCAGTTAAGTCAGTTGAAGAAGGATGTAGTCTGTTGTGATGGACCATAGCACCATTCTGATGTGGCTGCAGATAAGAATCAGAGAAAGCCAGGTGACTGTCACAGAAAGGAAAATGAGTCATAGGGGCTGGAGAGACGGCTCAGTGTCTAGGAGAGGGGACTGCCCCTGCAGAGGACTTGAACTCAGTTCCCAGTACATGGATCAGGTGACCCATAGCCACTCTAGTTCCAGGGAGATCCAAATGGTCTGTCTTCTGAGGGCTCCTGCTCTCATCTGCATATATGCTCTCCCACACACCTACATACAGACAATTAAAAGTAAAATCAAATTTCTCTTTAAAGAAAAACAAGTAACCCTGCAGCACTCGTTCTGTCTCCCGTTCCCAGACAGTCTAGGTGACAGGACTGAGGCTGGCCTCTGAGCAGCTCGCTCCTTCTCGGAGACAGACCCGCGATGCCGCCGAGTGCTAGCCCTGCCAGGGGAGGGGCTGAAGGGCACTTGTGGGTTTCTCAGAGAGGAAGATTTGAACTTCTGGGGCTTCTATCTTACTATCTTTAGTACTTTAACGCTCATAAAGACCCAAGCATAGGTTGGTATCAACAAGGTATCAGGGAGCTTTTAGCTCTCTGAGCCCCTGCTTCTTTAGTAGAGGAATAGTGACACATCTCACTGAGACATGGAGGCTAGGCTAGCATCTGACAGGGAAGCAGGCCTCTTGTAAGCGGACAGCACTGTGCACCCGCGCCTATTAGATGCATGGTGACTGGGAGCAAGTTGTTTAACACTCCGAGCCTCTGTCCTTGTCTGAGAAATGGGCTGCAGCTGGCTCATGGGATTATGGGAGCATAAAAGAATAAAGAAGGCAGTGCCTAAAGCCCAGCCCGGTGAGACTCAGTGACCACAGTGCTATGTGTGCTGTTTCCTGGCACAGTATCACTCAGGTAGCATGAAACTGCTGAACTGTGGGTCATGGTGATCCACCATCTGAGGACGACTGCATCTGATATAGAAAATAAAGTAAAATACTAGCCATGAGGTCATCTGTCTGAGACAGCAGCTGGCAGATGCCAGGGGGCGCTCCTTCGACCTGTGTCAGCCTGAGAACGCTGCCCTGAAGCAGTGCTGAGGGGGGGAGGAATGATATGGGCTATTCCCAGTTTCTTCCCTACGAAACAACTAGAGCAAGTCCAACCTTTCTTCCTGCTATTTCCTGAAATTTCTCTGTGATTTAAACCTTGATGCCCACCTTTTGCCAGATCTGACTCTTATCCAACAGGAAGTAGATGCTTTGGAAGAACTGAGCAGGCAGCTTTTTCTGGAAACAGCTGATCTGTATGCTACAAAGGTACAGAGTGAGGAGACAGCTGTGGTTACCAGCACGGCTGAGGAGGGAGTGACACGGCACAGGCTGGCAGTCCTCTGCGCGCAGCCAGTGCTTCTGTGTAAGCCGAGTGTTAGGAAAGAGGCTTACTGCTTATGAAATCACTCCTGCGTGTACATGTGAATCACACCGAAAATGCAGTATGGTTTACATACAGACTCCCCTAACCTTTTCCGAGGGTAACTCGGGAGGGGCTCTGAAAGGTGTAAGGTCGCAGCAGGCGCTTGGAGACAGTCCTGAGCCCACTCGCCACTTGACCCTGAGAGAGTTGTTTAACCTCTGAGACTCAGTCTCTCATCTGTAAGGTGAAGGTTCTAGAACATATTTCATAAGGGTGGTGGAGATTATGAAGCTCACAGAAGAAGGCTGTCTTGTCTCTGGCTGAAGTCAGCACTCCGCCTGCACAGGTTGGCTCCTAGTAGCCTCCCTTAATGCTAATACCATGTCTGTTGTGTTGACTCAGCCATAGACATGGAAATGCTTTTATTGAAAATGTCCACCTTTTACTAAAAACCATGTTATGTGTTTGGTTTTCTTTAGGAAAGAATTGAATACTCCAAAACATTCAAGGGAAAGTATTTTAATTTCCTGGGTTATTTTTTCTCTATTTACTGTGTCTGGAAAATTTTTATGGTACGTATATTATGGAATTTTTGTTGTAATTACTATTTTATTGGTTTTAATAAGCATTTTCTACATATTTCTATTATTGTTGTTAGTTAGTGTCTGTTAGCAATAATAACGTTCTGTGCGGGTGCAGGGTCACATGAGGCCAGAGGACAACTCTGAGGAGCCAGTTCCGTCCTCCCACTGTGTTAGGGCGGTGTCTTCCTACAGGCTCAGGACTCCAGGCTGGCTGGCCCACGCGCTTCAGGCATGTCTCTGAATCCACCACCTATCTAGGCAGAAGAATGCAAGAGCTGCAGAGTCAGGCTGTTGTATCCAGCTTGGGGTGGGGTCGGATTCTGGGAATGAGACTTGGGTCCTCCGGCTTGCAAATGGCTACCACTTTGTCCCACTAGACTGTCTGCCCAGCAACCATGTTTTTAATGGCCAGAGCTGGGTGACTTTTTCTGGGAGCAGCAGCCATTTAGAGGGGCTCGGTTCCACATTGGCTTGAGTCAGCAGAGAGCACGAGCCGTCACACCACCAAGCATCTTCTCTCCCCTGTGCTTTGGAGGACGTAGGCAGGGATATGCATATGTTTCTTGTTGTACACTGTTTCCATAGCCACTGTGAGCATCGATTTCACCTCAACTCCAGCTTTCAACCCAGAATAGAAGCATAGTTTTGATGATGTACACCCTAAAACTTAAGTCCAAAATAACTCCTGCAATGTCTTTGTGTGCATAATATTTGTGTTCTGCTCAGCCTCTCTGCTTCTCCCTCAGTGGTTTATTCCTCGCGCCTTTAAGTGCACTTATTTCTCTGCTTCTGACTCAACTGTGGGTGTCCGTGAGTGGCCCTGTGGTTGTGGGGAAAGGACAATTTGATGTTCTAGTTGCATCCTGCTGGGGCTGTTTGCCCAAAGAATAGCTTTGTCAGCTCGTTAGCTAATTTTGATAAGTGTCAATGGCGTCCTTTGAAACTAGGTTTCCTCTGTGAGGGGATGAAGGAGCGCTGCGCTCCCATCTTTCCTGGGCTGCGGCCTCTCAGGAGCTGGTCAGTCGCCTGTTAACAGCTGCGTCCAGGTGTGACTGGCGTGCAGTAAGCTGCGTGTATTTTAAGCACACTTTGACACTGCACACCTATGCCACAGCTATTAGACAGAGAAAACCCATCGTGGCCAAATTTCTGCATGTCCCTTAGAACGCCTCCTTCGAACCTCGAATCCTGAGGTGGCAGCGTCCCCCCACCCCCCACGCCGTCACCGTATCTCAGTTCATTACAGCCCAGTTATCACACACCTTGAGGTCACTTCAGACTAGCATTGCTGTTTGTCTGACCAGCTCTGAAGAGAACAGTTTGACAGCGAACCTTGCTTGCCTTGGGTTTCCCACGTAACCAGCTTTCACTAACTAAGCTAATGCGTAGCTGTCATCTTTTTTTTTTAAAGATGTATTTATTTATTATATGTGAGTACACTGTAGCTGTCTTCAGACACTCCAGAAGGGGATGTCAGATCTCATTAGGAATGTCTGTAAGTCACCATGTGGTTGCTGGGATTTGAACTCAGGACCTTTGAAAGAGTAGCCAATGCTCTTAACCGCTGAGCCATCTCTCCAGCCCACATAGCTGTAATCTTAATTCATGTTCTCCTCCATGCCCCGACCAGAGAGCAATGTGTGTTTGTATGTGTGCTGTGATAGTTATTGAAAGCAACAAATAGGATGAAAAGCAGCCTTATAAAATGAATACAGCTACTGCCTGGTCACGTCTGTGTATCTGGGTCAGTTGGGGTCGCTGGAGTCAGTAGAGTGCAGTCCCTTATAAAACTGCCGAAGGTTCCTGCGTCATGTCCCCGTGCCATGCTTCCTGTGCTGTTTAACAAATGGAGAACAAAGCCCCGGAGAAGCCAGCAGACAGACAGGCAGGCACAGTTTCAGACTCACAGATTGCAGGCAGACCAGAAACCATAAGCTACAGCGAGGTGGAAGTGGGCAGTTCGAGCTCCGGCTCTCTGGGCTCCACTGCTCCAGGGGAAGTGCTTCGGTATCTCCTCAGTGTGACACCTCTGGTAAATGTTGGGGACTCTGAGTTTCTTTCCGATGCGTTTGCCCAGTGCAGAGGGCTTTTGTGAGTCTGTCCCTTGTATTGAAGTCTTGTTTCTGCCGATGTGCATATCCAGGATCGCTGGCTCTGTCTTTGTTGTTAGGCAATCTCCCTCTGCCTCCCATCTTGCAGGAGGAGTGTTGGGATACAGTTGTATCCACTGGCTAGCCCTGATTCCGGCTTTTATGGCTCTAGGGTTTGAATTCAGGTGGTCGGGCTTGGGCAGCCACAGCAGTTTTACAGCTGAGCCCTCTCGCTGGCATTGTCTTCTGTCAGCTCTCCTCCTGCTGTGGGCAGTTGCTCTCCTTCCTGATATCGGTAACTTGTAGCTTTCTCCTCCCTCCCTCCCTCCCTCCCCCTCCCCCCCTCTCTCTCTCTCTCCCCCTCCCTCCCTCCCTCCTTCTCTCCCCCTCTCTCCCCTTTCCTCCCTCCCTCCCTCCCTCCCCCCTCTCTCCCCTTTCCTCCCTCCCTCCCTCCCTCCCCCTCTCTCCCCTTTCCTCCCTCCCTTCCTCCCTCCCCCCTCTCTCCCCTTTCCTCCCTCCCTCCCCCCTCTCTCCCCTTTCCTCCCTCCCTCCCTCCCTCCTTCCCTCCCCCTCTCTCCCCTTTCCTCCCTCCCTCCCTCCCTCCCTCCCTCCCCCCCTCTCTCTCTCTCTCTCCCTCCCTCCCTCCCTCCCTCCCTCCTTCCCTCCCCCCCTCTCCCCTTTCCTCCCTCCCTCCCTCTTCATAGTTTTGTCGATTTTTATTGAACTTTTTAGAGAACCAGTTGAGAGCTCATTAACCGTCCCTGCTTCCTATTTCCCTGGCTTCTGTGAAGCCCTTCATTGCCCCTCCTACTTGTTTCGAATCAGCTCTTATGATGGAGACGACAGAGACTAAAGTCTTGGATTGGAGACTTTTCCAGGAAAGGCGTGCTTTGCTGTAAGAGTCTAAGGTGCCATTTCAACAGCATTTCACTCTGATGTACATGTCAGTCCCAAATGGTTTCCGATTCCTCTCTTGACTTTTTTCTGTCTTGGTGTACCTAGAAGTGTGCTCCATCCGCTTTGAAGCTTTGTTGTTCTTATTGTTCTTTATCTTTTGACCCATACTTTTTGGATTCTGTTTGAGACAGGGTTTCATTGTCTAGCCTTGGCTAACCTGGAACTGTGTAGACCAGGCTGGCCTTGAACTCATAGAGACTCACCTGTCTCTGGCTTCCAAGTGCTGGGATTGCAGACATGTGCCACCACGCTCAGCTCCCATGCTTTTCTAGTTTTGATTGGCACATACGTGTAGACTGTGTGAGGTGCAGGCGGTGTGTGGTGCTGTGACTTCCTGTGCGCTGATGATCACTTCCTGGCAAGGCACCTCCCTTCTTCTGCCTTAAGTCCTCTCTTTGAGACATTCTGAGATGTATAATGCGTTACTTTTTAATGTTCTTATTTTTTAGTTAATGTATGAAATAGTGGGTTTCACTGTAACAGTCTGAAGCTTTTTATGAGCTACAGAACATTTAGATTCATTATACATACTTTGTGTTTATAAAATTTGAACACTACACTGACATTGTTTCTGCTGTGACTACCTTTTGATATGAACAGAGACAGCGCACCTTCGTGGATGGATGCTGCTGGTGTAATAGATCCTATTTCCATCCTTTTACTTTTAACATATTTGTATCTTCATAGTTAAAGTGTGTTTCTTGTAGACAGCATATACAGTGGTCAGGTTTTTGTGTTTTATTTTTATTTCAGTTTGACAGTCTACCATTTCACAGGCAAACCCAGGGCCGCTTTGCCTGTGTAAATAAGGTTTTGTGGGCACAGAGCCAAGCCTGTCCCTTTATTGCCACAGCTGCTGTCACACAATAGATGCTGAGTTTGCTGATCCCATGATTTAGACTCTACATTTTAGTGTTGTTGATGGCCAGATTTAAAGCTCCCACGTGGCTGTTGGCTTGGCATTTGTCAAACCTCTTCTTGCCCTCTTATTTTTTAATCTGCCTCCTCTGGGCTGGGCTGTCTTTCATTCTAAGTGATCTCATTTGTTACCTCGACAGCCACACTCCTCTGACTTTGCTTAGAGCAGTCAAGAATTAGCCCAGGAAATGGCATTTGTTAGTTCTTACTCTAACTTCATTTACCAGAATGTAAACTTTCCGACGTCTGAATCATAAGTGCATATGCTTTATTGCCCTTGACTCCTTAGAAAAAATAAATATGAGATAGAGACTCATTTGCCTTTGTGAGTAAACAAAATAGATTTTCTATTCATGGTTTAGATTGGAAGTAAATTAAATCGTATTTTGGGAAACAGCATGTAAAATATATTCATTAATTTATGTGGAATCATGTTGGTTTTTTTAATTATTAGTTGATTTTTGTGTGTGCACACGTTCGGACACATGTGACACAGGGCCTGTGTGACAGTCAAGACAGCTTACAGGGGCCCTTTCTTTCCTTTCACCATGTGGGTCACAGGGATTGAATTCAGGTTGCCAGGCCTGGTGGCAAGTGCCCTTGCTCGCCAAGACATCAGGGCAGGTGTCACTCTTGGAGGGGTGATGAGAGGTGTTCTAACAGAAGTTCTGTCTTGCAGGCAACCATCAATATTGTTCTTGATCGAGTTGGGAAAACTGACCCCGTTACCAGAGGCATCGAGATCACTGTGAATTATCTGGGAATCCAGTTTGACGTAAGAGCCATCCTGGTTTAAGTTTCCTTCTGCTCCATCTAGCCATAGCCTGACACCCTGGCTTTAACTCCTGAACTTTGTGTCATTTGTCCTCTTCGTGTGTTGACAACTCACACGGCACATTTGTAAACAGCCAGGTTTCGCTTTCTTGTAAAACTGTAAGCAGTGACCGGTCCTGACCTTCATGGGTACTTCCTGCTGCTACAGGTCTACTTGCCTGCCCACAGCCAGCTACCATTTGGACAGTGTCTTCCCACCAAGTATCCAGATCTTTCTCTGTGATATTCAACAAGCTCTTTAAACTCAAAACTCACCTTTGATCTCCTGGTAGAAAATTAACAACTAATTAGTGTTCTGAAGTAGAACAGAAATGATAAACAAACGATCTTTATCAGTCAAGTAAGGTGGACCTTGGACCAAAGTTGATTTGTTACCTATGTACAAAGTAGGTTTTGTTTTTGTTTTTTTTAAAGATCACTTCTTCCTGTTTCATAAAGCCAGCATAAACACAGTTTATCTCAAGGTCAACATCTGTATTCAGAGTAGCATGATGTATTTCCAGGTGACATCATTCAGGCTGATAAACCATTAATAGTAAGACTGATGTCACATTTCTTTGTCTGGTGTGGACTGTTGTGCTCACTCTGAGCTCTGCTGAGGGGTGCGCATGGCCCTTGGTCTCCCGTCTCAGCAGAGCATGTCCCCAATCTCAAGGGCAGCTAGATGGAAAGAGAAGCCAGCTGGGCTGCAGCCCCGAAGACACCACACCGAGGATGCTTCTGTTCTCTTTGAGGATGGCCTCAGATTCACAGTCCTCGCTGTGGGAGCAAGGACAGCTTCTCTCCACCTCGTTTTCAATGAGGCTTTCCCTGAACTTGACATTTCAGCAGCAGCGGCCAGCACATCCCCAGGATCTGCCTGTCCCTAGTTCCAGATGCTAGTGTCATGGGTGCACGTGGCCGTGCCCAGCCTTTTTGAGTGCTTAGAATGTCAGCTCAGGCCTTCTTGCTTTACAGCAAGCCCTCTTAGCCCAGCCCTTAAAGGACTTGTTCTGAATGATAAGTCAGCAACATAGTCTGTCCGCATGTGCCTTGCGGCTTCTTTTCCTTCAGCTCATCCAGACTTCCAGTGGTCCGTGTGCTTCTTTATTGATGCCTGTGTGATTTTCTCATTTAAATTTCACCGGGCTTACTGCGCTCACTGGGAGTGAGGCACTAGGGAGGCAGAGGCAGATAATTCAGATAATTTACCTCAGATAAATCTCAGGTAAAATTCAGCATCAGCCTGGTCTACATAGCTAGTTCCAGGGAGGATTACAGAGTACAATCCAACGAATGGGTTTTTATGGGGTTTTGTTTTGTTTTGTTTTGTGTTTTGAATTGGGCTACACTTTTAGAAGTGAGCGCTGAGGCTGCCCACATGTCTACCCATGATGCATCTACTTCTCCCATGGTCATGCTCTGAATAACAAGCCTTTTAGATGTTGGTATGACCCTGGCCTCCATACCTGAGAACAGTCGAGCACAGGGTCCCAGAACTGCCTCTCCCTGTCAGGCAGTGCAGAGGAGAGAGCCCCACTGTGCGGCTCAAGTGAAACTCCGAGCTCCCTGTGCAGTCTCCCCGTGGTCTCCTGGAGCGCTGTGTGGTCAGCGGTCCTTCCTCCAGAGCACTGGAAACAGTCAGGTGCTGCCTAGTTCTTCCTCATCACCCCGTCCTGTCGCTTCTCCAGGGCATGCTGTCGTCAGCTGTGGGCTTTCTGGTGGTGTGTGTTCCTCCCACCTCTCTCCACTGGCTTTCTTTGACCCTTAAGACTTGACTGAGTCTGCTGACTAGGGAATCCAATGCAGTCTTCCCGTGGTATCTACCACACAAAGGTGTCTACTTCAGAAGCAACCAGGAGGTCCAAGGGGCTCTGTCTCATAAATCATCAATACTCACATCAGCTCCTGCTCTACCCAGAGATGTAATAGTCTTTCTTCCTATTCTGATGGCAGGTCAAGTTCTGGTCTCAACACATTTCCTTCATTCTGGTTGGAATAATCATTGTCACATCCATCAGAGGACTGCTGATCACACTTACCAAGGTATGTCATGTCACCATGTTTAATTACATGACTTCTGAGTTAGAGCCTCAGCAATAACTGAACAACTCAGACAACACAAAAAATAAAGAGACTTCTCTGTAAGTTGTGGGTAAAGTATGACAATATCTACCAGCCACAGATGCATTCCAAAGGTAAATAAGGGTACATTCTGTTCATTGATCTGTCATATCATGTATAACCAAGCTTGGCACGGAGTATTCAGCAGATACATATAAAGAAATGATTGAGCTGGACAGTCAAGGTTCCAATGATTGTAAACCAGAGGGGAAGACAAGGGAAGCGGAGGACAGAGCACACAGCTCGTTCTTTGCAACGTAAAGCAGGTGGCTTGGTGGTGAAACGTGGGGCCTCCCTACTGATGCAGGCACTGAAAGAGATAGGGAGGAAAGAGCTCAGGCCCCTGACAGCCGCGGGTGCCTGGAGTGGGCCCAGATTGCTGGTCAGTGTTGTGCTGATGCTGGGGCATTACAGATTCTGAAACTTAACAGCTGAGGTTCCCTGGTTAAGTCACATAAAGCTGGTTTGTGCTGTATTTTAAGTCCCTCTCTGTAGCCTTGGCTGCCGAGCCTGCTGTGCTTGTGCCATAAAAGAGGGTGCCTGCAGCACGCTGTCATGACAGGAGCTTGCCACACCGCCTGTGTTCATCTCTCTCCCTTCCTTGACAGTTCTTTTATGCCATCTCCAGCAGTAAGTCCTCCAATGTCATTGTCCTGCTGTTAGCGCAGATAATGGTAAGTTTATTGACTGGCCTTTATGTCTGCAGTTGTAAATGCCAAAAGTGTGATTTTTTTAGGGGAGGGTTTTGTTTTTAAAAGTCTATATATGCCATACTGGCCTCAAATACTCTATGTAGTAAAGGGTGGCCTTGAACTCCTGATCTGTCTGTCTCTCAGGTGCTGGGACTTCAGGCATGTATGCACCACCACACCCAGCTTAGAAATGTTTGCGGTTTGGTTGTTTTGTTTTCTTTGGAGGGAGAGGGGTTATGTGTTTGTGTGTATACATGTGAATCCAGTTGCCTATTGACTCCCAAAGAGGGTATCTGATCCCATGGAGTTTAATCGGCAGTTGTAAGCCACCCAGTGTGTGTTCTGGGAACCAAACTTGGGTTATCTGCAAAACCAGTACATGCACAGGTGACCACTGAGCCTTTTCTACAGCCCAGAAATGGGTGGTGGTGGTGGTGGTGGTGTTTGTTTGTTAGTTAGTTAGTTAGTTAGTTAGTTAGTTAACAGTTTAAGTTGAGCCAGTACAGAGGCTTGCTCAGTGACTACTAACGGTGGTGGCCTCCAGGCCCGATGACCTGAGACCCACGTGGTAGAAGGAACAAACCAACCCCGGTGAGTTGTCCTTTGACTTAATACTCACTGAGGGAAATGCACATCAATACACCTATGTGCGCAAATAACTTAAGAAATTTCATTTTGTGTGTATAGGTGTTTTGCCTACATGTATGTATATAAACCATGTGTATACCTGATGCCCATAGAGGCCGGAAGAGGCTGTTAAACCCCTGGGACTAAAGGTACAGGTGGTGTGAGCCCCATGAGGTGCTAGGAATCAAGCCCATGATGAAAAGGTAGTCAGTCTTAACCACTGGGCCGCTTTCTGGCCCCAGTAAAGAACTTAAAGTTTGCCCTGGCCTGCCTTTCAAAACAGAGTAACTTCTGAATGAATTGGTTCAACTTTGCAGGGAATGTACTTCGTGTCGTCTGTACTGCTGATCCGAATGAGCATGCCCCCAGAATACCGCACCATAATCACGGAGGTCCTCGGGGAGCTCCAGTTCAACTTCTATCACCGCTGGTTCGATGTCATCTTCCTGGTCAGTGCCCTCTCCAGCATATTGTTCCTCTATCTCGCTCACAAACAGGCACCAGAGAAGCATATGGCTCCCTGAACTCAGCCCCCTGCCAACTTCAGGAAAGGAGTCACGGTGGGGGACCAGAGCCTACAGCTCTTTAACCAGGCATTGCTGTGAGGTCTGTTCTGCCTCGGGCACACGCCTACCTCCTCCTGCTTCAACTAAGGCACAAGAAGAAGAAAACCAGCAGCATTCAGCAGGGAGCACGTGTGGACCTGAGGCTGTGCATGAGGATGCCCTGGAGCTCCTGAGTAGATGGCTTCCCTCGAGAATATTAGTAAAATCGGAGTTTGTAACTCTCTGTCCTTGGGTCACTTGTCCAGCACAGGTTGGTGCTGTGCTCTTGCGGTCTAAAGTGAAATGCATCTCTCCTCCTCACCCACCTTTACCCCGTAAAAATAACCAAAAGATTGTCTGTTCTTTTCTGGGAAAGGGATGACAGACAACAGATTTTACCAAGTAGACTTTAGGTGTACCGATTTTTATTTCCTTTTAAATTAGAGAAGAGTGCATGCCCATGCTGACCCAGCAGTGGCTCGCACAGGCTGGCTTCCCCTCCGCCTCGGTGCTGTGGGAAGACATTAGCTAGAGTAGGCCCTTTCCTGTCCCGAAACATAAGCTCTCCGCCAATAAAAGGAAGGTTGAGATTTTTTAATACTCAAATACAACATAAGAAAATGCTGAAGTGTATTTCCTGGAAGCCTCCTTTTATTACTAAGACCACAGTGTGTATTTTGCCATGTTTTGGGCTTCTGGAGCAAATGAGAAAGCATGAAATGTTTTTATCGAACAAAGACACTGTCCAGATTCTGGTAGCGAACAGGGAAGTTGCAAGCAGCCGAGAGCACTCGGCGGGCTGCTTAGCCACGGCATTGCCGCAGAAGCACAGCGCCGGCCAGATCCTTTAACTAGCGGTGCTCCCACTGACACAGTAAGTCATCCCAGGTGCTCAAGCCTACAGAAGCAAGAGGTTTCATCAACAGAAGTGGAAAGCTGCGCTTTGGAAGATTCCACATAGAAAGAGCCTGAACCTGGTCCTCCCTCCAGCTAAGCTGAGCTTAAATAAGCAACCTGCAGTAGCAGCCCTTACAACGGCAGTCTCGGGGACAGACGATCTAGAGGAGGTCTGACGGGGTCTTCCTCGGGGAGGGAGATTCTGGACCCACAAGAGGAAGCGTCCTTTGTTCTCTTCACATCTCAGTGTCTTCAGAGTTGGAAGAAGCGTGCGAGGCTGTGCTGAGAGTCTGTAAAGGAGAAAAGAGGGTTTACCGCAGCAGGGGAGAGCGGGCTCATCCAGAGCTGGCCTGCCGTAGGTCTGGAGAGCCGTGCACCTCTAGATGTGATCCGAATCTTCACGTGGCTTGCTTCCAGATTACTATTTAACACATGTTTTCTCATTGTCTGTGTATATAGATCAACATACACATAGACAACCTGTCTCCTTTAAGACCACATTAGTACTATAATTGACATTACCTATCAGTAGAAATAATAAGTGGAAAACTAAAGTGAGACTTGTCACCGGCTGCCTGGCTGCTAGAAATCTCCTGTGAGCTTGGATGCCAGTTCACTTTGGAAACTCAAGTTTGTCTATGAGGAGAAAATTGACCAGAAAAAAAATTCTTCTGACAAAAATAACTAACTCCTGCCACTTACTTACCATGGAGCCTAGCCCCCTGTCTCTGTTTACTCACTGTGAGCCAGGCACAGCTCATACACTTCTGTTCTGAGACCAGCTGTACACATTGTCCGTGTCTTAGAAGGCGGAAGGCTGGAGCCCAGAGCCAGGAACTGGTCCTACATCACCCAGTCAGGTTCTTCTGTGGTCTTCATGATTTTGATAAACTGATTTGCTTACTGACTGCCAACTGCACGCTAAAAAAATAATGACACACACCACAATCCTGGCACTCAGGAGGCTGAGACAGGAGGATTGCAAGTTCTAGATCAGCCTAGGCTCCACAGTGAGGCCACAGTTCTAAAAAGATAATAAATTTGTCCTCATACTACCTCCTGTTTCACAAAACCCTGGCAGGTTGGCCACCCTGTGTCACTGGGAAGCACAGGCATGAGGCACTGGCTGGGGACTAACCCAGGAAGGCACGGCCACCACTCACTCGTTCTTTTGCTGGGTGGTCTGCCGATGTCTCTCCTTTGTCATCAGGGCCAGCCACCAGGGGGTCGGCCATGGACGATACGATGGGGATTTTCCTAGCTTGGAAGTAGCTGTAGGCCACCTTCCCACAGACCAGCAGAGTGACATGCTCCCCGCTGCTCTTGATCCTCTCCACCACGGTGTCGTACGGCTCGTCTTGCACGTTGTCCCCATTCACTTCGATGATGACGTCCTCATTCTCCAGCCCGGCCTTATCAGCGGGGCCACCCGGCTGTACCTGTGAACGCAAGCTCTGAGTGTCAGTTCCAAGCGGAGGAAGGTGCGCTGGGCAGCTTCCCTCCTGAAGAGCCTCAACACTTGTCAGCCACACCTCTCCTTGATGGGCCACACCCCCGAACTCCACCGAGCTCAGCCACACTGGCAGCAAAACACCAAACTAAACATCTGCTGGGCGGAAACTTGGCAGCTGCAGGGTGGTCTCTCTGCCCCTCCCTACAGGGTCCAGGCACCGTGCACATCCACAGCAGCGGACAAGGAGCACTCTGAGCAGGGAGTGTGACCACTGTTAGTTCCACAGCACCTTGTGGCTTGCACTGAGAATCCCACCTTAGCTGGCTGTTGGCAGAGCTGCTGCACTAGCTACCGTACCTCTTTGACAAAGGAGCCCGGCTGACCCCGAATGGCGTTCAGGTGAAAGCCGAAGCTGCCGTCCTCTTTGCTCAGCCTGCAGAGCTTGGGCTTCTGCTGCTCCACATTCTCTGTGGCGTCTGAGCCTGTGGCCTCCAGAGCAGCAGGGGTGGGAGCTGGGGCTTCCTTGACAGAGCCATTAGGCAGGTCTTGACTTTGGCAGTAAAGAAGTGGAGAGAAACGAGCCTTTTGAAAATAAAGGGGAAATGCATCTGAGCACTCACACTTCATCAAATGTCACGGCTTAATACACGGGCGTCATACATGTATGCTCGAAACTTTCTTTACTACTGCCAGAGAAGGTAGAAACATGTACACAGACACATACATGTGTATAACATAGAAACATGTACAATTCTGCACCAGACCCCAAAGCTATCTAACAGCATGACAAGCCTCTCTCCACAAGAGCAGGCAAATCACTGAACCTGTGTACACTCCCCCTTAGGGGGACACCTTTGAGGGGTACCCCACGGCCCTGTTCTCCCTGCCCTGCAGCAAGACGGTCTTTGAGCATGGTATAGAAACTAAAGGACAAAACATTTCTGTGACTGATTTTTTTTAAGGACCAACTCCACACACTGATAATGGGACCGGTACCCACACGGCAGCAAACGCGAATCCCATCTCACACACACACACACACACACACACACACACACACACACACCCGTCTCCCAGGGCTGCTGTTTATGGCAGTGATCACGGCACCGGTACCCACACGGCAGCAAACGCGAATCCCATCTCACACACACACACACACACACACACACACACACACACACACACCCGTCTCCCAGGGCTGCTGTTTATGGCAGTGATCACGGCACCTCCTGTGCCGGGCTTCCCTCTGTAAGTATGCCTGGACCTCACTCTCACAGCGAAGGCCGGGAAGAAAGCAACGACAGCCATGCACGCAGAGACAGAAGCGAAGTGGCACTGGTTTATGTTTTGTTCTTATGCTTGTGCATGCACACCCCTGCTGTCTGTCTGCCTGTCTGTCCTGGTGTCCTCCAGCAGTTTTCCTACCGTCCCTTGAGTAGTTACCCCCAGGCACATCATCTTCCTCTAGAGACAGGTCTGTGTGGCCTGAAGCTCGCTCATGCAGTAGTCTAGCCTGGCCTGCCAAGCCTGCCCCCCACCCCACCCCACCCAGCACCCACCATGCCCAGCATTTCAGCATGAACCCTGGGGTCAGACTCAAAGGGCCTGCCTCAGAGGACAGAGGTCTCATCACTTAAATCCCCATCCCTAATTTATTTTTATTTTTATTTTAATAGTATTAACTGGTTGATGATTTTGCTTGAGTTAGGGGCTAGATTTGTATACAGGTATTCAGGATATTTGTTAGAAAACAAGACATCCAGCAGTGAGGGAGAAACATGGTCCACCTTGTCACTATAGCAGCTTAGCAAAAATGAGACCTGAAGTTCTCCAGCCTGCCTGCCTGCCTGCCTTCTCAACAGCTCAACTGCCCCCAGCCAGGCCCCCACACAGCCCTCAGTGATGTCTTTACAGACGCTCCACCTGGGGGACTCAACTGTGGAACAGTCCCATGAGTCATTTCTCACCACAGTCCTTAGCAGCTGTGGCTGCCTAGGATGAACTGTGGTGTCAAAGCACACAGCATGAACGAAAAACCAGGGTGGCGTTTATCCAACCGTTTGAGTCCTCAGTCTGGCCTGAGTCTAGCCCGTCGGGATCTGTAGAGGTGTTTGCCTTATTAGCTGCTGTAGCTCAGCAATCCACCCCACCCCCACGCCAGCCTTAGAGAGGAGGCAGACTCCCTTCTCATGTTAACCAGAACGGGGAAAATACACTTACATCATTCTATCACAGATTTTATTTTCAGGAATTACAACAAAATCCTCAATGCCAGCATCAGCTTACAACATCCAAACTGGCCTGGGAAAGGCGGCGGCGCCGGCCCAGCCGCTGCGGTTGTTCAAACTCGGCCCGTTAGCTTAAGTTATGGGAACAGCCTTTCCTACCGTTTTCCTTCCTTTAAAAACAAACAGGTGCGTTCAGGCTACACAGTAATGAGTCCTTGCTGCCTGCCAGCCCTCACGTTCCCAAGGCTGCCCCTCTCCTCTGACACCAGCTGCCTTCCCAACCCTTCTGACATCACCTTTGTAGTTGTTGGACTAGACACAGCAGGTTCTCGGGACTGGACAGTGACAGCCACATGCTCTAAATAGTTAATTTAGTCTGCCCACTACCCTTCATGCTACCTTACAGCGGGGGTGGGGGGTTCGGGACGGCTGCCCGGAAGCCTCATCACCATACTTCCCTGGCTGCTCTGACCGGCTCAGTGTGGTGAGCCAATTATATAACTTTATTTTTCCTTGGGGAGTGGGGTACAGAACAACTTTTGGATTATCAAATATGCTCCCAGCATTTCCTATTCCTATTTATTTTCAAGTTAGAGTGGTATTTTAAAAGTATCCATATTTTGTTTTGGTTTTATTCTTCCTAATCTGTTGGGGGGGTGTGCGAGTACACACATGCATGCAGAAGACAGCCTGGGTGCCGTTCCTCAGGTGTGCAAGTACACACATGCATGCAGAAGACAGCCTGGGTGCCGTTCATTCCTCAGGTGTCCTGCTGCCGTTGCTTTCTCTATGACGGCCCCGCATGGCCTGGCATTCCTCCACTAGGCTAGCTGGACCGCCATTGGGCCCTAGGCCCTCTCCTGTCCCCATCTCCAGCACGAGGATTACAAGCACACACCACCACACGGGGCTTAGTTACAAAGGTGTGGGGGATCAAATTCGAATCCTCATGCAAGGCAAGCCCTCCACCAACTGAGCTGTCGCCCCAGGCCCCGAAAATACATTAGATGTGTATACATTTCTCCATCCCAAGGTAATAAACCAGGATAGGAGTGTGTGTGTGTGTGTGTGTGTGTGTGTGTGTGTGTGTGTGTGTGTGTGTCCATGTGTATGATTAGAGACTTCTGTTCAGGTTAGCATCCCGTACCAAAGATTCTCTAGATATGGTTGGTTAACTAGCTAACAAATAGATTCTCTTTTTTCTTTCCAGTTAATTCTTTAATCTTATTTACAAAAGCATGTTGAAATCAAGATTTTTGGAGAAAATGTATGGTCAGATGAATCGTGTCTGAGAACTTGAGTTCAGATACTGATTTGAATATCTGCTAAGCTGGTGCCTCCATAAGTCTTCAGGTGTCTAAGTGTGGTCTCGGGACTATAAAAAAAGCCGGTGTCACCACCCGTGCTCTGGCTCCCTCCGACATGCCCCTGAAGTGCTTCTGCTATTGTGTAGGACATAGAAGACTGTCATCTATCTATCCCTGTGACCAACATCCAGCAAGGCAGATGGCACTTTGGCACCCAGACATCTGTTAAACTGGACTGAACCCCAGTTCTCATAAAATATAAAACCTTAATGTTGGGACTGGACATACTCAGTGGCTAAGGCACATGGCACTCTTGCAAAGGACCCAAGTTCAAATTCCTGCACCCACATCAGTTCCCAGATGCCTGTCACTCCAGCTCCAAGGGACCCGGCACCCTCTTCTGAACTCTGGGCGCCTGCTCTCATGAACACTTACCACACATATACACATTTTAAAATAATCAAAATAAATCTTAAAGCCTTAACACAAATGATTGTCATAAGAGTTAAGAGGGTGTAAGGTTCATCAGCTCACTCTTGGTGAACCTGTTTCTACTATGTTTACTGAGGACAACATGACTGAGAAGTTCTGGATCACAGCAGGGTCTCCATTGACTAAAGTTTCTATGATGTGGAGTAATCAGAACTAAAGGTCCAGCGTCCAATGACTTTCTCTGGGTGATCTCTAGCCTAAAGAGTAATTCCTTGCCCACCTCTAACATCCTGATAAACAAGTTGGAATGTATTCACTTAACGAAATATTCTCTACCAACCAAAGGGCTAAATGTCACATAGCGTCTGAGGCCTCTCTGCCTAACTAACCTGCCTCGCTGATGTCTCCACAAATGTACTGTCTTAAGTCTTGATTCACACCTTTCTTTGTTCTGTAACTATTTAAAAAAAAATTAAACTGCTTCCATGTTGGAATTGGACTTGGGGTAACCTGAGTCTTTGTTCTCAAATGACAGTCACTTAAATTTAACTCCAAAATAACTTATTCCTTCTGAGGTAAGAGCTATAGCTTTTCTCTCAATAACAGCAAAATAATAAACCTTTCCAGATCTTTACTCAAGATTGATGAAACTTTCTGACCAACAATATCACATTTACCAGGACTGAGCACGTGGGCTCGGTGGTGAAGAGCACTCAGTTCTTGCAGAGGACCTGAGCTCAGTCCCCAGCCCTCATGACGAGTGGTTCAGGCTGTTGTACCTCCAGAACTGACACCTTCTCCTGACCTCAGCACCCACATGCACATGCCCAAACACACACATGGGACCGTGAAAGGCCTGGTTCTGGTTGAGCTAAGTTTGAAACCCCGGTAACCCCACAGGGGATAGGCCTACAAAGGACAGTAGGCTTTTTGCCACGCCCCTGACCCGAGACCGCAGTTCTTCATAGGTCTGTGGCCATCAGTCACGTAAGGGCAATGCTCCAAGCCCCTCCACTAGGGGATGTGACCACAGGTCACATCAAGACAGATCTCCTTTTTTGTTTGTTTGGTTTTTTTTTTTTTTTGGTTTTTTGAAACAGGGTTTCTCTGTGTAACCCTGGCTGTCCTGGAACTCACTCTGTAGACCAGGCTGGCCTCGAACTCAGAAATCCACCTGCATCTGCCTCCCAGTGCTGGGATTACAGGCGCACACCACCACGCCCGGCTCAGATCTCTATTTTAATGAGGTACCTAAAGGTCTGAAGGACTTAGCCAATAAATTCCCCTGCCCAGAGACTCCTCACCCTGCAAAAGGTATTTAACCGCAGGCCCACCATGAGAAAGTGGGGTGTGGTTTTGCTCATTGCAGCTCTTCGCCATGACAATAAATGACTTAAAACATGGACTGCCTCTTTTCATCAGGATCGCCATAGGGAGCAATGGAACATGCCTTTGTCTAAAGATCCATGTCTAATCTCCCGCAGGAAGCCTCTCAGCGCTCCCAGACATGGCTTCCACCAAGCCAAGCCGCCGGCTGAGCAAGCCAAGGACTTTCCTCCCTGAAGGACCTATCCGGAGCTCTCCCCTCTTTTCCCCTTCGGCCCTGAGCTAGATTCAGCCCATGAAAGCCCCCATTCTGTTCTCAGCTCTTCCACGGCTCCCAGAGGTGCCTAGGTACCCAAGAGTCTGAGAACCTGATGGCCCCGGCCTCCGTGCAGGCCCAGGGACCTCAGACTGTGCTTCCCCCACCCGACTTCCTATAGCGCTGGCGTGGGGTAAGTGCAGTCAAAAATTCCCGTGTCCCGCCAACCGGAGTGGATGTGGGACACCATTAAACCCACACGCATGCAAACTACTAAAAAAAAAAAAAAAATGAATCTAAAACTAAACTCATGTATGTCTATGCCAGCTCAGAGAAGCCTGGCCACCCATGTCCAGTTTCGGATTCCTGTTCTTCATAGCTTATCCCAGGATCAGAAGGGTAATTCTTCCACTAATTCACAAAGTCTTTAGTTCAGGAATTCATAACTCACCTAACATACCTCTGTCACTGCCGACTTGAGCCACAGTTTGGTCTTAATGGTTGTTATGGTGGTTATGCCTGCTCTTGTTGAAGAACAAAGTAACTCAGCCCAAAGCTGGAAGGCATGAGTGAAGAGACCCAGCCTTAATGCACGAATGTACACAGTGCTGGGATCACTTACCAGACTATAGAGTCTGTCTGCCTCTTTGTCCAGCACCAGCAGAGTAGTCTGGTCTCCACCTTTCCTAATCAATTCCACCACACCGTCATGATCAAGAGCTTCCACAGACTCGCCATTGACAGCAACTATCAAGTCATTGTTCTTCAAACCAGCAGCCTCTGCTGGGCTTCCAGGTTCTATGTCCTTGATGATTTGACCTACCATTCCACAAAGAAAAGTTACCAGAATAAAGGCACCCTGAAACCAACTCCTCCCCCTACCTCCACCCCTCCACCCCACAAACATACTCCCTAGCATGCTCCTGGAGCACACCTAGCATCTAGCAATGAAAGGATCTTTAAAAAATTGAGAACAAAGTATTTACTAAAAGTGTCTGAAGTTTATTTTTGACAAAGGGACAGCTGAGCGAGTTCCAAGGCGGTCAGCGGGCATGCTCACAGCCACAACTCTCGCCCAGCAGGGGCTGGGGGGGGGTCGCAAGTTCAAGGTCAGTGTGTACGCAGTGAGACCCCAAGGCAAGAGGCAGGGAAGGAGGCGAGGAACCCAGGCTTCCAGCCTCCAAAGCTTGCTGGCATTTTAGTAACATTGCCCAGATTGGAGGATAGCGGCCTGTGCCCCCAACAAGCAAGGCTCAGCTGCTAGCCCTCCATAAACTAATCAAAAGAGCCAACTTAATAGTGAAAAGTAGAAAAAGAAGATATTCAGTATGCCACCTTGGTAAGAACAACAAAGGTATCCAGAGACTCCTTCAAGTCTATCTCCAGGGTCCTGAAGTGAGGGTAAGGTCCCGTCCTGCACTGACCCATCCTGTCTTCTGCAAGGTGGACTGACAAGCTGTGAATCCCTTCTGGGTGCCCGTCACCCCCAGATTTAGACTCTTGCTCCCAGCATGAGATTCCCGGAGGAATTCCATTGGGCCATTTCAGTACAACCCGCTCAACCTTGCATTCAAGGCCATTATGTAGATGACGTGAAGCCAGACATGGGGGGGGGGGGCGTTCTTCACGCCACAGAACTCAGCAAATGCTCCAAGTTTGTATCTTTCAGGAGAGAGCCGAGTCAGTCTCACCCATCCGTCCAGACCCTAAAGTCGGCCTGCCTACTCTGGAATGGCAACGGGGACTCCAGCATCAGGTCACCCGGGGCAACCCGAGCTGCTCTCCCTCCTCCTGCGGCTCCCTGGCGGACCAGTGACAGGAGGGGGGACTCACCTGCCCCGGCGCCTCACCTTTCTGTTCGGGGCCTGCCTTCAGATAGAAGCCGTAGCCATTGCTGCCCTTCGAGATTACCACGACCCGGGGCTGGTGGGGCAGCAGTTTCAGACTGGCTGTCTCCCTCTTGAATTGGGTCTTCTGTTCACTATGGCGCCTGGCCGTTTCTTTGTCCACAAGGAGGAACATGATACGGCTTCCTGACTTGGTCACCTACAGCAAGACACACAGATGAGGGGCAGGGCATTCACAAAGAACACTGGAACACTGGTAGACATGCAGAGCAGGGAGCTCGGAGCACGCGGCCTGGTCATGAGTTTGTGCTGCTTGCGCCGACCTGACTGGTACTTGGGGAAAACATCCAACCACACAAATGGTAACTGAACTCAAGTAGGAGCCTGAGTCCTCAGAGCCCGGAAAGGTGCAGGCGAGAAGGACAGAAAGGGATTCTAGAAACCAAAGTAAGGGTCCGCTTTGGAACACCATTCTACTAGGACAAGAGGTGGGTCGATTTTCAAGGTTTCATGTGACCTCAACAAGAGGGCCCTGGCTCATGACAGGGTCTTCTAGCACCTGGCAAGCAGAGTCTGTTACCCACAGTGGTTCAGTAGGGAAGTACTAAGTGGGGACTTCGGAAATCACTCAAGCTTCAGGCTGTGTACTGTTTCGAATAGTGATGGGCTCCATCTCTTGCCACCCCCCACCCCATCCTTGTCTAGCACACCCAACCTTGGACACTATGCCTGCCATTAAATGAAGCAGCTGTCCACAGATGGCAAATGACGCTGACCCCTATCTGCACTGTTCTTTCCTCTGCACACAAACCTGTGAGGCTCAGTGACGAACAAAAAAAAAAAAAAAAAAAAAAAAAAAAAAAAAAAAAGCAAAGCAAAGCAATTTAACAATATATTGCTAGCACACGCCTGTAATCCCAGCACTTGGGAGGCAGAGGCAGGTGGATTTCTGAGTTCAAGGCCAGCCTGGACTACAGAGTGAGTTCCAGGACAGCCAGGGCTATACAGAGAAACCCTGTCTCAAAAAACAAACAAATTATAGATAGATAGATAGATAGATAGATAGATAGATAGATAGATAGATAGATAGTAGTGACAGTTATTTAAACTGATGGACCACCTACTTTTTAAAGTTTCCATTGCTTGCAGATGTGGCTGAGTACAAGTAACTAGGAGTACAGAAATGGAAACGGAAGGGAAGAGGGGACCAGTGCCCTGTTAGCACGTACCCATGGTACCAGAGACTCCATGCCCCCTTGACACAAAGAGGCGCCTCACAGCCCAGCCCAGCCCACCTGCTGCTTCTTCCAATGACGACAGAGCAGGAGGGAGGTGAGAAAGGCGCCCTCCGTCATTACCTTTTCCACCACTTCCTCGTGGCTGGCGTTCTCTACGTTTTCTCCGTTCACTTCAATCAGGTGATCATCAGGCAGGACCCCTGCTTTTATGGCCACGCCCTGAGGTGTTACATCAGTCAGGAACACTCCCTTCTTACCTAGAAGAAGAGAGAATCTACTGCAAAGAAATGCTACCCATCTGGCAGGAGAGAGTTCCCTCTGGACACCTTTAGAGCCAACTCAAGTGGCAAGAGTCTCAGGGCCAGGCTGGTGAGATGGCTCAGAGGGCAATGGTGCTGGATACCAAGGCTGATGACCTGGGTTCAACTCTCAAACTTCAGGTCCACATGGTGGAACAGAACAGAACTGACTCCTGCAAGTTGTCCCCGGGCCCTCATAAGGTCTTCAAAATGGCATGCATGTACACATAGGCGTGTGTGTGTGTGTGTGTGTGTGTGTGTGTGTGTGTGCGCGCGCGCGCGCGCGCGCGCGCGGCACACACACACACAGATGCACCATTATAAATTTGAGAAATAAATAACTAGCTTTGGCTTCTTGAGCCAGAAAGTAGTGATCCATGCCCACGCTGCGACAACCCGCCATCCTATCTTTGCATCTGTAGACTTAGAAGTCATCTGCTCCGTTCCCTCCCCTTAAACCATCAGCAACCATCACATACTGCTAGAGCCCATAAATGGCCCTGTGGTAGGCAGCAAGGTCAGAGAGAGGAGGAGGAGAGGGAACGTGTATCGGGTGCAGTTTAGGTGTTAACCTGAAGGAGTGCAAGTAAGAATTCTTTCTAGCCGGGTGGTGGAGGCGCACGCCTTTAATCCCAGCATTTTGGAGGCAGAGGCAGGAGGATTTCTGAGTTCGAGGCCAGCCTGGTCTACAGAGTAAGTTCCAGGACAGCCAGGACTACACAGAAAAACCCTGTCTCGAAAAACCAAAAAAGGAAAAAAAAGAAAAGAAAAAAAAAGAATTTTTTCTAGAGCCTGATACTCCATCTAGACTGGGAGTTAGGAGTAAGACCTTTAGCTCTTCTTTCTTGAGCACTGAACAGTCTTCCTCTTACCCATCAGAACACAAGGATGGCCCCTTCAGACTGAGGATCAGATCACACCTTCCTGCAGCTCTCTCTGGAACAGTGGTAAGAAGTATCTGTGACAGGACCTGCCAGCTCTTGGTCCATGATACCCGAGTCCCCATGCTCCTCCTCACATATGCTGTGTTGAACTAAATTCCAAGGAGTGAAGCCTCTCTCTCTCTCTCTCTCTCTCTCTCTCTCTCTCTCTCACACACACACACACACACACACACACACACACACACCCTAAGGCCCCACATGGCTTTGAGCACCCCGCCCCCAATTCTAATAAACCTCCTTCCTGAAGGAAACTACATGTTAATTTCTTCTCCAAGCTAATTGCTGCTTAGATGTTTTTTATATTCAATGTAATCTTGCTGTAGTTGTCACAGAAACAAACAAACAAACATTCTCTTCATAATGCATGCTGCATTGGCACAGGAGCCGGACGAGTAGATGGGGAAAGTTGACTTTTTAGGTTATTTTTATTACATTCATTTCTGTGTGTGGACATGCATGCACACATGGGCGCATGTGTGCACGCACGCGCGCACACACACACATACACACACACACACACACACACAACATGCATGTGGAGGTCAGTATTTGTTCTTTCCAACAAGCAGGGCCCCGGGGCCGTCAGGCTGGCGGCCAGCACCCTTGCCCCCTGCGCCAGCTCAGCAGTCCTCTGCCTCTGTTTCACACTATTTTACTATTAACAGATTTCTGAGAAATACCCAGCTTCTTTGGTCCTCAGCACCCACCACTGTGGCTAATAATAGAGACATAAGGACTGTCTCTCGTGGTTAATGTCTATCTCTTGCTAGAGGTCACTTATTCTCTCTCATCAAACCCTGAGCTACCAGCAGCCCTCGCCAGGAGCAGAGAGAATGTGGACAGGGGCATCGCTAGGGCCAGGCGATGCGTTCACACTCACCTCATGGCCCCTTCCCTGCAATAAAGCTGATTTCTGAAGGGCAACTATCTACATGTCAGCATCTTTTCTGAACCTACCAACCTCTTCTGCTTCTCTGTATAACAATTAAAGAGAGAGCCAGCCAACTAGCATGGTTCCCAATTGCAGCCGTATTCTCAAGGAAACGTCAAGAACTCTGGTCAACAGTGTGGCATGGTGTGTGGTGTGTGCCTCTGAAACCACAGAAACAGGACTCCCTGAGGGTCAGGGATTCTCAAGTATGTCCCTCAAAGCGTAGGTCGGTGACATCTTAGGACAGTTGAGTCTGGACCTCTATTGAGAATACTATAATGTCTCTCAGAAAGCCAGGGTTTACACACCAGCTTTAGGAATTCTATGGGGTTGTAACATGATGACAGATGCTCAAAAATTTGTTGAATAAGTAAATGAATGAACACAGGGCTTCTCTGGGCCACAAAAAGAGATTATCAGTCTTACTCAATGGTAACTATCACAAAAAAAAAAAAAAAACAAAAAAACAAACAAAAAAAAAAAAAACAGAAAAAACAAAAAAACAAAACCTCCTTGCTTCCCCTCCATCTTCACCCTCCCGGAGCTAGAAAAGAACACTACGCCACTGTGGCAGTGGTGCACGCCTTTAGTCCCCACATTCAGGCAGGTGCATCTCTGAGTTCAAGGCCAGCCTGGTCTACAGAACAAGTTCCAGGACAGCCAGGGCTACACAGAGAAACCCTGTCTCAAAAAAACCACACAAACAATAAGAGGCATCAGCCCTTGAACTCAAAGAACTAGCCTGACAAACACGGGCAAGAGTGCCCTGCACCCCTCTCAGCCCTTAATGCTGTCCAATGTGTCCAAAGTCCTGATTCTCTGTACAGCTGCAGAGAAAGGGTTCCTACGGGAGAAGAGAGCGGCGCTGCCCTGCGCATGCGCATGCGTAGCAGCTGCAGAGACGCGGTCCTTAGCCTGCGTCTGTCTTTCCCGAAGGCTATTGTTTGGTACCCACCCCAAGCTCACCTTTGATAGTTTTCAGAGAGAAGCCAAAGCTGTTGCCCTCCTTCACCAGGTAGCAGAGCCGTGGCTGGGCACGCGTCTCCACCGCTCCATTGACCCCAGGACCCAGGTTCTTATCATTCGGAGCCGGCTCCCTCTGGCTTTGAGCCAGTTCTTTCAGGTCCACCTTATCTTCTACAGCCTTCTCATAGGAGTCTCCATCCAGAACCAGCAGAGTCACTGAATTCCCACTCTTTCTGACCAGATCCACCACCTAGGAAGAAAGGGGGAGTGGTAAAGGACACCCCACATCGACTGCAGGAGGAAGATGCCCATTATGTGCCCTGAAGATTTCAAGGCTGACCTGATACTCAGACCCTAAGCAGGGGCATATCAGACACCTTCACCGCAACACCAATATCTAGGGGAGGATCAGACTGGGTCCCTGGCACTGTGGGAATCCAGGAAGCCCTTACAAGGACTGGTCTTTCTCAGAGACGAGTGCTCTAGAGCAGCTGTTCTCAGCCTGTGGGGCACAACCCCTCTGTCGCATGCCAGATATCCGGCATAAGCCGGGCAGTGGTGGCGCACACCTGTAATCCCAGCACTTGGGAGGCAGAGGCAGGCGGATTTCTGAGTTCGAGGCCAGCCTGGTCTACAGAGTGAGTTCCAGGACAGCCAGGGCTACACAGAGAAACCCTGTCTCAAAGAGAGAGAGAGAGAGAGAGAGAGAGAGAGAGAGAGAGAGAGAGAGAGAGAGACTGACTTACATTATGGTTCATAACAGTAGCATAATTATAATTATGAAGTAGCGACAAAAATAACTTTATTATTTTTGTCCCCACAGCATGAGGGACTGTGTTGCAGGATCTCAGCATCAGGAAGGTTGAGAACGACTGAGCTAGAGAGCGCAGTGGGGCGTCTCGGGTCTAGGGAGGGACGCCTCGGTGCATGGGGCAAGGCCAGCCTCTCACATATACTCACCCCATGAATGCTAACATGCTAAACACCCACCTCATCCCTGCAATCGCAAGCTTGTGCTGAGGGGCTAATAGGTTGTTGGGATAAGATTGTCCAGCTCACAATTTCTAGCTCACAGCAAATGGGTAGTGCATGTTCAACCTGACACCATTAAAGTACAACATTTTTTGCTGTATTGCTTGATTGGTTTTATAACAGGGCACATGCCATGGCACACACATGTGGAAAGCAGAGGACACTTGTGGAAGTCAGTTCTCTTCGTCCACCAAGTAGGTGTGAGGGATTGAACTCAGGTCATCAGTCTTGGCAGCAATCCCTTTACCCACTGAGCCACACCGACAGCCCCTACAGTATAATCAGTATAATAATTTTTATAGTTCTCAGTTAATTATAAGCAACTAGACTGTCTGACATAAAATATAATGATCAATCTTTGCCAGTGGCAGGCAGAAGAGAAGTGAGCGCCACTGATCCCCAAAACCATAACGGGCAGAGGCGTGGGGGCGGGAGAGATGCGAGAAGACCCCCAGCTGTCCACTCACCTGTGCGTGCTCCTCCTTGTCGACAAAGACGCCATTGATGCTGAGCACCCTGTCGCCGTCCAGGAGCCCTGCCTTCTCTGCTGGGCTCCCCTCCTCAATCACCCGCACCAGGTGGCCGTCAGTGTCCTTCTCAATGCGGAGGAAGAAGCCATAGTTCTGCCCCTCTGTTTTGGACAATTTACACTCTCTGGGGTTGAAGGTAGAGGCCATTTCTGTGATAAAAACAAACGGATAAATCCATGGGCAATCCCGGGAAATCTAGTTGGAGCATGACACTCTGAGAGCATGCAGACATGACACCCAGAGAGCATGCAGACATGACACCCTGAGAGCATGCAGACGTGACACCCAGAGAGCACGTAGACATGACACCCAGAGAGCATGCAGACATGACACCCTGAGACCACACAGACATGACACCCTGAGACCATGCAGACGTGACACCCTGAGACCATGCAGACGCAGCCTCTGCCTCTGCTTGTCTGGATCCATTCTTCCGGGTGCAGCAGAGCGATGCTGGGGCCCCGGGGGCCTCTGTGTGACCTGTGCTCACGATTTCCAAATCTACTCCCTAAGAATGGCCTCTTCACCTAGTGTCAGACCCACGTATCCAACAGAGGAGCTTCCTCTAATGACAACCAAACTCAATTTTGTTCCCTGCTCTAAAGAAGGTGACTCTAAAAACAATGATCCAGAAAGTTTAAGAAGCCAAAGCTACTTTCTTTTAATTATCATTGGATCTGTTTGCGCATGTACTGGTATGAGTGGGTGTGCCTGTTTATGTGTATGTGCTTGTGTGTATGTGTGTGCACATGCATGTGTGTATATATGTGTGCACGTGCCTGTGTGTGTTACATGTGCATTGTGTGCATGTATATGCCTGTGTATATGTGTTGCATGTGCCTGTGTGTGCACATGTCTTTGTGTGTGTTGCATGTGCATGTGTGTGTTGCATGTGCATATGTGTGCACATGTGTCCATGCATGTGCACGCATGTGCCTAGAAATCAGGTGATGTCAGGTGTCCTCCTCAACCCCTCCCCACCTTATTTACTGAGACAGGCTCTCTCAGTGCACCCAGAGCTCCCTGATCTGACCATGGTAGCTGGCCAGTGGGCCCACAGTGCTCCATCTCTACCCCCGTCAGTGTGAGGATGGCAAACACACACCGCCATGCCCAGCTTTCTACAGGCGTTATGGGGCTCCGAACTCCTGTCCTCACGCTTGCACGGTAAGCACTTCGACACACATTCAGCCTCCCAGCCCTCAGGAGTCTCATTAGGATGTTCTCACGCACGTGCTCTGCCCACAGCCACCGCCGAGAAGCGCACCAGCACTCCGAGCTGACGAACCTCTCAGGTTCTAGGTGTCAAAGGATGAACTTGTAAATACGAGGAGCCACGGGCTGCCTTTCACGCTTGGTAGAATATTTGTTTTTCATAATTGATTTTTAAAATAAAATGTGATGTGTGCCATGCTGTGGAAGAACGAGAGAAGTACGGGATGACACAACAAGGGGTCTTTGGAAAGAAGGAGAGGGCTGGGGAGAAATAAGACCGGCTCCCTGGAGAAACGACTTCTTTCCAAGAAGTACATGGCTAATGGGAGGCAGGTGAGGAGGCAGGACAGGGCAAGGCAGGCTTCAAACAGCTGAGGGGAGGGGAGGGGAGGGGAGGAGGGAGGGGAGGGGAGGAGGGAGGGGAGGGGGGAGGAGGGAGGGGAGGGGAGGGGAAGAAAAAACAAAAACAAAAACAAAGCCAGGCATCAGGTGGGCTGATAAGCTGGTATTGTAATAGGGAAGACGGGTGTCCCCAGCTCGTACAAGCAACCCTAGGCAAAGGTAGCAGAGCACACACACACACACACACACACACACACACACACACACCAGTATGTGAGAGTGGGCGGCGGTCTAAAGAGAGGGGGTTCAGCAGCGGAGGATGGAGGCTAACCGGGAGATATGATCAAATCCATGACACGTGCATACGAACTGTGAAATAATAAATGAAGGGAAGGGAGGAAAATGGCCGTGGGAGACCCAGGAGTTCTAGTCAGCACAAAGGAAGGTGCCCAAGAGAGGACTCCAGTGGCAGGTAAGGGCTTCCGGCCCAAGGCCTCTTCTGTCTCCCTGTCTCCTGCCCCTCTTGTTCCCCCACTACGGGAAGGGGGGAGAACAGGAACACGTGAACGACAGTTGGACCCTTACTGCTAAGGAAAGCGGGGACCACCGGGCTCCAAGGCCTCCCTGCTCAGGATGGTGGGAGTGGGGTCCAGCCCAGCTAGAGGCTGACAGAGAAGGCATAGGGCCAAGATGGCGGCAGCCCACTCCTTCAGTCATCCTTAGGGCAAGCTGGCTCCTACTTGGGGGACAGGAAGAGGTGACTATATAAAACGCGGAGGGCGGGCAGCACTGCTGCAGGCTCCCTCGGAGCTTGCTGTGGCAATTCAAGATGCCATTTGGCCTCGGGGCCGGCCGAAGCAGGCAGCACAGGCAGGCAGGAAGGCCTCGGCACCTGTGGCTTGGCCACCTTAAATGCTCTCTGCGAGTCTTGGTGTGAATCTTCGTGTGATCAAAAAAGCAAGAAATAGACCCCACTGGGCTTGAGGAGGAGAGAAGAGCAAAGCCACAGCCATCAGTGGCCAGCGCCTACGCCTTGGGAGAGCACAGCAGCTCTACCACATCAAAAGGCACAGCCGGAAAGGGGCCCTGGGGAGGAAGGGGCTGAGTGCAGGTCTCCAGCCAGGTCTCCTCACTTGCAGGCACCGGTTCCAACTTGAACTGCTCTTTCTGCCCAGCCTGCCCATGTTTCCCACCGCCTGCAAGCTCTTCTCTAAACCCCTGCCAGTTCCCAACTCCAGGGGGCTGAGAAGCCTTGAAGGGATCCTTCTGGTAAACATGGGGCAACCTCATGCAAATGCTTCCAAGTCAAATGTGCCTTTACAGCCAGAGCAAAGGCTGCTGCGTGCTGGGTGCACATCAAAAGAGGAGGCTGGTCGGGCCCACAGATGAATGTTCATCTCTAAGGCACCCAGCTGTCGCTGAGCCACAGGTCACCTCTGTGGCAACCACCGCAGGACCCCTCTTATCTTCCTCTGCAGGCCAAAAATGAGAAGTGCAAATCTCTTCCCTAGACGACACTGGGAATGATCCCCCATCTCCCTGGACATCCGAAAGCCCGGCGTGCCAAGGCGACGTGAGTTTACTCTTTCTTGGCACACTTCCGGGCGGGGTCTTGTTTGGGTGGCTCCACTCAAAGTTTCTAAATGGCCAGACTGAGAACAGCGAGACCTGCTCCTGAGGCTTTGAAGAGACTCGGGGACTCGAGGTCACCGCTGCTTCCCACAGCTATGGTTGAAGGCAGGGTTAGAGCCCGCCCACAGCAACGGCAAAGCTCAAGTGTCATCGTGCTCCGGCTCTGCCCGTCTCCTGCCACATCTGCCGCTCAGACTAACGCTGGTCAGTGCGCGCACCACGTCCATGGCCAGCATATACATTAGATGGTAAATACTCTCGCCCCAACCCAACCACTCAAAACTTCAGATGACTGATCTTACATGGGCCGCCTGGGGCACAAGACTCTCCCTGCTGCAGGATTATAGAAAGGCAATTCACCATGACATCTCAGGGGCCCTGCTCCAGGCCACCTCCATCCCTGACTCTGTCTGTGCCACATCCTGGCTCTATGTGGTTCCGTGGTCTGACAGGCTAACACGCATGCGCCTGCTGCACGAGGAGATATCTGTACTCAGCTTCGGCCTGAGTCGCAAGCGTTGTCCTCGAGGATCTGTTTCCTCTTTCTTCGCTGCCAGCCCAGGTACTTCCTGATGAGGAAATCTGAGGACCAGGCCTTGAGGGTTGGGTGGGCAGGTCATCAAAGAAAACTTGGAGATTTCCAGAACATCCCAAAGTGGCTCTATTCCCAATCATCAAAATACTGGAGATGAAAAGAAACTCGTGACCCCTGTCTGAGCAGACATAGAAAAGTCAATTCTTGGCAACAAAATTATTTGTCTGTGGGAAAACGAACAAAGGCCCTGGCGGGGCAGACAGGGAAGGCTCAGACTCTTTTTCACTAATGTTACTCTCGCCTTTGGACCCCATTCTCTTCCAAAACAACTGAATTCTTGCTACCAAGAGAGAATGATAAACCGAGGCCCAAAATAAAGTTTGTAAGTCTGGAAGGCGAGGGAAGGAGCAGAGAGCATAGGAGGCTCTTCTGCCAGGGGTCAGAGTGGAAAGGATTCAAACTACTAGGCTTTTCTCACAGAAAAGAAATAGCAGATGGGGCCAGAGACGCCTCCTAAGCCCAAGGCAAGCTAGGGCTTCCCCACTCGCCATCCACAGCGACCACAGATCCTTAGGTGAACACCCCTCTTTACTAGCTCCTACACAAGCAAGCTGGAAGCCATGTCTCCAGAGGCCAAGGCCGCTGAGGCCCAAACAGCCAGCGGGTCCAGCTTAATCGGCAAAGGCTGAAAGGAAGTCTCGCTCTGGCCTCAGTCTGTGTGTCTGGGGCTGGGAGCTGCTGGGGTTTTCCTCACACAGCCACATCTAGGAGGAACTTGCATTGTTTCCGCTATGAGTGGGGCTCGTGGAAAGGCCTGCCTGGCCTGCCAGCCTGCTCCATGCAAGCGTCTATTCCAAACTTCTGTTCCAAGATAATGTCTCATGTGGGTGGACTGTCCTACTGAGAATATCACAGACATGAATGCTCATAAGCCAACCCCGACAAAAGCAGGTGAAGAAGGGTTTAAGGCCATTTAAACATCAGCTCCATGACCTCCTGAGAGGATCTGAACATCTAAACTTCAGTGGGAACGACAAGAATATAAACAGTGCTCCAGACCCAAACATGGACATGGGAGCCCTGAAACATCGCATGCTCAAAACACAGGCGCCAGGTGTGGCGGTGTACACCTTTAATGCCAGCACTTGGGAGGCAGAGGCAAGATGATCTCTGAGTTCAAGGCCAGCCTAACCTACACAGCAAGAACCAGGCCACATAAGGAATGAGATTTGAGAGTTGGCTCCTGCCTTACCAGCATGAGGACCTGAGTCTGATCCCCAGAAAGGGCTGGTATGGTAGCACACACCAGCTGGTTGCTATTGTAACCCCAGAGCTGGGAGGAGAGAGGCAGTAGATTCCTGGGGTTCAGTGGCCAGCCAGCCTGCTCCACGCTAGTGAGAGGCCCTGTCTCGGAAAAGAAAAAGCAAAAGAAGGTAGCAATGAAAAACATCACTGAGATTTGATCCCATCCCTACATGCACACCACATACATGTGCCCTGCATAGACCCATTTAAAAAAACAACAAACAAAGCCACAGAGTCCCCCCCTCACAGCTTTGGGCACAGATTCTCCAGGCTTAAATAAAGAAACTAATCTTTGAGATCAGCCCCAGCACTTGATGACCCTTCCCCTCCCCAGGAAGAACTCTCAGGAGTCACAGAAGAACGCCCATCACGGTTGGATGAGCTATTAACTGTCACCCAGAGCTTCACCTTCGCTCCCTTAAGCAGCCATGGTGACAATCTGCCTAGGAGAGCCCTTTGGTCACCCTGTGTAGTCCTCAGGGTCCAGCTGTGCCTATAGCTTAGCTAATGCCTGCGGGGGGGGGGGCAGTACAGGAGCACACGGCAACCTAAATAAACCCTCTCTGTGCCTGCTCTCTTCCTCCCCGTGCACAGTTCTGCAGTCGTGAGCCAGGCAGATAAAAACTTCTTTTGGTTTGGTTGGTTTTGGTCTTTTGAGACAGGGTTTCTCTGTGTAGTCCTGGCTGTCCTGGAACTCACTCTGTAGACCAGGTTGGCCTCGAACTCAAAAATTCGCCTGCCTCTGCCTCCCAAGTGCTGGGATTACAGGCGTGCGCCACCACTGCCCGGCTAAAAACTTCTTTTAACCTATGGGTTTTAGGAGAATTCTGATGCTGGCCCCAAAACTAACTGACCTTCAAAATTAGCCAGACTTGGCGGTGAACACCTTTAATCTTGGCATTCAGGGGGCCAGAGGCAGGCAGAACTCTGTGAGTTGGAGGCCAGCCTGGGCTACAAATTAAGACCCTGTGCTGTGTTTTGTTTTGTTTAAAAAAAAAAAAAAAAAAAAAAAAAAAGCTAATGTCATGCCGCTTCCCTCACGCAGCCGCACGCAGGTCTGAGGAGCCCAGGCAGTCAGCCAGCCTGAGGAGAGCTGAGCTCCAGGCCAGCTTCATCTGCTTAGGACCGCAAACACAACTTCTTCAATTTTCTACTAAACATCAAGCGGCTTTTTACCCCACACTCAATACATCTGTTTGCACCAACTATGTCCACCCCATAGCAACAGACAAAGCGCACAGTTCTCAAGGGACTTCCGAGTCGGTCAGGTCAGGGAAAGGGTTGATAGTAGATCAACCATGAGCTGGAGAAATGGCTCAGCAGCTAAAATCACTCAGTGGCCATGCCGCCAGAGGGCCGGGGTTCAGTTTCCACACCCCACATGATGGGTCACAATTGCCTGTAACTCTAGTTCCAAGGAACCTGATACCCTCTCCTGGCGTCCATGTTCACCAAGGTTGCGTGTGATACACAGTTCTACATGCAGGCAAATGACCTATACACACTAAAATAAAATTAAAAAAAAAAAAAGAGGGTGTGGGAATCACCACTACAAACAGAGTATAAATGTGTAAGATCTGCACCCTGGACCAGATTAAGGAATACTTCAATGAGGGCTTGACTTTGATAACGGATAGGCAGGATTTCAACAGCATCAGTGGTAGGGAGTGACTGTTTCAGACAGGGAATGTCTATCAGGGCACAGAATGGGAAAGTCCTTTCTGCATGTTTAAGGCAGAGATAAAAATCAAACCCAAGGAAGATTGTGGGCGGCAGACATGAAAGAATTTCATTTCCAGACCTAGGCTGTGGTTGGAGTGTGCACAGGACATCGGCGTGTTCAGACAGAGGGACAGTGAGGTCAGAGTTGGGGGCAGGAAGGATGGGTGTGCTAGACTAGAGCAGACATGCTGGAGGCAGGCCAGGGGAGAGGAGGGCGACTGCAGTGATCCGACAGGCGCTGAGGGCCTGCTTGGCCCAGAAACTGTGACCCCAGAATGAGGGGGGCAGAGGAACTAGAGGGGGAAGCAATCAATCGCGTCCATCCAACCCCGTCCCTTCAGATTTCTCCTTCTCTGTGTGGAGATGGCATCAGACAACGAGTACATCACAAGTGTCACACGTGTGCACTGTTGTCACCAGCCATCATGGGGAGCTGCAGCAATGGGGCACACGGTATCAAGGTATCAGGATCACACACTTCTTCCTCCCCAGGGCTCGCCAGGGAGCCCTATCTTAGCCTATCTGCTTTGCCACAAAGTCTGGGATTCCCTACCTACCCAGTTTATTCTACTAATCAACTCTGATATTTGTTCCCACTCCCAGCTGGGGACTCCCCTTCTAGTATGAGCTGAATGATGGCCCTGCCTCTGAACGCCAGCATTGACCATAATCTCCAGTGTGACCACAAGCAGAGATAGGCGTGGTACGGCCTTGTTTCAAAGAAATACAAAGGCACAACTGAGGAAGGTTGGTAACAAAGTCAGCCTGTGAGTGGCTTAAACTAGGGAACACGGCAGAGGTTTTCCTGTAGCTCTGATGATGATGGCAGGGAGTCTCTTCCCAGGGCAATCTGTATGGATGTGCCAAAGGACAAGAAGAGAGATAAGGATGCAGCCTTGGGAAATTCCTAGAAAAATGAATCATCAGCAGAAAGCCCAAGTTTACAATGCCATCCAAAGAGGAGTCCCAACACAAGACACTGTACCAATGCCAACTGATGTCAAGAGAGGAACAAAACCAGGAGAGGCGACCGAGCCGAGAGGCCAAGGAGCTGAGAGACCACCAAGCCCAGAGACCACCGAGCCGAGAGACCGGAAGTCCAGAAGACTGAAACAAAGGCAGCAAATGAAGACACATCTGGGAGTGGCTGGGGCAGAAGGGGGCGGGGCTGTTGTTTTGTTTGCCTTTTGTTTTTTAATATGTCTTACACACCCTTGGCTAGTAGCCTGGAACTCACTAGTTAGACCATTCAAAGATCTGCGTGCCCCTGCCTCCCAGGCCCTGGGATTAAAGGTGTGCAATAGCACGCTCGGCCAGGTGCTCCCATTTTTAACCTTAAAAATCCCGTCAGCGTGTGGAGTGAGGTGGAGAGAGACCACAGGAAGTGAGGTAGCATTGATGAGACAGAATCCTCCACCCGTGGAGCAAGGAGAAATGGGGAAGTGGGGTACAGAGGACAACAAGGCCCGTTCAGTCCTTCCTGAAAGCAGCCAGAGATGGAGAAAATTAGGAGCCTTGGTAATGTGGACACAAAGTGTCACACCAAAATATCCAGTGGGACCAGATAAGTCAGTGATGGCACCTGGGCGAAGACAATCGCTAGGCCAGGGTCCTCCAACCATCACTCCTGAGAGTCTGTAAAGCTGACCTCAGGCACTGGGAAGAGCGACCACACAGCTGCCAGTGAACTGCTCAGATACACCGAGACCCGCCCTGACCCAGGAGAGCTAGAGAGCCACGTGCTGTGAATCAAGGGCTCTCGCACAGCCGCAAAGCTGAGCGGAAGTTCTCGGCACAGCTCAGCCCATAGTGCATGAGCTCCAAGTGGAAGTCAGCAGTGATGGATGGATGGACGGACGGATGGACAGAGGGATGGGGACTGAGGGACAGGGACCAAGGGATGGGGAGAGCACAGCTGGAGTGAGCTGCCTTATAGGCCTATAGCTCAGCTAAGTGGGGACCACGGCCATCCGGGGAGCACTGAGGAGATGGATCCACTCAACTAGAACGCATCACCAAATTTCCCTAGGATTTGATAAAGGAAGTAGGAGAAACCAGGACTTTCCCTATAGTGGGGAAATGTGATCTATGGTCAGCAGTGGCCTCCAGAATGACAGACAATCTTTGCCTGTGTGATGGTCTGGATGTAGTAAGATTTTACATAGGCATGGTAATCTAGCGCCATTAGTCATAAGTACACAGACTCATCATAATCTTATCTAGTAGTAATTAGAAATCAGTTGTAATATCAGAATGACAGGGATAGCAGAGCCTCTCCCCATGGGCATCTATATAAACACCTGTCCAGGAAACCGTTTTACTGAAAGGTGAAGGCTCACGAACCAGCCAATGAATAATGTTTAACTGCAGTACTGAGTCGGCGGAAGGATCCTCATTATGTAACACAGGATGGAACCGTAAAGTAAACGAACTGTCGCATTAAGGCAGAAGCGGTGAGGGGGAGCAGGGTCGACCTGGCGCCTTCAGTCTGGACCTGGTTCACCTTCACTGGCCGCCATGCTTGTTATAAAACCCAAGCACCTCAACAAGAAGAGAGCAACACGCCCAGGAAGTTTAACCAGGTGTATCTGCCCACAGGTGCCTAGAAGGCCTTGCATCTGCGCCCACCTATGTGACACGAAAGAGCAGATGTTGGCGGACTTCTGTTAGGAAAAAAAAAAAAATATGATTGGTGGAGAATGCGGGGGGTTAAGTCCAAAATCATAGACAGGCTGTGAATTCCCTATTCAGTCAACCCTGACAAAGGGCTTCCCACTAGACAGGCACATCCACTGACAGAGCCTAGCACAGGCTGTTTCTGCTAAGGGCATTAAAGAAGTCATACTGCATGGCTGAAGAGATGGTTCAGCAGTTAAGAGCGCTTGCGGCTCTTGCAGAGGACCAGAGGTCAGTCTCACCACCCACACGACGGCTCACGGCCACCTGTAATTGAACGGATGTCTTCTGAAGCCTGGGGACACCAGGCACATATGCAGTGCGCGTACATATATACCAGCAGAGCACTCATATGCACACCACAAATAAACTTTAAAAGAAGGAAAGCAAGGAAGGAAGGAAGGAAGGAAGGGAGTGAGGGAGGGAGGGAGGGAGGGAGGGAGGGAAGGAAGGAAGGAAGGAAGGAAGGAAGGAAGGAAGGAAGGAAGGCAGGCCAGCTAATACTGCCAACAGAATCTCTGGCAAGCAAGACACAAACACGCTCTGACTTCATGCTTCAAAAATAATTTACCCAGAGCCCATCTCACAGTTTTGGTGCAGGTGTCAGATCTTAAGCCACTAGGGCTCATCCTCTGAAAAGTAACATCTGTGGAAATTCAACCAGGGGGCTAATACCAAGATGGAAGGGAAAGCCAAGGCCCTAAAATACAGATATGCCAACCTTACGTCCCCGTTGTGACAGCTGCCGTCTGCTCTTAGCCAGGGATGGGTCCTAAATGCAGAGAGCTCATGGACGCATTGCATTGAGAATTATAGAGAGCAGCGAGGGCAAGCCCCGATGAGTAATTTTTATTTCTCTTTTATGATAAAGAATAGAATTTCTTATAGCAAAGGTCATTTGATTTGCTGGTACCCAGCATCCTCACTACTTCAGGCTCCATAAATGATATTTTATACTATATGGTAGGACTCTGCTCTGGGAGTTCAATGCCCTCCACACTTTGCTTACCTAAGAGTTTCAGGAGCCGTGAGAGAGATGGAGTCCAAAACTGTGTGAAAGCAGAGGCGCTCATTGAGAGAGGACTTCTTCCTCCCACTGTTGATGGAACTCCTACCCAAACAGCTAAGCCCCCATGAAGGTCAGCTGCGTGAGGGCTTCCCCAAAATCAGCACCTTGTTTTATATTGCACTTAAAGTCTTCTTTTTTCTTTTTTTATGCAGGATTCATGTAGCCCAGGCTTGGGGCAGGAGCTAAGCACACTGGCTGCTCTTCCAGAGGATCTGAGTTCAATTCCCAGCACCCACACAGGGGCTCACAACCATCTGTAATGGGATCTGACGCCCTCTCCAGACATGCAGGTCTATATGCAGATATATATCTATATATAGATAGAGTACCCATAATGCATTTAAAAAATCAACATGAAAAACTCATGTAGGCCAGTCTTACAGCTTACCTTGACTTGAGATTCTCTTGCTTCTACTTCCTTAGTCGAACCTACACGCGGCAGTACCTGGTGTGTGTGGAGCCCAGGGGATCAGGCCCAGGGTCTTGTGAACGCTGGCTCAGCACTCTACTCAGTCCCTGAACTTGCATTTCTACCCACTTCCATTTTTCATGTGTGTGGTCTGTTAGCAGTATCTTCCTGCCTCTAGATAAATTCTCCAGCCAGCTCTCTCCCTGGTCAGCCTCTAAAACACCCTTCAAAAAACAAAAGCGTGGATCCCTGCTCAGGCATCGAGCACCTGCTGCTCTTGCAGAAGCCCTGAGTTCTGTCTACCTCAGCACCCTCTACTGCTCCTCAGGGTACAAATGCAAAGCTGTGCCCTGCATGACCACCCACCCCCAACCCCCGCCTGCCCTTTGCACATGCCACATGCTCTGCCTGGGTTACCTTCCAGATGCTGACTGTGGATTCATAGGAGGTGCTAAGGAAACACATTTTCCATAGGAATGAATTCAAAACCTCCCCAGGACCCAGCCAATGTTCAAATCCTACATGGCCAGCGCACTCTGTAGGGACCCTACCACTCCAGCAGTCAGCATCCTTCCGATGTTCAGCAAGGGATATTTAGCACCTGCAATAAGGCAGGTGTCAGGCTCAACCCAGATTAGACAAATCCCTGCCTTGCCTTCAGGGAGCCCAAAATCCAGTGGAGAGAGTTACAAAGCACAGTACTAGTACTGATAATCACTGCTAAAATAGTTTAAATGGGCTATTGTTAAATTAAACATTTGTCGAGTCCTTTCTAGGCTCCGTACTATTTATGAATACTGAATTAAAACTAGTGAGGCATTTCATGTGGGGGGTGGAGCGGGGGGGGGGGGGGGAGGAAGGCTAAGCTGGTTTCTCCTGGCCAGGTATGCAGAGCCTAGATTCCAATGTGAGGTCTGGGTTCCTTCTATGGCCCAGCCTCAAGGGGATCATGCAGGTAGCGTGGGAAGAGGAACACGTCTCCGGGCAGAAGAGCACACATATCTCCATGTGACAGAATCACCTCAGTGCATATACAGGATGAAAGAAAGGAAGCAGGTCAGGTTGGACAACAAAGCACCTTGGACTCGGGCCTGAAGATTGCAGACGGCATGTGTTGTTTGTCAGTGTCCCCATCAAGAGAAGCCGCCCGCCCGCCGAGCAGGCACTAAAGCTCCTTGTGGTGTTCTCACGCTATGTAAATAGTCTGCAGGGCTGATGGGAATCCCATGAGCCGGTCCTGGCTTGGGTTTTTTTTTTTGGGGGGGGGTCTTTTGTTTGTTTTGGGGTTTGTTGTTTTCTTGTTTTACTTTTGTGTTCCCATGGCTCCACCCAGCTTCATAAATCCAGCATCTGTGTCCAGCCAGGTCCGGCGGCCGATGTCCCAGGCCTAGAGCAAATCTTCAGCGGCTAGCAGGCAGGCAAGGGGTCATGGTTCCTCGTGCAAAGCTCTTGCCTCTGCCTGGCGTCCCTGAGTTCTCTGGAATCCCATGCATCACAAAGGGGACTAAAGACCATTGTGACACAGCCTGTAGGACTGAGGAGCATGTAACTTTCCCAACAGCAAGAACTAGGTCCCACCATCCTCAGGTGAGAGAAAAACAGGGTCTCAGAGAGTATCACATCACAGGCTTCCTGTAATCTTATCCAGGGTCCCTACCAGGCAACGAGATTACGCTGAGCTGGGCGGTCTCTCCCGCAGAACCAAGGAAAGGAGCTACTGAGACGTGGGGGGAAGCTGTCTGTCTCCATTTTACTATTCTCACCCATCTTCTATGCAAAAAAATAGAGTATTCAACCAAGATGCGAGCAGAGGGGTCCATGTCCACGTCCAGACAACCTGAGGGAGATTCCAAGTTCCTCAGCCTCCTCTCCCAGGACCTCCAGCTCCTTTCCCTCCACACCCACTTCCATTCACCAGGCATCTGTTCTGAGCCAGGATCTGCCCTAAAACCTGGGGACACAGCAAGTAACAGAGGCAAGAACCCTGCCCTCTTGAAACTTAACCCCTGGGTGCTATGACGTAGAGATGGGACAGGGGGAAGCTCAATCTAGGAAGTCTTCCTTGGATGGAAACATTTGAATTCATGCTCAAATCGCAGGAGCCACACCTTCAAAGCACTGACCTGCCTTATACACGGACGGCCCTTAGTAAATATCAAGTCTCAACTCTTTTAGTTGTTAGTGAGAAAATAAAGGCTCGGTGGCGCCGAAAGACGAGCCCAGGGTCTCCTGCGAACCATGTGGGTGCCACTTCCTGCTACTCCAGGGTGCATTTGGATTTATACATTTGAAGAGCACGCAGATTAGAATCATACTTTTGGTCCCCTCAAACACATTCACATTTATAATTTTATTTCCAGAACAACCTTTGGGAAATGGCCTCTGGCTTTCCTTCAAAAGATAACAGAATTGGGGTGAGGAACAGATCTAATGCCCTGTCATAGAGCTGGGCGCTCCCGTGAGTGACCAGCAGCTGCCTTGGGACAGGGCATGTCCACATGGCAGAGGCAGAGACCTTCCCAGAGTCAAAGATGAGAACAATTTGCTCAGCCACAACCCACAAACTCAATGTCTCCGAGTTGTTTGTACATGGAAGACCATGTGGCTCTATGTGACTAGACCACAGTGACCCGAGGCGGCGAGGGCCCTGTGACTTATGGGTACAGGACGGTGCTTTCTACACCAAAGCACCTGAGAGTCTTCATACCCAGCCCGGGAGTCCCCAGAACTGATGGACCCTTAGGTAAAGGCCCCGGTGCCCGGAAGTGAGCTCCTCCCAAGCCTGTCTACACATGGAAGTGTCTGGGAGAACTTCACAGGAACAAGGCATTTCAGGTTCACACAAGATAGAGAGGACCTGAGTTTCCACTCAGCCAACCCAGCAATCCATGACTTTCATCTTGGCTAACAATGTCTTGGGAGATAGAATAGGCACCGGTGGGAAGATAGTTGAGGCCGTATGTTTTAAGGGCTGGCTGCCTTTGGAAGAGTCTTCCCTTACACCCCAAATGCTTGGATAGTAAAATCTCAGAAGAAACTTCCCTGTGGCCTGAGACATCTGTGGTCTCTGTCTCTCAACTGTGCATCAAATCTCCGCACAGCACCCCTCCATCCTATATGACACCCCGCCCCACCCCGGAAGCCAGCAGCCCACCAGTGCCTTCATGAAGTACAGCCTGCACATCTCCAGTAAAAAGAACTGTGGCGCCCCTGGAAGGCCGTCCTCGCCCCCCCACCCACCACTTAACCTGAGCTCCTGCCACCACCGAGGTCTCAACCCCTCCCTCCCCACAGTCGCTTGCCAGAGAAAAAGAAAAGGGGGAAGCGGCTCCAGCCCGGGGCAGCAGGTCCAGGTCGCAGGCCGCTTCTTACCTGTGGAGAAGGATCTGCTCGCTCCCTCACTGGAAATCCTCCCTGCTGGGAACACTACTAGTCTTGGAACTCGCTGGACTTTGGACAAAGATTGATTTAAAAGCTGATGTATTCAACAGGGACGTGTGGTCTGAGTTCAAGTGACCTCTGTCCAGTTCGGTGCCAGCTGGCAGGGCCCTGAGCTAGAACTGCTCAAGAGGCCTCAGCAGAATCAGGCCCTGCCCCCACCCCAGCCTAACAATGGGAGGGGGGTAGGGAAAGGTGGGGAGGAGGTGCCTCGGCCTTTCCAGTTCTGTCCAATAAACAGAAGACTGGGTCACACCCAACCAATCCCCAACTCCAGTAGGAACCTCACCGTCCCTAGCCCAGGGTCAGGGTAGGGGCTAATCACCAGCCATCTCCCACACTCAGCAGGTAAGAGCAAGACACTGCAACTCCAACCCAGAAAGCCACCCGGAAGACAGAGCCCCAGTGAAGTCAAAGCCCCTGTTTATGGTCCTACCTCTGCTGTCCTGGAAGCTCTCCCTACCCTGCTCATGCCCCCTCTCCACCCCCTACCCCACCAGGGCCCTCTCCATTCCTTCAGGCTCCCTCCCCTCCCCTCCCAATGGCTGCCTCTGTTCCCTACTGATACCTGTCTTCCTCTTCACACGCTCTTTCTCTCAAGAAGACAGCTGGGCAGCGAGCCGTTCCGCTGTGGCCTGGCCTGGCTGAACAGGCCGCTAGCCTCAGCCACCCGCAGCAGCTGATCTCTATCAACCACACCCACACAAACCATCCTCACCTGGATTCTCAGCCCACATTCCTAATTCAGGGCAGGAGACGTCTCACGGCAGTGAGCCCAGGCAAGCCCCAGGCTGTGGCCTGGGTGCCCTTCCTCCGCTCATGAAGAGCTGGCCATTTGTCCTCCCTGGGTCTTGGCTCTCAACCCAGGTGTGACCTAAGCCAGTGGGTAAGAAGTTTAAATTGACATCAGGGTCACTCCATCATATTCAGCTGCCTTCCGTCTTGGTGCTGTATTCTCTGGACCTCTAATATAACTTTCAAAGCAGTTAGGGTAGACTGGGGCCCTCTAGGTTTAGGATCAGAACACCTGAGTTGAAACTCTGACTCTTCCAGTTTCCAGATGTTTGATCAGGGCTGATTGTCTTTCTTACAGCATGGTGTCACACACACACAGTATGACAATTTATATGATAACTATAAAAATTTAATATGCCTATAATTAAGTCTGATCTGATTGATGTGGAGTAGGTACACTCTACTGATTATATAGGTGTCATAGAATCATTACTCTCTAGCCCTTTCCATGTTACATGGTATTCCTCTTTCAAATAAGAAAGCTTAGATCATCTGCTTAATAATCCTCCCGGGATCCCTTGGCCAGGAGGACAGGAGAACCAGCCTCTGACTCCACCCCTGTCTTAGATCAGTCATTTACAGCTTTGATAAGGCCTCCTGCTGTCAGGAATGGCTTCCTGCATTCTTACTCTCCTTTGCCAGGAGTTGTGAACAGGGGCCGATAATGAGCTGTCTCCATTGTTAGGGAGACAGAGTTGGGATTTTCTGGGTCACCTCCAACTCCGAGATACAATGATCCTAAATTTGCTGGGTTTTAAGGTGAGCGAGCTCACACGCCCCAAGCCTTCCCGCCCTCCCGCGAGGTTGCGCAGTGTAAGCTCTGGTTGGCCTGCAGAGTCCTGCCGTCTGTGCAGAGCACAGGATGTAGCAAGGGGTATTTGGTGGTTTTGTTTCTAAAAGTGCTGGCCATGAAACTGAAGGCGTTACGGTGCCAGGCTAACACTCTTATGCCTGCCACAGACCAGCCATGGACATTGAATCCTAAAAATGTCATTAATGGTTTCTTTTCATTAGTCAGTTTGTTCAAGTTGGGGCCTTTATTTGGTCAGGCAGCGCCTGTCTACACCCTGGAAAGATAAAGAAATGCTTAACCTACAGTCTGTGTTAATCACCTGACTTGGTGTTTCCATTAAGGAGAGAATCCATGGCAGCTATGCCCCAGCCCCAGCACCCCCTCTCCCCACCCATCATCCAAGGGCAGTCTGTGACTAGGAATTTGCCAGAGAAATTTCCCCCACCCCCCGCCCCAGAATCCAGGCCAAGGTGGCCATTTTCTTATTACCGTCTCCATCCCTTTATCCCTCTTCCATTTTGTCTGTGAACTTGCCATGTTCTGACACATTCCTGTGTTAGCTGATTCCTTTGTCTCTCCTACCAGAATTAAGTCCTCAGGAACAGAGGTTTGTATTTTCTTCTAGATTTTTTTTTATGTGCACGGGTGTTTTGCCTATGTGTATGTCTGTGCACCACATGCATACACGGTGTCCAGGGAGTCCTGAAGAGGGCACCAGATCCTATGGAAATGGAGTTACAGTTGTGAGCTGTCATGTGGGTGCTGGGACTCAAACCTGGGTCCTCTGGAACAGCAGCCAGTGCTCTTAACTGCTCAGCCATCTCTCCAGCTCCTAAGATTTATATTTTTGTCACCTTGTCTCAAATGCCTGGAATATAAAACTACCACGTCCTAATGTTTCAAGGATCTGGGAGTGAAACACTAAATTAATCCTGCCACTAGCGCTGGTTTATCCCCCTCACACTGACGCTGGGACCTGGGGCCTCAGTTCTCAGGTTTTAGGTCTCATCTCCCCAGGGTCACCTCAGCTGCTCTGAACTTCTAAGTACACCATGTACCAACATCTGTGAAAATAAATGTGCTAGAAGTGCAAGGTGGTGAGTCGGGACTGTGGGGTGTTTGGGGCACTGGACGGCACCCTGCCTGTTGGTGACACGGCAGGCATCCTGTGCAACTGGCCAGAAAGAGCAAGCCGAATTCCCCCACTCCCTAGGACTGTCCTCACTGTGTCCCATGCACAGGTTGGTAGTAGCTCGGCTGTGCAGGTTCACAGGGCAGGTGAAGCTTCCGAGTCTGCGCAGCCGCCTGGAGCCAGGTCCCCGACTGCCCAGCCCCCGCAGAAGCTGGAGCCAATTGATCTTCCCGCACACTCAGAAAACTATGTAATACCACTGAGCTGAAAGTCCATGAATAATGTAACAATGTCGATTCTCGCCAATAGACGATAGACAGACTGACAGACAGACAGGTATTTCCAGTGAGATTTCCCTCATTTGTAGTAGAACCTGGATAAGCTAGTTTTTAAAATAAAGCGTAAGAATGGGGCCAACAGAAGGCTCCGCGGGTAAAAGCAGTTGCCATCCAAGCCTGATGACCTGAGTTCAAGCCCCGAGACCCAGAAAAAGGTGGGAAGAGAGAAGCAGCTGTGCCCGCTGACCTCCATGAGCATGCCATGGCAGACACACCCCGCATGTACACACACACACACACACACACACACACACACACACATTTTCAATCTAAGGAAGGAGTTTCTGTGTCTAGCTATCAAAACCGTACACCAGTGGTGTTTATGACGGTATGACTTTGAGACCAGAAAGGCAAATGAGCCAGTGGAATAAATTAGCCCCAAACTGATCTAAACATAAGACAGAGAGTTAATTCGTGACCCAAAAAACAGTCAAAAATCCTAGGCTTTATTCATACAAAAAGTGTGTGTTTCATTTCTTTCAAATATTTGTGAGGTTCAGCCATGCCGATATGTGTACTTCGTGTTCATTTTAATATTAATATTTAATACTGTCACAACAGTCCATTTAGATGGTGTCTGAATATGGGGCAGAGTATTATGGGCTGTCCGACCAGTGGTTACAAAGATTTCCAGGATGCCGCTACCGTTGAGGCTCCTGGCTGTTTGGTCATTTCCTGGGGCTGATGACTGTCTAGTTACTCATCTTCTCGGAATACGCAGGTTATCATGAGGTTAGAAAAGAAGTTGGGGGGAGTTGTTTGTGTTTTGAGACAAGGTCTTTCTATCTATCTTAGATGTCCTAGAACTCTCCGCAGAACAGGCTGGCCTTGAGCTTAGCGATCTACCTGCCTCTGCCTTCTGAGTGCTGAGAGCAAGGCTTGTGTCATCATGCCTGGCAAGGAATTCTTTTTAAAGATTTATTTTGTTACTTTTAACTATATGTATGCATGGGCGTGTGTGTGTGTGTGTGTGTGTGTGTGTGTGTGTGTGTGTTTATGAGTAAATGTGCTTCAGAGGCCAGAAGAAAGCATCAGATCCCCTGGGACTGGAATTACAGGGCGTCATGAGCCACCTGGTGCGGGTGCTGGGGACTGGACTCAGGTTCATATATTTAACTTTTAAAGGAACCATTTTACTGTTTTCTTTTAATTATTTATTGCACATATTTATGTGTGTGTGTGCACACACAAATGTGCCTTAGTGCATGTGTGGAGGTCAGAGGACAACCAGTGGGAGTCAGTTTCTTTCCCTCCTCTGTGGGCCACCCACTGAGCCGCCCTACCAACGCGGCTCTGTGATGGCCGAGCTGGTTTGCTGCTTCACCAGCAGCCCACAAAGGTTCCAGTTCCTCCACATTCATAAACATTCCACTTGCTTTGTTGTTTTGTTTATTATTTTAACATGCATGTGACATCTCATTTGCATTTCCCTAATGACTGAGGCTGATAAGCAGTGTTATTTCATATGCTTACTAGCCAGCCACTTCTATACAGAAACATTGACTTGGGGCCCTCCTCCCCCTTTTATTTTTTAAGACGGGGTTTCTCCGTGTGCCACCTCTGCCTGGCTTTCTATTTTTATTTATTTATTTATTTATTTTTGGAAAACAGCTGTGACCAGGATTCGAACTCACAACCTCTGGGAGGGAGGTCGGCACCCTTAACCGCTGAGCCATGGCCCCAGTGCCCCTCCCCCATTTTTAAAAAGCCTTTCCTTCTACTCGTGATGCCTCAGTTTTGGGGGTTTTTTCCTAACACTGAAACAAAGACCCAGGAGATAAGTGACTTATCCAAGGACATCTCAAGTTCACGGCGAGATCCACGGCTGACAGCGGCGCTTTTGTTCCTGCATCTGATGCTCTTTCCAAGTCGGCGTGGCCATGGGGGATCAGAGAGCCCCCAGTTTTTATTTCACCGTCAACATTTGATTGTCCCACACGACTCTGTATTGTTAGTCGCTCATTAACTTACTCCAGCCCTGACATTTCAGCCCTGCTGTCCTCTGTCCCTGCCCTGACTCAACTTTTATGACTGTTTCTTTCCCTTTGCCTCTGTGTGCCTGGCCTCCGCTGACATCTAGAGAAGCTGCTGACCCTTGGAGGAATTTATTAGGCCAGGGTCCAGATGCGGGACTGAGATAAATGTTTTACAGCTGTGCGAGCAGATGGGCGGCCTGTGGCAAAGCCCATGGGACAAGGCCACCCACCTGCAATAGTGTACACTGAGGCCCATGTGGTTGATGACCAGAATTTTCTAGTTTTTATAGCAAATGGCTTCCAGGCCAGTGGAGGACCGAAGACCCCCAGAGGGCTGTGAGTTGGTACAATTTGTGAGTTGTCTATAAAAGGTTTCTTTTCTTTGCTTTTATTTTATACAGTTGGTGTTTTACCAGCATGCATGTCTGTGCACATGTGTGCAGTGTTCCCAGAGGCCAGAAAATTGGGACTGGAGTCAGACAGTTGTCAGCCGCCTGTGGGTGCTCAGAGTCCATCGCTGATCTTCTAGAAGAGCGCCCAGTGCACTCAGTCGCCGAGCCTTCTCTCCAGTTCCACGAAGAATATTTGTAGTCATTCCCTGTGGTGGTTTAAATACAATTGTCCTCCACACACTCACGTGTGTGAATGCTTACCTTGGTATGAGGTAACAGTGCGGCCCTGCACTGGAGAATCCTTGTTGCAGAATCTCCCTTTGTAATAGTGAGGGCTGCAGAGTCTGCTGCTCAGGCAGAGCTTTGGCTGTGGCCATTTTCACCACCAGGCTGAGTGGAGAAACTCAAGTGACCTTGAGTGTGTGGAGCAGGGACAGTGGCTGAGCTGCTGAGCCAGCAGACTCCTCGTGCCTGGTCTCTCTTCAGTGGGAGGCCTAACTGGGACAGGATCCGATGCCCTCCATGGTCCAGGAGGAAAGCACAGACTGTTCAGGTCACCACAGTGCTGGCCAGATGCTCTGCCTTCTGGCTTAAAAGGACAGAATTAGAAATCAAAATTCTTGGTGAACTATTTGAGACAGACTAGAAATCAGAACTGAGGCTGAGGCATTCTTCTCAAGACCTGCTCTGTCAGCCTGCTACCCACACCCCTCAGGGTGCCGTCCTCCACCATTAACACAGTCCTGCCTCCCTCCTTGTCTTATTACCAAGAACTCTGGGTTAAAGGCCAACAGAGACGGGGTTGGGAGGGGATTAAACACCCACTCGGCTGTGATGCAAGTGCCCTCTGGCCCAGGACTGGGCTCCTTCCAGAAAGCTGCTGGCCATGCTGGAACAGCAGGTCACCCTTCTCTGGGGGAAAAGCCAGTCTCCTAACAGTCCCCTGGAGCCAGGAGATGGAGCCTCTCCCCGTCTGTCCAGTCTGGCCCATGTGCTTCCTCACCTTTCAGGATGGCTCAGCACAACTCGGTGGGATCCCTGATCAGGCTAACTCCTCACAGAGACACACCGAGCGAGCGTCTCATGGAGTCAGGCAAGGGGGTTACAACAGCAAACATGGCCCAACGGCCACGTCTGCTCTGGACGTGCAGGCTGGGTAGGCCCTACGAGCCTCACTGTCTGCAAGTCTGCTGTGGCCCAGTGACACGTGGAGATTAACTCTGGGATCCTCGGGAGCAGTGACCAAGGAAGTCAGGAGGCAGACCGAGCTCCTGCAGTTAATGAGGGAGCATGGCAGGCTGGACTCTGTCCACAGGGGAAAGGAGACATTAAAATCACACCACTGGGCGTGCTTGTGGCTCGATGGTAAATACTCTCCTAGCACGCATGAAGCCAAAGGTTCAGTCCCCAGCACTGAAAAAAAGAGAGAAAGAAAAAGAAGAAAGAGAGAGAAGGAAGGAAAGAAGGAAGGAAGGAAGGAAGGAAGGAAGGAAGGAAGGAAGGAAGGAAGGAAGGGAGGGAGAAAGAAAGAGAGAAAAGAAAAAAGAAAAAAGAGAGAGAATCTAAAGAACTAGAGATATTTAACTCCAAAGAAAAAGCATGGGGGAGAATAAGTAAGTTCTTACTTTATTCTGGTTTTGTCTCTCTTTATAGCCCAGGCTAGCCGCCAACTCAAGGCCCTCCCGAGCCCACCTTACACCCTGCTGCTGGGATAACAGGCATGTGCTACAGTGTCTAGGCTGAGGTGAATTAACTTTCTTCAGAGATTTGAATGATTCCAAAATAAACAATGAACTGAAGCAATCATGGTGCCCAGTACCCACTGAGGACTTACTCTGTGGAGGCCCAGGCCCAACTGTTTCACACGCTTTGCCTCGATTAACTAAGTATCAACGACAATCCCAATTTTAAAGGTAAGGAAAATTCAGAAAACCTGGATGAACTGCCCCAAATCATACAGTAAAGTGATAATGGCAAGACATAAACCCAGACAGTCTGACCCTTAAGCTTGGGATCATTAAGCACAGACATGACCCATGACCCATGACCCATGACCTATGACCCATGTTTAGAAATCCAAGGGAGATTTGAAGGCAACTTGAAGAAGAGTTTTTCAATAATGATGTCAAGTCAATACAGAGACACTTACCCATCCCAGTTACTGCTTCTCTACTCAGAATTCCCAGAAATGGCAAACAGCCATTTCACCCATCAGCTGATGAAAACACACTGAAAATGTAGTACAATTTTCAGTGTAGTACACAGAAGAATATTATTCAGTTGTTAGAAAAAAAATGGAATTTGAAAAACTATCCTGATTGAGGTAACACAGACCCAAAGGGCACATATTGTAAGTTTTCTCTTATGTGTAGATGTTAGCTTTTAAGTCTTCAATATGTGCTACAGTCTGAATAACTATAGGTTACTAAGGGATCAGAGAGGAGGAGAGAATCTCCTGAGGAAGAGGAAATAAAATAAAGTATACGGTGTACAGAGCCATATTTGCTGAAAAAGTATGTGGAGAAATTTGGTGGTGCAGGTTGTTAGAAAAGGCTATAGAGAGATTTAATATAGTTTGCTGAGACAGGGGGACAGAGGAGAAAGAAAAAATGACAGAGAAGGAAGCTACAGAAAATCCTGGCTAAAAGACAGAAAGGAATCAATGTGCATACTATATGGAGAGAGGCCACTGGGCCAGAGTGTGCCCTAACAAGCTGGGAGCAGGAACTCCCAGGTCTTGGGAGAAGTGCCCCAAATGGCAAAGGTGTTATCCCTGGGTGAAGACAATGACTAGGGGAGATGGGTGTTCTGACCACCTCCCCCAACCCTGGATAACTGTGAGAGGGAAAGAGAAACCCACTCAGTTCTTGATGGACACAGGGGCTTAACACTCAGTCTTCCAACCCAGTGGCCCTGTTTCCAAGAAAAGATCTTGGGTCCAAGAAGCCACTGGTGCCAAAATGTGTTCATGGACTACCGGAAGAACAATGGACCTAGGGATGGGATGGGTAACCCATTCATTTAAGGTCACCTCAGGCTGTTCCTACCCTCTCTGTTGGAGCAAGGCATACTGTCCAAAATGGCGGGGAGGACAGATATACTTCCTGTCCAACGGGCTGCAGCAATAGGCCAAAAAAGAGAAACTGATCCCTGCTGAAAGTCGCTACAGACAGGAACAATTTTCTCCACGAAGGACAGAGACAAGCAGGTGCTGCTATGGTGGACAGCACAAATGGCATCTGGGTAGAAGAATCTTTACCCCCTGGCATGTCAACACAGAAAGTGGAGCTAATTGCCCTAACCAAGACCTTGGAACTTGGAGACAGCAAGAAAATCAACATCCACATGGATGACAGGTATGCCTTTGCCACAGCCCACATCCACAGGTGTATATGCCAAGAGGACTGCTCACATCAGAGGAAACCAACAGGAAATCTTGGACCTCTTAGATGCCCTAATGAAGCCAGCAACCGTGAGTATTACCCACTGCCCAGGATGTCAAAAGGAAAAAGACTCAGTGGGCAATAGCCCGGCAGAGCAAACGGCTCCAAGGATGGATATACAGGAGCTTATACTGGTTGTGGGTCTGCAAGAGACACCCACTGAGAAATGGGACAAAATTAAGAGAGAGCCTCACTTAAAATATGCTGAAGAAAAAAGGACTGAGATTGCTAGCCATCCAACCAACTATTACCAAGGAAAGGTCCACACAAGAAGGGAGAATTATACTCCCTAGAAAGTAAACCAAGGACTCACCAGGCCAAAAGCACAGATGAACTCATTTAAGGGATTAATAGAACAGTGTAAGGTATGCCAGCAAGTGAATGCTTATGCAGCAAAGAGTAAACAGGGCAAAAGACCTAGAAGAGAACAGCCTAGAGTATATAGAGGCTTTATAAAAGCTAAAGCAGGACAGTATGGTTATGAATATCTTCTAGTACTTGTAGATACTTAATCTAGATGGGTTGAGACTTCCCCTAGCAAGCAGGAAACAGCAGCCAGGGTTAGAAGAAATTTTTCCGAGTTTCAGAGTGCCCAAGGTAATTGGATCAGACAATGGTTCTATTTTTGTTTCTAAGGTAAGTCAGAAATTGACAGAGATATTGGGGACTAATTGGAAACGTTATTGGATGTACTGTCCCCAGAGCTCAAGACAGCTAGAGAAAATAAACAAAACCCTGAGAGACCTTAACTAAATTGACCTTGGAGACTGGCTTAGGCTGGGTGGTGCCTCTCCCCTTGTTTCTGAATAGTTCTTGCCATTTTAACCTGACCCCCCTGGATAGCCTCTTTGTTACCCCAATTCCTTTGTCATCCACTGGGTCCTCCCAGGAGGTGTACCACAACATGAGATTTGGCTCAAACTGTCTGCTTTAATGCTCCAGGCATGTCAGAGACTCCTCACTGCTTTCAGACAGGTTACTGGATCTGTGAAAGAAGGCTTCAGGAACAGTTGCTGGAACCCTGGTGAAAGAGACCCTCATTAAATTGACCACAGAGACTGGACCTTTGTTCTCTAGGCTCAAGGCGCTCCAGTGGATGAGGCATCAAGGTCCGGGAGGCCTACTCAAGAGAAGGAGATCCGCAAGTCCCACATCGCTTCCAAGTTGGAGATATGGTCTACATTAGATGCCACCACGCAGGAAACCTTAAGACTCGGTTGTGCTCTTGACCACCCTGTTTTCTGCCCTAATAGGACCCCTAATGATAATGCTCCTGTTGCTTACAGTTAGACCTTATATAGTTAATAGGTCAGTTGCCTTCATCAGGGAACAGGTGAGTGTGGTCCAGATTATGGTATTTAGGCAGCAGTATAAGAGCCCTCCGAGCCAAGAGGAGGCTGACCTTTAATTCTCCTAGTTCTAAGGTTAGAACTATTAACAAGACAAGAAGTGGGGGATGAAAGGATGAGGGCTACAAGCTGGGAAGGTCCCTAGCGTCCTTTTCCACCTCGCCTCCTGCGGAGAAGCTGAGGCAAGGGCGGACGCCGCTGGGTCAGCAAGGTCACTGCTGTGGATGCGCCAGCCCCCATAATGGGAAATACGTATGTAACGCTGTGCGTAACCCTGGCGTGACCCTGTGTGTGGCGGCCACATAAGCGGAAATGATCTAACTAGTTTATCCAGCCTCTATAGGAAACTGATTGGTTCTCAGAGAGCGCAGGCTCGGATAATTTAAATTGATTGACTTGGAAGCTATGAAGTGGCTTGTGTTAGGCGGGTTTTGCTGTAAATCTATAAAAGCAGTCCTGTTTCTGCACCCGGTGTTCACTGTCATCTACCCCGTGTGGGGAATGGCCGTGACCCCAGAGCTCTGGAATAAGAATCCTCCTGCTATTTGCATCAAGATTGTTTCTTGTGAGTGAATGGGGTGACGCCTTCCAAGGTGTGGGGCGCTAGGGTGCCCCCGTTTTTCTTTCGGGTCTTACAGGGTGTCTTGCCACTTGGTAGAACCTCGACATTGATCAAGGTGAACTTCCTCTCCCAGATGTTATTGAGCACGGATTCCTGTGCTAGTCAGGATCCTGCTCCACCTAGGGTGGAGTGCTCAGAATAAAGGAGAAATTCATTGTTCCTCCAGGTCTAAGAACTCCTGAATTAAGCAGGTGACCCGCCCAGCTGCCTGAGCAGTGGAGCCAAGAACCGCCAGACCACTTCCCCGGAGCTCACCCCGAGTCTGGGGCAGAGGGGCTCGCCCAAACTCTTAAACTGTCAGACCTCCATTAAACTTGGGCCTTGATCCACAATTGGGTTGTCCTGGCCTCCGTTCTTTTCGCCGCCCCAGCTTCTCTTCCAGGGACCCAGTTCGCAGTAGCTGCGGGCAGCTACAATACGGTGAGACAGGGGGAAACTAGAATAGAGAAGTAAATCGGGGAAGGGATGGGCAGGAACTAAGGATGGGGGTGGGGAAGGCCAACCAACAGAAAGGCCATTTGAAAAGCCCGTTGCTCTCCACGATCTGATCGTGAGAAGTCAATCTGGAGCCTAACTAGAAGCCTCACCCCTACTGAGCAGCATTTGTGGTACTGGAAAGTACCATACACAGTACTGGAGGAAAAGGTAATTAGAAACACCGTCCAGCTATAAAACCTGCAACCTCCAACTGTGACCTGCCGGCAGGGTGTACTGGGGCAACAGCGGCACAAATGGTACAGGAGTAACCAATGTCCTTAAAGAAAATGGCCTTAAGACCCACACCACGAGGAGGGACTCGTAACTGCAACGGCTAACATGGCCTGAGACTGGATAGGTCAGGGGCCTCGGAGGGAACCCACTACCACTGTTCTGCTAAAGGAACTTAGCAATATAATGCCTCCTACAGGCATACTGCTATACCCGGGATCCGGGCCTTACACCGGAGAAGCCGCTTTCTGCTGTAGACGGGGCTTAACACAGAGATCTCCAGCTGGACAATGTGCTGAGACTGAGAGACTCCACAGGATGTCAAACCCCTTCCCCCAGGGCTCTGGGGACTGTGCAGAGGAGGAGGCAGGAAGGTTGTGAGAGCCAGAGGTGACAGACGACACCGAGAAAACAGGGTATTCCAGACACATAGGACTGTGGCAGCACACACAAGACTTGCACAGATTCAAGCAAGAGAAGGTCCCAGCACGGAGGGGGAAGTGGGACCTGTGGGTCCCACCCCGAACAAGAGCTATCGGCAATTGATACCCACCAATAAAGAGAAAATGGGTTTTCTCTAATGGAGGCCCGGGAGGCAGAGTATCTTTCTCTATGGGCCTCAGAGGAGGACAGTTCTACAGCGTGAACCTGTGGTCAGGCTACAGGAGAAGGAAACTCCAGAGCAGGAATGGGCAACTCCCGGGATGTGGAAGAAGTGTGGGGGAGGGGTGCCCATTACACAGGTGGGTGGGGGTGTCAGCATGACGTCAGGGAGTGTGTTTGCTGACTCACAGATAGGGTCTCTGTCTCTGCCTGTAGCAGCAGGGAGCCCAGAATCCACAACAGACAGGCTGTACTCCGAGCATCACATCCTGTGGGTAAGGTCACAGCCAGCTCAGAGACAGGCATGGCCCTTGGTGCTGGGAGACTTCAGGCGAGTGTGGACTGATTGGCCATTAGTATAAAATCTAACACCAGGCCAGCTAACAACTGTCTTGTTGTTGTTGTTGTTGTTGTTGTTGTTGTTGTTGTTGTTGCTTTGAGGCAGGGTCTCTAGCCTAGACTGGCCTGGGACTTCTGATCTTCCTCCAGTCCTAGGGCTGGTTTATCTTTAGTGTCCCCCAAATAACCATTCCTTGCCCACCCCCACGGTTGTGTCAGACTGACATCTTGAGACTAAAGATAAAAGCCTTTTGGAATGAATTAGCATAGCAGAGCCCTATTTCAGATCAAAAGGTCTTCGCAGGAAAATATGCAGCGCTTTTATCCCCGAGAGCCCGGCTTCTGGTCATTCTATTACCAATGGCTTCCTTCTCACGCCTTCGTTTCTGAAGGTAAAGAAATCTATTTTAAGGAGTCGCTTTTCTCGGCCTTCTCTGAACCTTAGTGCATTGAGAGAGAGAGAGAGAGAGAGAGAGAGAGAGAGAGAGAGAGAAAGAGAGAGAGAGAGAGAGAGAGAGAAGTCAGGGCGTGTGACAGGAGAGAGTAAAAACTACAGGGGTGGGGAAAGAAAGACAGGAAGACCCCCTCGCTGCTAAAAACCCATTCTGTGGTTTTTCAAAGATCAACCTTGAAAGGTCGAGTTGGGGCGGAAGTGGGAGATAGGTTTTTAACAAGAGCAAAAGACCCAGTTTGGAAACCCAGAACACAATCAGCGTGAGCGCCCAGCGTGAGAGCGAGGAAGAACTTCGGTCCTGAGGTAAAGAGGCCTGCTGGGAACCCGGGCTCGGGGAGGAGAGATGGGACGCTTGGCAGAACTGCTCGCCGGGGGGGGGGGGGGGGGGGGGTAAGCTTTCGATTAAACCAGTGGGAAGCTTGCTTCTCAAAGGCAAAAATAAGTGCTGACTGTCCACTCCCCAGAAGCTGGTGGCACACGCCTCTAATCCCAGCACTCGGGAGACAGAGGCAAGTGGATCTCTGAGTTCGAGGCCAGCCTGTTCTACAGAGTGAGTTCCAGGACAGCCAGGGCTACACAGAGAAACCCTGTCTCAACAAAAACAGAGGTTGGGGGGGAGAGAGAGATACAGACACAGAGAGAGTGATAGATAGATAGATAGATAGATAGATAGATAGATAGATAGATAGATAGATGATATATATATGTATATATATATACATATATATACAGAGACAGACAGACAGACAGACAGACAGAGACAGAGACTACTTACCCCAGATGGGTTGGTACCGCATCCTCTTCTCATGGGCTTCAAGTCCTTAGCTGGTTCAGACACACCTTAAACGGGACAGCTCGGCGCCACATTCCTAAGACAGAAGTCTCAAGTCTCAGTGAGCACTTTAGAGTTAAGCCTGGCCAGCTTACCTCACACGTGCTGTGCTGGACCCCACGCTCTCTCTGGTTCTGTGTTCATGAGAAGACAGTGGATGAAAGACACGCCTTTTTATAAAGATAAAGGGCATACAGAACACTACAAGAAAGCTCCCAAAGGCTGTCCAGCCTGTGCCAAAGCCCTCGAGCCAGGCTGGGGTGTGAGCTGCCTCTGTGAGGCTTCTCTGAGGGACGTTCATGTCCCAGGTGTCATGCACAGAGGTGACACAACGGGCCTTGTGAATCTGCGGATAAAGCGCATCTTCCACTTTGTCAATCTCTTCTAGGGAGTTACCATTTGCTTCCGCGGTGGAGTCTGCCACTGGAAGAAAGCATGGGTGTCTTCAATCCTCTGGCCGCTGTTACGGCTGTCTCCACGTTGTTAAACTAGACAAGGGCCGGAGGGTCGCTCAGGGGCTGTCCCTGCAGAGAGCCGGGTTCACCCACGTGGAGGCTCAGAACCTCTATAACTCCAGCTGCAGGGCCTCCGAGGCCCTCTTCTGGCCTCCACAGGCACCAGGCACGCAGGCAAAACAGCCAGACCCATAAAATGGAATATTTGAAATTTAAAAGGAGAAATTACGATAGTTATCAGATGGACACTAGATCTGAAGGATAGATATTCTTCTGTTATACATTCTATAACTCTAACAACTGTCTTTATAGAATTTGTTTCCTTCGTTATCCTCTACATTTTGTTTTAGTAATTTTAGGCTCTTTTTTTTTATATGTTATGAATGTTTTGCCTAAACACACACGCACCACACGTGAGCCTGCTGCTCACTCTGCCCATAGGACAGTGGTGGGTGCCCTCAAACTGGACCCTGGTGAGACGCCGTGGGGGCCGGCACTCCACCCAGGCCTCCGAAGAGACAGCGCCCTCTAGCGGATAGAACTCGGGACAGCGGTGCCCGGCTACGACACTCCAGGTGCTCCCGGCATCCAGGTGATTTCTGCCCAGAGAGCCCTGACCCCGAGTCCCCACCTTCCCCCAGCCCAGCTGAGGAGCCCAAACAGACTTAGACACCGATCCAGCTAGTCTTTGTCACCGCAAAGCCACTCATGTGGGGTGACTGACCCCCCTGTGCCCCACCCGCAGCAGGCATTCTGGAGTTGGAAATGGTCCCTCCTCCCACTGCACCAGTCCCTGAGGACACGGTCCTGGAGAAGAGGCAGGGCCTTCTAACATCGCACACTCAGTGAGTGCACTGCAGGGCTGGTAGCCAAATGCCCCACCCTCTCTGCCTTCCTTCTCCCACCGTATCCCCTTCGGCTACCAGTTCTTAAAGCCAGCAAAACTGCCGAGGCCTGCCGCCCCTGCCCAGAGTCCCGGGCCCGAATTTCTCCCTTCCTAACCCCTATAAACTGCATCCTCAATTCTGTTCTTGTCAAAGCCCTTCATGTTTCACTGTTTGAGAGTAGGGAGGCCGCTCTAAGAGGAACCAGAGGGTTAGGATCCCAGCTTTCCCACCCAGTCACGCGGCTTCTTGGAAAGGGCTGCACAGAACAAGAGATTAATGGTGCTCAGAGTTTTATAAGAACGAAATACAAACGTGGGGGTGGGTGAGAACTGCAGCCGGTTGAGCAGCCATAGTAATAATGATGACTGGCATTTTATGGAACAGTTGCGCTACGCCAAGCGCGTGCTATCTAAGATGCCATATTAAACCCCTTGGGAAGATAACACTATTATCATCATTTTATCCATCAATAACCTTGTTGTCAGAGAGATTAAGAAACTTTTCCAACATTGGACAATTGTCAAGGCAGGTTTCAAATCCAACCTTTTCAAATCTCACCCTTCCTAGTGCCGCGACCCTTTACTGCAGTTCCTCATGCTGTGACCCCCAACCATGAAAGTATTTTGTCGCTACTTCATAACTGTAATTTTGCTACGGCTATGAATCCTAGTGTAAATATCTGGTTTGCAGGTAGGTCTCGACCCACAGGTTGAGAACTGCTGCTCTAAGAAGGGGTTTTCAGCCACACAGACTTTTGTTTTAATGACCTGTGTCTGTCCCCGTGTGTCTGGCATGTGCTAGGCTGTAAGTGCCAGCCAGCTGTTTTCGCTTTTCAAGGACATTGCCTAGGATCTGCCACCGAAGCCTAAGAAATGTGATGATGCCCCAGATCTAGTTTTTAAGATGTACCTTGATTGCTTTGGACAGCTAATTGTACCGAAACAGAATTGGTCTTCTGACACCAAGCGTGTGATGTTTGCCCTATTGACTAACGCTCTATCAAGTTTCACATTTTTGAGTTTTCTTAGAATACGTGTGCTGCAGTGACCTGACAGAAAGACTTCTTTTTCTTTCCTTTTGTTGTTGTTGTTTGTTTGTTTGTTTTTTCGAGACAGGGTTTCTCTGTGTAGCCCTGGCTGTTGACTTCTATACAGCCATCAGGCTGGTCGTTCTTCAAATCTGCGCCTTTTCATTGCTGAACCGTTAAGACAGCCGTGCTGAGATAGGGGTATTGTTGTAGTTCCCATTGCTTGGAGCAGTTTCTCCAAATTTTACCTTGTATAGTTAGAGGTTATTACATATTTCAGATTGTCTTTTTTATAACTTATTTATTTTTAGGTATCCAGGTGTTTTCCCTGCAGGGGGGTGGGGTGGGGTGGACGTCTTTACCTCTGACCATCTCACTGGCTCCCAGTACTCCTCAGTATTTTCACATAGCATATGGTCGATTTTTTTTTTTTCTGGACAGGGTGTTATTATGAAGCCCTGGCCATCTTGAAACTCACTTTGTAGACCAGACTGGCCTCAGACTTATAGAGATCTGGCTGTCTCAGCCTCCCAAGTGTTGGAATTAATACTTAGCATGAGCTAAAATGTCTGACCATTATGGAATCTTATCCCTCTGGATTGTAAACATAAACAAACTCTTCTATAAGTTGATTTTGGCCAACTTATTTTATCAGAGTATTTTATCAGAGCAACAGAAAAGTAATTGATACACAACATGAAAATATATTCTTGGATCTGAAGAATCAATGCCATAAAAATTTCAATTGTCCCTAAGTTAAAATATAAATTGAACATAGCCTAATTTTAAAAAGAGCAATAGGGAATTATCCTTTTACTGCTTCTATGCTTCTATGGGCACCACATGCATATACATGTAGGCAAAACACCCAAACACATAAAATAAAAATGAAAAAAAAAAGTAATCTAACATTCTTGGGCTGAAGAGGCGAATAGGAGAAGGAAATGGAAGAGATGAATATGATCAAAGTACTATATCTATGCACGAAAACACAGTGAAATCCACTTCTTTTTTTTTTTTTTTTTTTTTTTTTTGAGACAGGGTTTCTCTATGTAGCCCTGGCTGTCCTGGAACTCACTCTGTAGACCAGGCTGGCCTCAAACTCAGAAATCCGCCTGTCTCTGCCTCCCAAGTGCTGGGATTACAGGCGTGAGCCACCACCGCCCGGCTTTTGAAATCCATTTCTTTACATAGCAAATACGTGGCAAAAAAAAAAAAAAAAAAAAAAAAAGCACTCGCTATGGGCTGGAGAGATGGCTCGGTGGTCAGCACTCGCTATGGGCTGGAGAGATGGCTCAGTGGTCAGGAACACTGACAGCTCCAGCAGAGGCTCCAGGTTCGGCGCCCAGGACCCACATGGCAGCTCACAACCCCCTCCCACTCAGGTTCTGGGGACCAGGGACCCTCTTCTAGACTCCTTGGGCAGAAGACACACAAAATGCTCAAAGACACACACTCAGACCACACACGTCTACACATAAAACTAATAAAAATCTTTAAATATATGATTTGTAGACATCAGCAGCATGATTTGAAAATATTTCTGGCTTTCTCCTTCAAATGTGGGAGCTTAGGTTTTAATGTACAGCAGCAGTGTCTACGAAATACTCCCAGCCCACGGTGCTGCTCTAGGAGGTCTAGAACCTTGAGATGTGGGCGCTGGGCTCATTGGAGGTGAGCCTACCAGCCTCTTCTGGCCCAGTTCTCTGTGTCATGCTTGCTGTCATGTGAATACGCCTGACCCCCAAGCTCCCTCTAACTCGGAGCCACCTTCCAATCCTTCCCTGCTATAATACAACGAATCCCTCTGAAGCCATAATCAGAGAAGCCCTTTCACCCTGAAGCTGCTCCAGTAAGCTACTGTGTCACACCAATGAAAAAGTGGCCACAAACCCTGTGAGTGCACCTATTCAAGAAGTTATGAGCCGGGTGGTGGTGGCGCACGCCTTTAATCGCAGCACTTGGGAGGCAGAGGCAGGCGGATTTCTGAGTTCGAGGCCAGCCTGGTCTACAGCGTGAGCTCCAGGACAGCCGGGACTACACAGAGAGACCCTGTCTCGAAAAACCAAAACAAAACAAAAAACAAAAACTTTATTGTAAAGAATTTGCAAATAGAAAAAAAATCACACACTAAAATTAGCCCAATCCAAAGTCTATGCATCTCAGTAAACTCCTATACATCCAGAACTACCATTCTGAAGCTGTGGGACTTCTTCATGTCAGATTTTACACTTTCACTGTCCAATATGGTTTTTAGTTTTTAGGAATCACCGAAATATCCATGATAGAGTTAAAACTAGAACAAAATTTGATTCATATCTTCTTTCATGTTCTCCTTTCTACATATTACACTTACCACATGTATTTACATGTGTATTCATATGAATATGTTTATATACATATATGTGTATGTATATACATATACACATACATATCTTTGTTCCATCTTTTTCTCTCTCTCCCAAACCAGATGTACCCCGGAGTTCTCTTCATCTCCATCACACTTTGAGCCCCCCAACAAGCACCTAAAACAGGGAGCTGCTCACAGAGGCCTGGAAACCTTCATCTAATGAGTCTCTCCATGTTTTTCAGGGGCGTTGCCGCCACAGACCAGCAAAGTCAACCTTTACGTGAAATTCCTGGGGCTGACAACAACACGCAAATCCTGATGGCCCCTGGCCAAAGCTGCTGTGCCCTGGCTGTCCTGCTGGCAATTGTGAACTTACAACATGGCGGTGAGAATAGGTCCCAGGGGAGCCCTGGGCTCAGGGGACGTATGTTCTCCATGCATGATTTCATTTATCTGAGAAGATCCCTGATTCTTCCAGACATGTGAAGGAATCCCTAAGATCTCTAAAGTATAGTAGCTGTATAATTTGATAGTAATTGTTTACTTTTGTGGTTATAGATAGATTTGTAAGTGTTACAGTTGTGAGGGGGAAGGCACCCTGGTAGTCGGGAGCCAAGGCATATCACAAAGTCACACCACACAACACACCTCACACAAGAGTTTCACTGGGAGAGACACAAGAGAGTGGCTGCCTCTTCTGGAGAAAGAAGCAGCAAAGACCTAAGCAGGAGGCAGGCTTTATGTGGGGTTTCTCGGGGGGGGGGGGACTTTCCAGGGTGCCCTGAGATTGGTGGGATTCTGTGGCCTGATCTTGAGGCAAGCTCAGGGATTGGTGGGATTTCGTAGCCTGATCTTGGGCTTTTTTTCCCCCTGGAGGGCGGGGCCTGGCCATACACCTGTCTTAAAGGGCTGCAAAGGCAACTGCAGCCAGTAGGGATGTCTGGGGCAGGGTCTGGGGCAGGACCTAGCCGCAGGAGCCGGGAGGGTCTTATAGATCTGGATTTAAATCAGTTCAGTGTGTCAGGAAAGCTGCATTTCCCTGCCTGCCTCACCCTGATACTCTACCGTGTCTGGGAAGCTGCACCCACCTGGGCCTTCAGGTCATGGGGCCTGTAAACGTCAAAAAAAGAAACGAAGGAAGGAAGGAAGGAAGGAAGGAGGAAGGAAGGAAGATAGGAAGGAAGGAAGGCCAGCTTTCTGAGAAACCTTTAAGAATATAGTCATAAACTTTGGTGTGTATCTGTCATGGTGTAAGGAGATAAGAACTTGGAGTCATCCCACTGCCGTCATCCAGGTGGTGCTCCTCACAACCAACCTGTTTTTTGACCTTGGTGTAGGAGAGGTTCAAGCTTTCACAGGCAGAGACTGGGGCACCCCCATATCTGACTCCTTCCACTACAATCTGTGCCAACTCTGACCACATGGATGGGAAATAAAAAACATCTGACTCCTGGACAAAACAATTAGAATATACATTTTCTGATGGTGTAAGAGCATCTTTTCACATCTATCTTTGGAAACCGATTGTCTCTATTAGGGTTTTACTGCTGTGAACAGACACCATGACCAAGGCAACTCTTATAAAAAACATTTGTTTGGGTCTGGCTTACAGGTTCAGGGGTTCAGTCCATTATTATCAAGACGAGAGCATGGCAGCATCCAGGCAGGCATGGTGCAGGAGGAGCTGAGAGTTCTACATCTTTATCTGAAGGCTGCTAGTGGAAGACTGACTTCCAGGCAGCCAGGAAGAGGCTCTTAAAGCCACACCCACAGTGACACACAGGGCCACTCCTCCAACGGGGCCACACCTTCTAATAGTACCCCTCCCTGGGCCTACCATATAGGCCTCTTCAACACTTACAAATACTGGAGGACAATGCATTGTAAGGCCTTCCTGTAGTGAGAATCTTAGTTTCTTTGAAAAACACAGCAATATTACGAGAATATGCTTTAATTTAAATCCCCGGTGTGGAACATGCCGCTGCTTCAGCTGACCATGTCTGCAGCAGCTGACTGTGATGTGCCTCGTGCTCTAGCAAGGGCATGATTTTTCCAGCTGCAGATAGTTTCTGTGACTGTGTGGCGTTTGGAATTCTGGGACTTTACAGAGGGTACACGAATGCTAGGGTCTTGAGAGATGGAGTGGGTTGTTGATTTGTTGCTGTTGACCACAGTTTATTATGTAGTATTTGTGTGCAAAAAAGAAACAAGAAGAAATTAGATACCCTGCCCAGGAAGAGCAAACTTGCCCCAAGGATCTCAACACCCCTAATCAACAGGAAGCCTACTGATAATGCCGCCCCTTTCCCCCTGTCCTTTTTTCTCTCCCATCTAGTGTTAGGGGGTTGAAAGGGTAGAACAAAAGGGGTAGAAGAAAGAAAAATCCACAAAGTAGCCAAAGACAAGCTATACCTTCGCAGAAATGTGACTTTATGATATACGACCAGTTTCTCTACGTGAAGTAGAAGACATTCCAGAGCACCTGTTTGCATCTGTTCACACAGGCACCTTTGTCCCCACCGGCATAGGGCTTCCCCCTACCCATCTGCCCTACCACCTCCAGGCCCAGAAACATCACTGCTACTGCCTCCACCTCTACCGAGAGACCATGGCCTGAAATCTCAGTGTTTGCCGTAGAACAAAATGCAGTATTTTTGCCCATTTTACTTTGGGCAGTATACTTGAGAGCAGAGCTTTGATGGTTTAGATGAAATGTCCTAGTAACTCTTGGGCATTTGAATTCTTGTTCCCCAGTAGTAGCTGCTTGGGAAGGATTAAGCAGAATGACTCTGTCGAGTGTGCCGCTGGGTGCAGGTGTGACTCTGTGGATGTGCCGCTGGGTGCAGGTGTGACTCTGTGGATGTGCCGCTGGGTGCGGGTGTGACTGTCAGGTGTGCCGCTGGGTGCAGGTGTGACTCTGTGGATGTGCCGCTGGGTGCAGGTGTGACTCTGTGGATGTGCCGCTGGGTGCAGGTGTGTCTCTGTGGATGTGCCGCTGGGTGCAGGTGTGACTCTGTGGATGTGCCGCTGGGTGCAGGCTTGACTGTCAGGTGTGTCGCTGGGTGCAGGTGTGACTCTGTTGGGTGTGCTGCTGGGTGCAGGTTTGCGGTATCAGAATCTTCTCCCCTTTCTCACTCCACTCTGTCTCCTGCTTGCGGTTTGAGGTGTGAGTTCCCAGCCGTTCCTGCCACCATGATTCTGCTCTGACATCATGGACTCTAACTCTCCCAGAAAAAGTAAACACTTTCCTTTCTAAGTTGCCTTGGTCACGGTGTTTTGTCACAGCCATTGAAAAGTGACTAAGACAGGGCTGATGTTTTATTTGTCATGGTCCCAGCAGCACGGTGCAGAAGCTTTACCTGTGTATATCCGGTTCCTTAACTCTCACTTCCCAGGAGAATTAGAAGCAGGCAGCGTGCTTACTGTCACAGAAGCAATTAGAAGCTGTGTTTCCCATCTGCCAGTGTCAGACTGTATTCTAGTGACAAGAACCAGCTAGGCAGGACTTGAGGAGCCCTGGCTTCCCACAGGTAACATCTGTGTTCTGTTCCAGGATGTATTCATATCACCAGCTCAGCATCCCAGAAAGGAGGGCGACTGGACCTGACCTGTACTTTGTGGCATGAGAAAGACGAAGCTGAGGGGCTAATACTCTTCTGGTGCAAAGACAGATCTTGGGACTGTTCCCCTGAGACCAGCTTAGAACAGCTAATGATTAGAAGGGATACTGGGACAGATGACATCACTGAAATGCCATCTCAGTTGGTGTTGACCATAGAACAAGCTACACCATCAGACAGTGGAACCTACCAGTGCTGTGCCAGAAGCCAGAAGCCAGAAATGTACATTCATGGCCATTTTCTCTCTGTTCAAGTCACGGGTGAGTCTCTAATATCCCCAATGCCATGAGAGGAGCAATGAGCAGGGCAGGCAGACAGTGGGAGTTTCAAGTAGCTATTTGAGGTCCTCGATAGCAGTTCCCATAAGAATCCTTCATATTACCCAATCCTCTGCTGACACTCCAATTGGCAGATACATCTTATCTTACACCTTTCATATATATATATATATATATATATATATATATATATACACACATGTATATAGATATAAAGGTAATTACATATTTACTACTCTAAATCTTTACAGAATGCCTTTCACTCCCATTAGAAAACCGAGTCATTGGGAAGTGGAGAAATTTATGTAATGACATTCATTGACTGGGTGTGATGGTTTGAAACCCTAACTAAGACACTGGGATAGTAAAAATACAGGTCTACAACCGAGGTCTTTTGATGCTTACTCTGGAGTTCTCCCAGAAATGAAGCTTTATTTCCTCAAACAGACAGAGATGGGTTTGAAATAAAATGGGTGATTGCCCAAAGAAGCATTCAGCTCTAAAAAAAAAAACCAGGAAATCCACTCAAACTACTGGATTAAAAAACAAAAATAAAGCAAAAGTGTAGATTGCCCCCCACGAGTGCAGTTTTCTAGAATCAGAAATCAGAAAGTTGACAGGACCCTGTACTGTCACTCTAGGTCTTGAGCTCATTAAGATAGCAGGCTTCTTCTGATCACTGACTATGTCCTTTATAGTGGGCAAACCACCTCAACAAAACAATATCATGTGCTTCATTACCACATCAAAATAATAAATGTAACAACTCTAATCAAGCTGTATAAAGGGCCCATCTGGGAGCAAACCTTCAAAAATTCTGTGGGGACAAAAAAAAAGTATCTTCTACCTAGACTTCTATACCCAGCCAAACTACCAACCAATATGTTAGAAGAGAGACGCTGTCAGATATACAGTAGCTTTAAAAAAAGCTTGCTGTCTGTATGAACTTTTCTCAGTGCTGCAAATTGAACCCAGGACCTAGAGCATGCTAAGCCAGTACTTTACCACTAAACCATAAGCCAGCCTCATATGAAATTTTTAAGGAAGCTTCAGCCCAGCATGGTGGCATACATTTATGATCTCAACATTCAGGAAACCAAGATTGATCATAAGTTTTGGGCCTGACTAAAGAGCTAGATTATGTCAGTAAACAAATAAATATTATTTCTGCTCTCGACCCATAGTAAATAGAAATATGCGAAGAAGGGCCTTTTAGTAAACATTCCCATCCTCTTCTATGGTAACTAATCATTCACATGCTCCATTTCACTCCAGTTTGCCCTAGGTTCTCTTCCTTCCTTGCTTGCTTGCTTGTTGCTACCTGCCTACATGGCCTGGTACTCAGCAGTCTCACTATTCCTTCTTCCACTGAAATCCTCTCTTGGGTTCTCTGAGTATTCCCTGACTTTTTTACTTGCTCTCCTGTTTTGCCTCTATTTCCTCTTCCCACCTATCTAACCTGAGTCCTCACTGATTCTGCCTTTTCTACCCTCTCCCAAGCTTGTATCTACCCTGATTTAAACCTGCACTTTGCAAGTGACCCACAAATTACTTTCTCTAGCTCTACTTCAAGTGTTTTAACCAAGCACCCCACCAATGCTGAGCCGGTTCCAGTCAGCTCCACCATCTCCTCAAACTTGTCTTCCTGAGACTTACATCTGCCCATGACTCTGTCAAAACCCTGGTTCCTTGTTTTCTTTACCCAAGTAAGTTACTGAGTTTTTCCTACATCTATTCTTTTCTTTTCAAATACATTCTTTTTTTTTTATTAAATATTTTCTTTATTTACATTTCAAATGTTATCCCCTTTCCTCGTTTCCCCTCCAAACCCTACCTTTTCCCATTTCCCCCTCCCCCTGCTCACTAACCCACCCACTCCCACTTCCCTGTCCTGGCATTCCCCTACACTGGGGCACTTAGTCATAAGACTAAGGGCCTCTCCTCCCATTGATGTCCGACAAGGCTATCCTCTGCTACACATATGGCTGGAGCAAGTCTCTTGAATCACAATTGAAGTATTTCTCTAGCCTTTAACAAGGGAGATCCTTGAGATTACAAATCATTTCTCTTTCAACTTTCTACAGGACTTATTGTTCAATAAATGGACCACCAACTCTAAGTACTGTCCCACTCCAGTCTACATTGCCAGCAGACATATCTAGAAGGTCACCTTGTATATGCTATGCTGGCACTCAAAGAATTAACAGTTTCTCAGTGTCTACAATGCCAAGTTAGCCTAGTATGAGGCACTAGGTCAGTGGTTCTCAATCTGTGAACTGCATTATGAGCTATTTACATTATGATTCATAACAGTAGCAAAATCAGTTATAAGTAGGAACAAAATAACTTTATGGTTGGAGGTCACCACAGCATGAGGGACTGTATTAAAGGGTCTTGGCATTAGGAAGGTGAGAGCCACTGCTCTAGGCAATTTCATTTTAGTTATGCAGCTACTCTGCTCTAGTTAAACTTCAAGAGTGGCCCTTCCCTGCCCCCTCTTCATTCACTGGATGAACACTTACTCTGCATCCTGAGCGCAGTGCCAAGGGCTGCACACAGAATGAGGTGCAGCAGTTCTTGTTCCTTAAAACCTAGAGTTCATAAGCTCCTAACACACCCAAGTGTTTCTACTTGAGCTGCCTTTTCCTTAACAAGAAATGCCTATATCCTCTCAGGCTACTTAAGTATTCTGCACATATGACCATCAACTGTGGAAATAAGGTTCCTTCTGGAAAGTAGCAGATAGGCAACAGGCAATATTAAAAAACAATGCCCGCCGGGCAGTGGTGGCACACACCTGTAATCCCAGCACTTGGGAGGTAGAGGCAGGCAGATCTCTGAGTTCAAGGCCAGCCTGGTCTACAGAGTGAGTTCCAGAACAGCCAGAGTTACACAGAGAAACCCTGTCTCAAAAAACCAAAAACCAAACCAAAACAAAACAAACCCCAAAAAACAAAAAACAAAAAAAGCCCAAACAAACAAACAAAAACAATGCCCACCATGTACTGGGTGCTCAGTGTGCCAGGGATTGTGCTGTATTACTCCCTACAGACTTTCAGGAGATATTACTGTTGTCCTGTGACAACCCACACTCAGCGCTCACACAGAGAGGCAACGACAGAAGCCTCAGCACTACTCCAGCACCTGAGATTTTAACTCATGCTAAATGACTTGGTCCATTCCAGAGACTGTAATCTAGCAAAAACCCAAAGTCCCCAGAGTCCAGGGTAATCCATTTTAACATTCTGTCAAAACTCTAGAGCTCCTGCAGGCCTACTTGCATCTGTCTCTGGTGAATGCTAGATTCTCTGTTAATTTACTGCATTTAAATATAAATACCATAGCTCACAGATATAAGAAAATATTTGTTCAGGAAGTGAATGAAGCTGCCAGGCCTTCTTTGAGATCACATAGGAAATGCTACCAAAGGAGGATATGCCTTCTGGAACCCTACTTTGATCCATGATTCTCCTTTTAACCCGGAACAGGGAACCACACAGAGATAAGTCAGAGACAGAGGTCACACCCTGACTTCAGCCACACCAACGGCACTCTCACTTCAGGCCTCCTGCAAGTAAAGGCTTGGGGGATGCTGGTCACCAGTCTGGTGGCCCTTCAAGGTATGTCCAGAAGAGACTTCAGCTCTCCAAGCTGAGTCTGTATCTTTGTCGGCTTAATTATTTCCTGGAAAGGAAAGTAGAGAAAGGAAGCTCTTAGGCAGGGGCAAAATGTTCCCTAAGCATGCAAACCAGTATGTGGGTTTAAGGTATTAAAGTCCTCATAATTCTGCATCTGTGAAGACAGATGGACCGGACTTTCCACTGGGTAAGAGGTCAGTCTGTTTAGGAGAGGCCTGTGGAAGACAGTAAACACAGCTACCTTCACTCACTCACTAAACAGGTTAATAACTCATCTGAATGATACCATAATGTAAGCACTACAAATGCAAAGATCTCTCTTGTAAACTGTATGATGTGAATCTAACCTTAGGCAACACCTCCAAGCAAATATCCCTAATATTTAATGGAGAATTAAGTGTGTCCCTCACAGACCTAATACAGATCCTTGGAACTCTGCACAATGCCCTGTAACATGCAAAGCACTTCTATCCCATTACACCCCCTGCACTTTCGCATTGCCTCCTCATGTACCCAAACGGGACCAGAGACAACGTCATAAGCAAGTGCAGATGAAGAGAGGTTATGTCTGCCACCCACGGCAAAGACATGCTAAACTGGGACAGCTTTCACACAGGGGTTCTGGGGACCAAGTGCTCTGACCCTTTATTCACGGTTCACTAAATACAAGTTTCCCCAGCAGGATAAGCTATACTCTTGTTAATGTTATTTCTTTAGGCACAGTACAAACTCAAAGGGGAAACTGAGTCCAGCCTTGCACTATCACCACTTTGACTCCAAAGCCATCCTAGAACAAGGAAGTCTCTGCTCATGGCTCCCTTTGCTAGTCAAGAACAAAACTTGTTTTCTCCTGTACTCAAGAAGCTTTAAATATACAAAACCCAAAACCAACCAACCAACCAACCAACAACCCCAGAGCTGAACCATACTACTTATGTTAAGAAGCTGTGAGAGAGACATGGCCTCCCCATGCAGCCCAGCCTGGCCTCCAAGCACTGGGATGGCGGATGTCAACACTCACGTCTAGTTTTTCCTTTTCTTCATCCTCCTCAAACTCCGGCTTAGTAGAATTATGGAAGAGGCAGTGTTCAGCAGAAAAAGACACACACATTTTCTTGGACCTTAGCAATATCATGGAGTTCAAGTTATAACGCTTCCTATCGTGGGAGGAAAAAGACAGACATTTCCTGGGTCTGTGTGCCCCCCTCTGCGCCTCCCACATAACACATGTATGTTCATAGATTTTCCCCATTCTCTTCCCAGTCATGAAATCCCACCAAACATACATCTCAGGACAGGTGAGACTTCTCACACCAGGACAGGTGTTCTATTTCACAGCTAGTCTAAGTTGTGAGAAAAATAATACAACCTTTTATTTTCTCTCTACAGCTCTATAAACCTTGTGACAAAGAGAGGGGGAAAAACCCCTTCAAAGGAAGGTACAGTGAGGTAAATCTGACAACCACACAGAGAAGACTGGTCCATAGAACGGATGCCAAGCACTCCAAGCACCTGGAGGGCCAGCCAGATGGGCAGGCACCACACTGCAGGCCAAACCCGCGCACCCACATGGTGGAGGCACAGAACTGACTACCACAGCCTGTCCTCTGAGCGCCACTGGAGTGCCGTGCCTCCGCCCCAGGCAACAAAAACATCCCAAGCATCTGGTAGAGCAGTTGGTATACTTCTGGATCTCTTCTGACTGCCATAGCAAGCCTGGCTTCTCCCACCTCAGTGCCAATAAAGAAAACACTCTGCAAAGGTTGCTCATGCATGGTCAGTCCTTGAATGCCAGGCATGCTTTACACCACAGAATGATGTTTCCTCTCCACACAACAAAATAAGCAAGTTTTAATTTTCTGTGTGTGCACACGAAGCACTTGCGGGTGCACTGCACACACTCGGAGGTCTTGGGTAAGTTCTCTTCTGCCGTGAGGTCTGGAGAGCAAACCTGGTGGCCAGGCTCCTGCGTGTGCTTTCAGCTGCTGAGCTGTCTCGCCAGGCCCAGATAGGCAAGTTTTTAAAAGGTAAGAAGACGGGGGTTTAAGAGACAGCTTAGAGGGAGCGTGCAATCCGAACACTGGCTGGCTGTGCATCTCAGCAGCCATGTAACAAGCTAAGAGTTCCCATAAGCCTCAGTTTCAAGGGGCCAGAGACAGGATTGTTGGGCTCGCTAGTGTCTGGTGTCGTGGAGACAATGTGAGACCCTACCTCAGCGGAGTAGGCAGAGAACAAGAGAGGACACCATCGCCCTCCTCAGGTCTCTCTGTGCATGTCTGCACTCACGTGCTCACGCGCATCACACACACACACACACACACACACACACACACTCACAATAAATCTTTAAAAATGAAAACACCATTCTTAAAAAGAACTGTTTATTTAAAACTGTAAAGAAAAAAAATAAAATAAGCAAATATGGGGAAGAGAGAGCATGAGAATCCGGTGTAGTGACTGGCTTACAAGGAAAACAAAAATGAAGGCATACCCATATTTGGTGTTCAATGTCTTGGCCCCCCCATTCCTCTCCCCCACGCCCCACTCCTAGAAGAGGAGGGAAACTCAGGCAGGCCAGGAACACCACAGATCGTAATCATCCACACATCACAGGACCTATAGCCTCTTTGATCACTGATTTTTTTTTTTGGGGGGGGGTGTTGAGACAGTTTTCTCCCTGTAGCCCTGGCTGCCCTGAAACTCACTCTTTAGACCAGGTTGGCCTCAAACTCAGTGATTCGCCTGCCTCTGCCTCATAAACGCTAGGTCTGAAGGTGTGAGCCACCACTGCCTGGCTGGTCACTGCTCTTTTAAAAAGATGCTCAAAGCCTTTATTTGCACACTTTTCCTGTTCCTAAACTCACACACCTTGTTTGACTTTGGACAGAAAACCTTTTGTCACAAATAGAACAAGGAACAGACTCTTTCCAACAGCAGGGAATACTCAAATAAAGATAGGAACAGAAAAGTTAGTGGACCTAAGTGGAAAGCCATCAGAATAGACACCTCACCTTTATCTTTTTGGTACAGACCTACCAAAGGTGGGAACTAAAATTTATGGAGACCAAAACCAAGGATGACATGTTGCAGTACTATCTTTAATAGGATGGTCTTAAACCTCAAACTCAAGACTTTTGACTTTGTGTACTATAGAGATAAAAAGAATAAGCTTGAAGTATAAAACCTGGATCCAAATTCTGGCACTGCAATGTAATAGCTTTAGTTTTTAGGTAAGTGAAACTTATTTTTATTTTATGTGTTGAGTGTTTTGCCTGCACATGTGTGCACCACATGAATGCCTGGTGCCCACAGAAAAGGGTATCAGATCCCCTGGAACTGCAGTTACAAAAAAGGGGACATCACCCACAGTGTTTTTCTGAGAATCAAATAAGACCCTATATTTAGAACCAAGAGAGACATCTGAATTTCAACTCCAAAGTCTCCAAAACTTTCTCCACTATATTACATTCTCTATAATCTTTTCCACCTGTTTATAATTTTAACTGGATGCTAAGCTCACATGAACAGAGACGTCGTTTGCCTTTTATTCCTCAGAGACTCTTCTGGAACTACCACAGTCACCTCCACACCACATCCAAATACAGAGAAGGTTCCATATAACATACTGCATTAACTGAAGTGCACACACACGTGTACACACAGCATGTGATCTCTGCTTGCTTATCAAGATATTCACCAGTTCTGAACGAAGCAGAATCAACAAGCAACCATAAAGCAGAAGTCTGAAACATTCTGTCTCCTCTGTTATTTCAAGATTCAGTTAAACAAAAATGGGAGATACTGTCTTGGGTTTAAAATGTGTTGACACAATCAATTATAATTTTAAAGAAGTCCATGAACTTCCATGTATGAAGCCCAAATCTGTATCAATAATTCACAATTTGTGAAGCCACTGAGCTATTACAAAGAACCTACAAACCCATTTCCTTCCATTCAAATATCTTACATATGTGTGGTACATATACATAGTTATAACAAGTTATATATATGTATGTGCATATATATACATATATGTGTGTGTGTTTATGTATGTAGCTGGATATAACTAATAAAGACAAATTGATTTAAATAATATAGAAATCACAGCAGCTTTTTATTAATCATTCATCAAAAGTTGCTAGACACATGGTATTTCTCTTCTTGCTGGGAGGATCTCTAATGTATTCAAGATCTTAAGAACTGTACTTCTCAGGGGGCTGGAGAGATGGTTCAGTGGTTAAGAGCACCAACTGCTCATCTGAAGGTCCTGAGTTCAAATTCCAGCAACCAGATGGTGGCTCACAACCATCTCACAATGAGATCTGATGCCCTCTTCTGGAATGTCTGAAGACAGCTACAGTGTATTTATATATAAAAAATAAATAAATCTTAAAAAAAAAAAAAAAAAAGAACTGTACTTCTCATTAGGGAAAGTGCCACAACCCAACAGCTATGACTTACAGACCTGAGGCTCTTAGGGAAGAAAAAAAAAGCTACAAGACTTCATTTCTGTAGACCATCTAATTTGTCAGCAAAGCAAAATTTATGTTAAAAAAAAAAAAAAAACCAACTCAAACTTTAATGTCTATGTTCCTTTCATCTCGGACAGGTTAGAAAGAGCAAAATCCCCCAACATTTTCTAGCTCAGGTAAAAGCTATGCACGCCCCTACTCATGCACACTGTTCTCATTTCCATTATAAACCTGTGGAGAAACCCTGAGGTGCCCAGTCTGTGTGGCCAGACAGGGACATTAGGACCAGCCAGAATTTCCTCCCACAGGAATGACACCATTCCATTAAATCCTTCCCCAACTCCTTATGGAGGACTTAGGCAATTCAAATGTAATGTCGTCTGAATTTCAAATTTCCATTAATCTCACAAACTGCACTGTATTAGTAAGGATTTTCTAGAGGCACAGAACTGATCCTCTATACATACCCATAAATGTATGTTAATACATATTTATTTATTCATATAAATAATATATAATTCATATATATTAATGAATTATACTTATTATTTATTAGAGTGGCTTACAGGCTATAGTCCAGCTAATCCAACAATGGTTACCAACAGAAAGTCCAATAACCACTAGTCGTTCAGACCAGGAGGCTGGATGTCTCAGCTGGTCTTCAGTACACGCCGGAATCCTGAAGAAGCAGGCTCCAGAGCCAGTGGAGGGAGAGACTTTGCAGCCGGAGCAAGGGCAAGCAGACAAAGAGCCAGCTTCCTTCTTCCATGTTCTTACATAGGCTGCCACGAGGTGGGGCTCAGATTAACCTGGAAGGTGTAACCCAGGTGCACCCAGTGTGGATTTGAGTTGATTCCAGCTGTAGTCAAGTTAGCAACCAAAAACAGACATCACAAGCACTTTTACCTTCCCGTTTCTCTATTACAGAGGGAAAAACCCTTAACGTTCAAGTATCTACTGAATACAAACCCTGCTTCTTGCAAAAATCTGTTTTCCTCCACTGATGTCAGCTTTAGCAACCAATTCTAAAGCATCCCTCACTTCTAAGTGAACTGCTTCCCAAGTGCTGGGATTAGAGGCGTGCACCTCCATGAGGGGTTTCTCCGGGACTTTTATCATGAAGGCGTGATGGACTGGAGTTTTGTCAAAGGCTTTTCCTGCATCTAATTATATGAGGGTTTTTGTTTTTTTAGTTTGTTTACATTTACTGATTTACAGATACTGAAATATCCCTGCATCTCTGGAATGAAGCCTACTTGATCATTGTAGATGATCTTTTTAATGTATTCTTAGATTCAGTTTGCAAGTATTTTATTGAGGGTTTTGTTTTGTTTTTTAAATCTATGTTCATAGGGAATTGGTCTAAAATTCTTTGTTGAGTCTGTGGTTCAGGTATCAGGCTAACTGTAGCTTCATAAAATGAACTGGGCAAGATTTCGTTCTGTTTCTACTTTATAGGATAACTTGAAGAGTATTGGCATTAATTCTTCTTTGGCAGCTTGGTAGAATTCTGCACTAAAACCATCTGGCCTTGGGCTTTTTTTTTTTAAGTTGCAAAACTTTTAATGACTGCTTCTATTTCCTTAGGAGTTATAAGTCTGTTTAAATCGTTTATCTGATCTTGATTTAACTTTGGTAAGTGGTATCTATTGAAAAAAATTATCCTTTTTTAAAAAAAGATTTTCCAATCTGATGGAGTACAAGTTTTAAAATATGTCTTTATGATTCTCTGGACTTCCTCTATAGCAGTTGTTATAGCCACCTTTTAATCTCTGATCTTATCAATTTGGATATTCTTTTTGTTAGTTTGGATAAGGGTTTGTCTATCTTGTTGGTTTTCACAAAGAACCAACTTTTTCACTGGTTCTGACTTGTTCTCTTATTGATTCCAGCCCTCTCTGTGCTTGCTGTTGTTGCTGTTGTTCTGAAGCTTTCAGATGTGCTTTTAAGTTGCTAGTGATTGCTTCAATTTTATGTATGTATTTAGTGCTATGAACTTTTCCTCTTTCACACAACTTTCATTGTGGCCCATGAGCTGTGTCTTCATTTTCATTGAATTCTAGAAAGTCTTCATTTTCTTTATTTCTGTCTTAACCCATTTTTTCATGCAGTAGAGTTTTTCAGTTTCCATGAGTTTTTAAGCTTTGTTTTTTGTTTTTCATTTTTTTCTGTTGTTGATATCTAGCTTTAATCCGTGGCGGTCTGATGGGATGCAGGGAGTCGTTTCAATGTTCTTTTATCTGTGTATAGTTATTCTGTGTCTGAGTATATGGTCAATTTTGGAGAAAGTTCCATGAGGTGCAGAAAAGAAGGTGTATTTGGGTGAAATGTTTGTTTGGTTTCTATTGTCTGTTATCTCTATTATTTCTCTGTACAGTTTTTCTCTGCATGTCCTATCTGTCTTTGTTACAGTTTTATTGCTCTGGAGCATCAGAATGATCAATGTAATGCTTATCAAGGCAAATAGTTAGTTGGGGCTGGCTTACAGTTTCAGAGATTCAGTCCATTATCATGGTGGAAAACATGGCAGCATCCAAGCAGACATGGAACTGGAAAAGGAGCTCAGAGTTCTATATCTTGGTATGAAGGCAGCCAGAAGAAGACTATCTTCTGTAGACAGCCAGGAGTAGGGTCTCTCTTCCACACTGAGCAGAGCTTGAGCCCAGAAGCTCTCCAAAGCCCACCTACACAATGACACACTCCCTCAAACTAGGCCATACCTCCTAATAGTGCTACTTCCCATGAGCCAAGCACATTCAAACCCCACGCTGTCCACTGGTGAGGGTCAGCATCGAAGTCTCCCACTATCAAGTGTGTGAAGATCAATAAGTGATTTAAGCTGTAGTAGCATTTCTTTTACAAACTTGGGGTTCCCTTGTGTTTGGAACATTGATGTTAAAAATTGAAATGTCATCTTGGGGGATTTCTCCTTTGATGAGTATGTAGGACTCTTCTCTCTTTTCATTAGTTCTGTTTAGAACTCTATTTTGTAAAGATATTAAATTGGCAATACCAGCTTGCTTCTTAGGTCCATTTGTTTGGAATACTTTTTTCAACCTTTTACCCTGATATAATGCCAATCTTTGATATTGAGGTATGTTTCTTGGATGCACCAGAAGGATGAAATTTTCAAATTAATTCTGTTAGTCTCTGTCTTTTTTTTTTTTTTTTTTTTTTTTTTTTTGGTTTTTCGAGACAGAGTTTCTCTGTGTAGTCCTGGCTGTCCTGGAACTCACTCTGTGGACCAGGCTGGCCTCGAACTCAGAAATCCGCCTGCCTCTGCCTCCCAAGTGCTGGGATTACAGGCGTGCGCCACCACACCCGGCTCAGTCTCTGTCTTTTTATTGGGGGAATTGAGACTATTGATATTGAGAGATATAAAAAAACTAATGACTGTTGATCCCTGTTTTTTGTTGTTGGTGGTTGTGTGTGTGTGTGTGTGTGTGTGTGTGTGTGTGTGTGTGCGCGCACCGGCACACACACATGCATTTTTCCTTAAAAATATAGAATGCTTCTCAAATTGGTGTGTCATGCTTACAAAGGTGCCAGACCATATGAGGTCTTAATCCCTACATCATCTCTCCAGCCCAGGAATTACTTTTTCTGATAAATTAAACCATATTGTAAGGAAAGGATTGTTGTTGGAATTTCCAACCCTAGTAAGCCCATATAAAAGACACACAATCCAGATACTTTAATTATAAGCTATGTGCCTAGATTGGGCAGATCTAGTATTATACTAACTTATTCCCCATCTATAAGACCCCTTGCTACTTGCGGTTTCTTCCGTCCAGCCCTGCAGTTTGGGTCTACCTCAGCTTCTCCTCTTCTTTCTTCTCTACATGCCTTCCCCTCTGGGGCCTTCAGCCCCACCTTTCCCTTCCACTGCCCAATCACAGGCTCTAGCCTTTTATTGACCAGCTAAAATGGAGAGAAGACTCATAGCATCACCTGGGTATGTGAAGGAGGCAACCCTTCTTGAGGAACCAGTATTAAGAATACAATTAGCATCAGGCCAAACCACTACAAAGGGTCAAAGAGTTACATATAGCAAGAGGTGTGGTCATCCTGGAGTCTTCAGGCTTCTCAACATTTCACAGAGTTAGAAATAGGAACTTGGGAAAACTTAATTGTAAATACCATATCATTCTTTTTCCTTCCTTATAGCAACTCAGTCCTCACACTTTAAAGATGTGGAAGATAAGTCTGTGTCTGTTTCTCCAAATTTAGATCTGCTGAATGTTTTTTGAATGAGTGTCTTGAATGAGGACGACCCCACAGGCTCATAGACCTGAACGCTTAGTCCGCGGTTGGTGGAGCTTACAGGAAGGATCTTTCAAAAGCCCAGTCTTCCCAGCTAGCTCCATCTGCCGCCTATTTGTGAACTCGGATATAAGCTCTCAGCTGCTGCTCCAGTGCTGTATCTGCTCCTTGCTGCCATGACCCCCACCATGATGGACTCCAACACTCTGGAACTATGAGCTTCAAATTAAATGCTTTCTTTTATATGTTGCTTTGGTCATGGTATTTTATCAAGGCAATAGAAAAGGAACTAAAACACTAATCAATGCGAAAATGGATTTGACTATGCTGTCTGAAAAACGTGAAGGGCACTTAGTCCCCAGGAAAGCAGCAAGGCCCAGCCAAGCTTCCCTGCTCTCAAGTCTACTGTGCTCTGAATGTACAAATAACTGTTTCAGAGTAGCAGATAAGAATAGCTATATCTGTACAAACAAAAGCATTTATGTCTATCCATATACAACAAGCAAAATTGGAGTAGGAAAATCTGAGCCCTGCCCTCATAGGGTAGGGATTAATATTAATATAAAGGTCTCGTGACACTTCATTCTGAGCTGTCAACTTTCCACAGCCAAGAATCATCTGAGAAGAGGATCTCAGTGGGGGACTGCCGAGATTAAGCTGGCCTGTGGACAGTCCCGTAAGGATGTTAGCTGAGGAGGGAGGAGCCATCCGACCTTCATCCTGATGAGGCGTGGGACTGACGAGGCAGGTGGGCATGCACGCTCACATCCCAGCTCTGCTCAGCTACGCATGTGACCAGCTGCCTCACCTTCCCGCCCTGACGTCCCCACATCCACGACCGCAGCCCGGAATGTACAAGGCAAACACGCCTTTCCTCTGTGAAGTTGGTTTTTTTGCCATCACAGCAACAGACATGAAACTAAGATACTACTAGCCTTCTGACACAGGCACCGCATCCAAGCTGTTTCAAATTTAAGGGTAAAGCATTATGAAAATAAGCTTTTAACCCAAGCTTACATTCTGATGTTAGACCAAAGATTATAGAAATGTTTCTTCCATTCTCTCCTACAATGGGCAACATCTCTTACTTCCAGAGTAAACTGTGCCAAGGTGAAGAGAAGTTAAGCACAGACGGCACGCCAACCCCCTGCAGTCTCTGAGCCAACCTAGACGTTTACTTACCAGAAATTAAATTTTGCTCACGGGGCAGGAAAATCAGGTCATGGATCATTATGTTCCCTCCTTGTGACTGTCAAGTCTATGTGGCAATCTGAATAGGTTGCAGAGGCTCAGACACTCAACCGTTATTCACAGGGTTTATGTGAAGGCATTTTTAAATGAAATTAACATTTTCAGTAGGCTGAAAAGCAGCATTAGTCCTCTGAAGCCCAAACAAATGAGGACATGAACTGAACAAAAAGACTGTTCTCTGTCAAGTCACTAGATGCCTTAGCTCCTTTTACCCAAAGGAGCATCCCTGTCTACCCTGGGATACCTGTCTTTCCTGCCTGGTGGGTTGGAACTAAACCATCAGCTCCCCTTGGGACTAGAACCACACTCAGTACTCCCCTAGATTTCACCCTGGCTCACTCAAGAGCCTGGGACTCCTTAGCTATCACCACTGCACAGGCCAGTGTTTCGTAACATCTCTCTTTCTATAGGATCTGATTGGTTCTGTCTGTCTGAAATATGCCAAATCCTTAGCATAAACTAACCTGGAAGTCTGGGGTGCCTACTACAGAGTACTAAAATTTGAGTAGGTCAAGTCTGGGAAACAGCCAAACAGCCGTATGCCCTCTTAGAGGCTGTAGAGAGTTAAAGTAACATGGTCTGTGTGTTACACTGACATCTGCTAAGCTGTTGGGCATGATTACAGTCATCAGATTGATTCCAAGTATAGCTCGAACTAAACCCAACAGGAAAAGTTTCAGACATGAAAAATGGGCTTTACAAACTAAAGCAAGACAACATACAATTTTAATTCCTAAATAACAATGAATTACCAAAACTGTGAACTGGTATAGAAGCAGTAATAAAATAATCCTATTTTTTATGAAGGAGTTTATTGTATTTTTGAAGGAAATTATTTTATGAAGAAAATTATTTTAAGGTTCCTAGTATGAAAGACAATAAACAGTGAGTTGAGGGTCATTAAGAACATCTCAGTACTAAGTCTCCCATGCCTGCCTTTCCATGTCTATATGCTGCTCAATTTAATGTCACAGAGGAACCAAAATCAGATTTCTACCAACCCAAGACTAAGTAAGACATGCCATGGTCATTTTTAGGGAAACTGTGCTTCCTGAACTAAAATAAGAAAATCAAAGTGTATAGTGACACGTCATTTTTCTTTTCCACTGTAATTTTCTTGATTTGCTCTCTGATGATCAAGACAGAACAGCATTAGATTCTCAGACCCCTGAATTGCTAATGGGGCCAAGAGTAGGTACTTGTATTCTTGTACAATTAAGAAAAAAAAAGACTTTATATAACAAGACCTTAGAGCTCTGACTTCTCTGTATTTGCTGTGAAATCCACTAATGGTAGGATAGAGATTGGAAGAGGAGGTAGAGACATCCATTACAAGACAACATGACAGTAGAACCCTACCTAGACTTAAGGAATTGATTCTACTCAGGCAGGAGAAAACTGACATAATTAAGCTTCACACTTACAAAACTATCACTCAATTCAGGAACAAGAGGCATTTGGTTGTCATACAATTCCATCTGTAAGTCCTAACTTTAAATTTAGAGAAGAAATACACTCATTTGCATTAATATATGGGTTGGGGTTTCTTACATGATTCCTAAATCCATCTACTATTTTGTTTGTTTAGTTTTGATACAATTTACAGCTATGATAACAGGACTAACACAGGCAGCCCTGGTTCAGGTGTCGTCTTTAGTTTCAGAAAGTCCATCGGTCATGTAGCTGGCTGTCATTGCTAAATCTGTTGCTTGCAGAGGCCTCAGAGTTCTGGGTTTGCCGAGTAGAGTCCTCACCATTTAAACTCTTCCTACATACTGGGCATGTGTCATGCTGAAAGAGAATGATACCAATCCATGTAAACAGCATGACCTGAGACGCTGGATAACAAACACTTCAGAAACCCCCACACCAAGCTGGGGAGATGGCTCAGTCAGTGAAAGGTTTACAGTCAAATGCAGAACCCACATAAGATGCCAGTGACAGATGTCTAAAACTGTCCCTAAGGAGGCATACACACAGATCCCTGGGGTTTGTGGCCAGCCAGGTTAGTCTGATCTGTTTAGTTCTGGGTCAACCAACCAGAGACACTGTCCCAAGACTCAGTGAACAGTTCTTAAGGAACAACATCTAAGGTTGACCTCTGCTTCCCCATGCGCACGTATGCCTGTGTACCCACATGCTACCTCACCCCCAATTACGATTTAAGGAACCTGTCTATGAGCTGACAACTAGAAAAGTACCATACCAGGATATTTCATGGATAGAATTTTAGGCAGAATGGTCAGAATTCAAACCAAGAAGTTAATAAAAGCTAACACATTAACAGCAAACAAAAGTAACTGCTAAACGTGACCTCTACTATGACAGAAAGGTAACTATCAACCATTTCTTCGTGTAGACTCGGTGAGACTAAGCAAACTTTCTTTAAAGGGATAGAGGGGGGCTGGAGAGAAGCTCAGCAGCTACAAGCACACTCCACTCTTGCAGAAGAATGAGTTCTGTTCCCAGCACCCAGGAGTTACAATGGCCTATAACCAAAGTTCCAAGGAATACAATACCCTCTTCTGGCCTACAAGGGCACCTGTGCTCATGTGTACACACCCACTCCAACCACACACATAGCTACATGGTTAGGAAATAAAAACTGAACCTTTAAAGGACAGAGAGTATGTGTTCTAGGCTCTGTAGGCTATTCTATACCAATTCTGTACAACTTTCTAACTCTGCCCAGTCAGCACAGGAACAGCCACAATTTGCTAACTGTGCTTCAGAAGCTGTGGGGTGTCATGGTGGGCTGTGTGCTACAGCTCACTGTCCTGTGGAGTGTCACAGTGGGCTGTGTGCTATAGCTCACTGTCCTGTGGTTAGAAGCACTAAAACAGGATAATAACTAAACAAAACAATGTCAGTAGCACTAGGGCAGTCCAGGAGGCTAAAATCTCATCCACTTGGCTCTCTGAACTGCAACTCCATCTTTACTCTGAACCAGCCTCGCCTAGCCAAAGCTAACCTGCCAGCTGCCCTGTCACAGGTCAGGCCACTGTACTCACCAGTTCTAACCATGGCACGATGCAGCTGCTGTGAAAGAAGTGATTGCAGGGTAACTGCCGGACTTTCTCCTCAACTGTGTAATCTTCTTTGCATACTGGACATTCTAAACCCGTATCTGTTGGAGGAAGATGTGCACATTTAAAGTAACAAGCAAAAGGAGGAAAGGAAAACAACCAAGAGCCGGGCATGTGGTGCAAGCCTATAACCCCAGCATGGTGGAGGCAGAAGCACAGATGGTTGAGGCTAACCTGGGCTATAAAACCTACCTCATAAGCAAACAAAAAAGAACAAAACCAAACCAGATGTCTCTAAAAACCCAAGAAACACAGGTGTCCCCCCACCATACACACCAAGGGGATGGGGGAGGAAAGTTATATCTAAGTGGTTGGCAGATGAGAATCAAGAATTGTATTCAAAATGAGACAAAAATAGTAATAGACATGGAAACGAATGGGGCCAATTCCAACAGACCTAGTAGGAATCATCTAATAGGCCCAATCTTTAGTGCACTGAGTTAGGAGAATGATCAGAGCTGGCCCAGTGAGGTGGCTTAGAGAATAAAAAGGTTGCTACCAAGCCTGATGACCTAAGTTTAGTCCCTGGGACACACATGATGGAAAAAGAAAATCAACTCCCACAGTAATCTGACCTCTACACATGCACTGTGGTACATGTGCCCACATACACAAAATAAATGGAGTTTTAAAGTTAAAAAAAAATAGGTAAGCAGGGCTGTAGAGATAGCTCAGTGGTTAAGAGCACTGATTATTCTTTCAGAGATCCTGAGTTCAGTTCTCAGCAACCATATATGGTGGCTCACAACCGTCTATAATGGGACCTGATGCTCTCTTCTGACATGAAGGCTTACATGCAGAAAAAGTACTCAAATACATTAAACAAATAAATAAATCTTTAAAAAATTGCCTAACCAAACCAAACCAAACCAAACAAACAAACAAAAACAAGTAAAAGGAACTTACTTGTTTATTAAGTAAAACAGGGAAAGCATCTTCCCAAATGTATGACAGCCTCTGTCAGCCAGGTCCTGCCTAGTAAACATTGGCAACCTGTCCACCATCTGAGGGACTGAGCACACTAGCGCTGTCTACTCAGTGTCCTAACTACCTGTCTCCTGTTCTCTGACTTACTAGGTAGGCTCTTCAGTGTAGCTGTCCCAAGGTCCTCTGTAGTCATTAAAGTCTACACTAGGAGATGGTACTTCAAAACTACAGAGGACAAGTGCACTCAGGACTCCAAATAAATCAACAGGAGCCGTTCTCCTCAGAGGAAATGGCTTCTCTAGTGAGAGCTCTAAGTGGCAAATCCTGACTTGCAGAAATTTGGTTAATAGTAAAATGGCTGAGCTATGCTCCGGGCCCTGATGTGATCAAGGAGGAAGCGTTTGGAGAACGGCCCCTAAGAGACTGTTCCTCCCTCTCCCTCCCAGCCCCCACCCTAACTCCTGTCCTGGCTGCGGCCACAACCTTCCAGGCAGCATCCCCACTCGCCTCTTCAGCAATCCAAACACACACAGAACTTCACACCAGCTGATTCCCACTAATATCAACCCCAAGACAATCTCACTCGTTTCTACCTGGACTCTCAACTAGCATCTCAGAATCAATACATTCAGAATTAAAACTGTCACAGCATCTCCTCATCAGGCCCAGGGCCAGTTCATGATCTGCCGTCACCCAATGGTGGCAATGCTGCCTTTATAAAGCATGAACCTTTACAATTATCTTTAATAATCCTTTATGAACCTTACAATCATCTTTAATAATCCTTTGCCTCCTTCATCTTACTATGTAATCAATAATAAAACTTTTCAAAATTGAAATTTATTCTCTCTCTCTCTCTCTCTCTCTCTCTCTCTCTCCCCTCCCCCCTCTCTCACTTACTTTCATCTCACAATGTAGCCCTGGCTAGCCCAGAACTCACTATGTAGACCAGGCTGGCATTGAACTTAAAGATCTGTCTACGTTGATATGCTGGGATTAGAGCTGTGTGCCTCCATGACAATCCGAACATCACACTTCTAAACCTGTCTTGTCCTTTCTGTCAGCACTGCAACCATTACTAGAACCCCATCTGAACTCCAGCAACAGTCTCCCCAATTCCTGCTGCTGCTCTCTCTCCTTTTCACTGTACCTAACATATTTCCAGGAAAACCTTCCTAAAGATCTCTCACACCATGGCTCCTCCATCTGATGACCCCCTTTCAGAAAGGTGAGGTCACAGAAGAATGCCAGCAGGGCTGTGCTGCTTGAGTCAAATATAAACTGCTCTTTTATTGGATCTGGAATGGTCTCTGACTTGAGGAGCAGATAGAGTCTGACCAGATAGGGAAGGGAGGGGCTTGTTTAGAAAACCTGCAAACTGCAAGACAAGTTTCAAGTTTAGGTGGTAAAAAAGTTTTCAAAACATGTCTCTATTTACCTGACTGGACCTTACATGTGAAATGAATCCCTAGCCTCATATCTGTCCTCTTCTCCTCCCTATGGGATCATGGGCCCAACACTATTTTCAACAGCTTTTTAAATCACTTAGTGCATTTTGTTTCCAACAATAAGTTCTTGTACTAACTATAATCAAGCTTTGTACAAACAACTATCTATTTCTTGTGGGACCTAGAAAGCAGCATGCTAACGAGGCCCTCTACAGCTGGCAGACAGACAGAAATGTTAGGGAATCCTACCTTCAGAAGAGAAATGCACAGAATGTTCCATCAGGTGTCATAGGAAGACAGAACAAATATGAAAGTAAACTTACTGACTTGTTCCTGAGTTACTGTCACTGTCGGGAGAGATGTGATCTTCTCCTTGTCAGCTGGAGGGGGGCCTGTGTTTTCCAGCTGTCCAAGAAGCTACAAAGGAAGAGGCAGCAGTGCTCATTATCTCCGTAACTGGGGAGAGCCTTTCCAGCCGAGGACAGACCGTACAGGCTCTGAGCTTCTGCAAGACTCCTCCAGGGTGCCCGGGTGCTGGGACACTCACAACTGCGTTCCAATGTCAGAGGGACACCAGTGTGAACCATGATTCTAAGGAAGACTCGTAACTGACAGGCCCACCCTTGGTTATAAAGCACATTTAAGATACCAAAAGAGTTGTGATGTCCTAGATAAAATTACAACTTAATAAAAACCAATAGTAAACTGGTTCAAACTTTCAGTCAGAAGGAAGGCGTGGGAGTATGGAAAGCAGCATAAAGCCAAGAGATATTACTGTCTTGAGATGTCTATATTACCATCTATGAGATGTCTATATTACCATCTATGAGATGTCTATATTACCATCTATGAGATGCATATATTACCATCTTGAGATGTCTATATTACTGTCTATGAGATGTATATACTACTGTCTATGAGATGTCTATATTACTGTCTATGAGAAGACTTAGAAATGAACAACATGCTTTCTATTCTGAGCAGTCCACAGGGAAATGAAAACCTGTCAAATTAAAATGAGCACAAGCAAGTGGAAGCAATTACACAGCATGGGAAGCTCTCGCCTCTGCTTCCCTCCTCTACTTTGCCTGGTGTGGCAGAAACCCCTATTCTTCCGTGAAGCGTCTGTTCCTCACAGGACTGAACAAGAGGACAAATTACAATGAACTGCTTGTTACAGGATAAGTATTTACTTCTTCCAGAGGTAAAGTCATTCTCTAGAAATCCTGGGAAGCCTAGTAGGAAAATGTTAACTAGGCTATGCCCATAGCCCATCCGTCCACTTAGTAAAAACAGAAACCCAAAAGCTCACACTATCGACAGAGCAGAGTGACTGACATTTCAGAAAGCAGCAGAAGGAATGCAGGAGTCTGTGGAACAGACACCCTCTGCAAAGGCAGCTCCTCACCTGGGTTACAATGGCATCGAGCCCTGTCTGGCCCCAGGCATAGTCCCCAGGGTTGGAGTGCAGCATCCCGCTCCTGTACGTGAGACGAGACAGACAGGATTAGGTGGGGCGACGAGGCTCTCTGCCGCACACACAGTGGATCTAGCAGCGGAGTTCTGCTCTCAGAGCGGTAAGTCACTAGTCCTCTACAATCCAGAGGCAAACAAAGTCTCTGTATTTGAAAAGTTAAGCAGATTATCTAAGAGATATGCTTTTATTCTCAACAATTTTTACCTAACTGGAACAAAATGTGATGGCCTCTAACTGCAGGACACACTGTGGGTAAAAAAAAAAAAAAAAAAAAAAAAAAAAAAGTTTGTGTTTTGGCTGGCCCAAATCTACAGCAGACTTCTCTTCTCCACAGAGGTAGCATGTGCCTGTACAGTAAGGACTTTGGGTAGAAAAGCAGCCACAGCAGCTCCTGTGACTTGTGGCTCAGAGCACTTAGAAAGGGACTTGGTGCTGCTGGTGCAGTGCCTTGGGTGACAGGCATAGGCTCTAGCTACACCACGCTAACCAGAGGCTGTCACGTGGAGCAGATGCGGGGAAGGACTGGACAGAGAGCCCTTCTGCAGCAAAGTTAGGAATCACAAATAACTGCAGGAAAGGAGGCCCTAGGAAGACACTGCTTGTAAGCCCTACCACACCTAAGTGTCACTGATACTGAACTAAGTATGTCTTTGTTTGTTTTGGGAAACTTTCTTACTTTAAGAAAAGAAGGTAAAATGATATGCTGTTCTCAACTTCAGGAATTCTTCCTGAGTGGTCCGTAAGAAAAACTTGCTAACAGATTCAAAGCCTGGCAGGGACCATCTCATTCTCCACCCAATATAACTCAGACCAAGGCAGAAAACAGCCAGGCATGAGCAATATCTTAGGGGACCAGGCTAGCAGTCCTGAACACCAACATGGAAAAGTGAGTTCTGAGTTCAGGTTGATTAAAAATAAAAAGTAATCCAATATCCCAGGTATATCCACAAACTCACCTTTGCAGATATTCTTTCTCTGTGGCACCTAAAAATGGCACTACTCAAACAATGTTATACAGATAAAGAATGGTCACTTACCAGGAAAAGGGGTGTGGGGATCCAGGAATGGCAGAATTTGCAAAAAATCCTGCAAAGATCTGTTGTATTATTCTGTTAAAAGAGAGGAAAAGTGAGATAATGCAGCACCAGATTGTCTACAGACAATGATGGCTGACTAGTCAACAATCAATACTCTAAACCACAACAGTTTCCACTGTTTGTTATACAAAAGACACCAACAGAAATCAGTCCACTACCTGCAGGACATGTGTTCATTATTGCTCTTTGTGAGTTCTGCCATTTTTAGACTAACAATTTTTTAAATTAGGTTAGAAAATGACCTGCTGTTATGATGTGGTTTTCAAAATATTTCCTTGGATCTTTGAGGGTGAGAAAGGGTCCAAAGGATGCTGCCCCAGTGGAATTCTGGGACCCGTTTCCTTTTTTTAAAAGGCATTAAGCTAATCAACATAACTTTAATTATCAGCCAATATCAGACTATAGAACAAATACATCTACAAATTATTCAATACTTCTCTCCCTTCAAACTTGGTTGGACTTAGGGATTCACTTCTTCTAGAAAAGGTACGACAGAAGTGACTGTGGCGTGCAAGATTAGAATACCAAGGTTATCGTGATCTCTTCCCTTCTACCTCTATCTATATTGGATCATCTACTCTAAAAGAGCTGCCACGGCATGCGGACAGGGAAAAAGCTCACATATGGTGAGCAAACTAAGGCCTCCTGCTGCTAATTTTTAAGTCAAAAAGCTATCTTGGAAGCAGATCTTCCAATGTCCAGTTCACGTATTCAAATGACCATCCCACAGTAGGTATGCTAACTATCACCTAACTAGAACCCTGTGCCAGAACCACCTAGCTGCAGAAAGAGTGAGACAGTAAATGCAGGCTGGGGTCACTCACACAGCCCCTCCTGCTTACCAGGAGCGTGAAGACTCCATTACCACACTGGTGAACTAACAGTGAGAAGGCAGCTCATCCCCAGAGGTTCTGCCGCCAGCCTGTTACAAATGCGGAGTCCGCCAGGGTCACCTCCTTAATGGGGGCTCATTCTTCAGTCTATGTTCCTTACCCTCTAGAAGTTAGAAGTTGGCTCATTTTATCAGAAGTACAAAGTGGTTTCAGAGTGGTATCAGAGTGGTTTCAGTAAGTTTTGTTCAGAAATTACCCTCAGCTAATATACACACTTTTATACTGAGTGACTTTTCTGTTTTAGTTCTCCTGGTTACATAATTTCTTATTAAAGAGTAAATGTTAAAAGCATGTGAGGGGAGGTGAGATGTATTTGCACTTTCAACAAGTCTACAGAAGAGCAAAATGAACCCACAAATGTAGCGAGGAGTCCCACGCTGAGCCCACCGGAGGCCCCTCACACAGTTCCATGTTGTCCCCAGTTCATTCTCCCAGGGTTGCTCTCTGAGTTCTGTTTTCCCCTTTTCTTTTCTGTTACTTTTTGTTTTTGTTTTGTTTTTCCTTGAGGCAAGATCTCATTGTGTAGCACCGGCTGGACTACAGGAGGCTTCAAACTCACAGCAGTTCCCATGCCTTAGCTTCTTAAGTGCTGGAAGCACAGGTATAGGTCGCTGTACTGGCTGGTTTTGTGTGTCAACCTGACACAGGCTGGAGTTATCACAGAGAAAGGAGCTTCAGTTGGGGAAGTGCCTCCATGAGATCCAACTGTGGGGCATTTTCTCAATTAGTGATCAAGGGGGGAGGGCCTCTTGTGGGTGGTGCCATCTCTGGGCTAGTATTCTTGGGTTCTATAAGAACTGAGCAAGCCAGGGGAAGCAAGCCAGTAAGGAACATCCCTCCATGGCCTCCACATCAGCTCCTGCTTCCTGACCTGCTTGAGTTCCAGTCCTGACTTCCTTTAGTGATGAACGGCAGTGTGGAAGTGTAAGCTGAATAAACCCTTTCCTCCACAACTTGCTTCTTGGTCATGATGTTTGTACAGGAATAGAAACCCTGACTAAGACAGTCGCCATGCCAAGAAATTCTATTTTCTATCTTCACGACAACGACAACCACAGCATCTTCTCCTCCTCCTCCTTCCATCCAACTTTCTAAATTAAAATGCCGCAGACAATAACTTAATATTCTCATCCAAGTAACGGGCATTTCTAGCTTAGGTTAAGGCAGTGGCTTCTTAGCCGGCTCTCCAACTCAATTTTATTTCTTGGTGTCTGAGAAATCCAAAGATGACATCAGGTAGCTATTAGGGTAGGACACAATACCCCCAGATGTCAACCGACGAGTGGGTCTTCTGGCACAAGTCAGCTTCATTTGAAGATGAAGTGAGTTAGTATGTTCTGGCTCTGATTACTCATAAATAAGATTAATTTAAACACTTAACATTACAGGACAAAGTATACACTATGAGCCTTCAATAAATAATTGTAGAATAAATGAATACTGTGAGTTTACTTTCATGTTAGCAAGTGTTCTACATCAGTGAACAGCCACAGGACATGTGTATTTCAGAGGAGCTCCTGGTGAGAACACACTGATAATCTCACAAAGGCTAATCTTCAACAGTTACTTTCTTAAAAGAAAAGTAGTCTATTGAAATAGGTGAGCAGGATCTTAAGATGTAGACCATGGCAAGCGCAGCTGAGAGCTTGACAAGCAGATTTTAAAAAGTTACACTGCTACTCAAATGAACAGAAGTTGTTACAAGGATGAAGCTACGGTAAAAATAAATTTAAAAATTAATTTAATATAATCTATAAAACAAAATTATAATGTAGTTTCAAAACAGGTAACACAACCACTATGGACACATACAGAATAGGGAGATTGTTCTGTGGGTAGAGAAATATGTCCCAACAATATTCTATATTCCATTTACACCTCCATGAAGAAAAAAAACACTAAAGTTCTCAAGTTCTACTTCCTAACATGCTGACATACCTTTAAAGCACTATAATCTCACCAAATGCAAATACTTTAATTATTATTATTATTATTTTGGTCCAATACTAATAATCACTTCAGACAGAGTCTCTGGGTTGTCACTGTTGGCCACTTGGCTAGACTGCTCCAGGGATCCTCCTGTCTACCCCTTCCCCTCGAGGTCAAATGACCACACCTGGCTGCTTTACCTGGGTGCTCAGGATCCACACAGGTCCCCATGCTTGTCAGGAAGGGACTTTACCACTAAGCTGTCCCAGGAGTGCCCCTTTTTAGTTAGTTTTGTTTTGAGGCAGTACTCTATAATGGAGCCTTCACTGCCTTAGAACCGACCTCAAACTTACAGCAAGCCTTGTCTTTGCCACACAGGTGCTGGAGTCAAGTGCACCACCATACCCAAGTAGGACTTTTCATTTTAAATGGAATACTGCTAAAACAGTTTTGTTGACTATCTCTTTGTTACTTAGTTGAATTCTTTAATCTATCATACTTTTTTATTTTATTTTGTTGAATTTTCCAGATAAGTAGCCATAGTATCTACATAGATGGACTGTATTTGTCGTGCTTATGCCTATTTTTTATTTTAATTCGAATGTGTTTATGTTTATGTGTATGAGTATGGGTATTTCGGCTGCATGTATGTCTATGTATGCAGTGTAAAAACCAGGAGAGGGCATCAGATTCTCTGGACCTGGAGCTGCAGCTGAGCGGACACTGGGAACTGAACCTGAACCACTCGAGGAACAGCCGGTGCTCTGGACTTCTGAGCCACCGTTTCTGCAGCCTTGCGCTGGCTCTTGTTTTCAAAAGAGGCTTAGCAGTATCCCATTCTTCCTGATTTTAGTGAGTCTTCAGTGTCTTTTTAAAGTAGTTATACTTTTGGTTTCCAAAATGATTAATCGTGATTATCAATTTTACAGGATCTAGAATCACCATAGAAACAAAACTCTGGGTTTGGGATTTTCTAGAATAGGTTCATTTAGTTGGGGTATAAGACCCATCGAAGCCATGGGTAGCACACTCCATGGGCTGATGGCATGAGCTGCCTAAGCGGGAGAGAGAACTGGGCAGAAGCACTCATCTCTGTGTCCTCCTGCAGACGCAGTGCCGCCGCGGCCTCACGCTGTGCCTCCCTGATTCCTACCATGATGCACTGGCCTGTGACCTGGGAGCTAAAGTAAACCTTTAATTGATTTTGTCAAATATTATGTTCCAGAAATGTATAAAATAACAGTTATAATACAGTGTAATATAGACTATTTTTTAAAGATTTATTTATTTGTTATTTATATGAGTACACTGTAGCTGTCTTCAGACACACCAGAAGAGGGCATCAGATCCCACTACAGATAGTTATGAGCCACCATGTGGTTGCTGGGAATTGAACTCAGGACCTCTGGAAGCTCAATCAGTGCTCTTAAAAGCTGAGCCATCTCTCCAGTCCATACACTATTATTTTTAAAACAAAGTTTTGTTTTCAGGGTATAGTGGCTCACCCCTACAATCTAGTACCAGGGAGGCTGAGACAGGACAACTTGAGGCCAATCTGGGCTACAAATTTATGCCAAGGAAAGACACAAAAATCATATTATAATATGCCAACTATCATGGCAGGAATAATGGTCCCTTTCTTCTTGGAACTTATGTCTAATAGGAAGAAAGATATTAATAACCTTGTGTTTTAGTCTCAACAGAACAATGTGGGAAGATTATAAGCAACAGAAAATGTGTTTATTTCATAGTTCTGGAGGAGGGGGACAAAATCAACAGAGCACACCCCTCCTCGTCCTCCTACCCGCTGTCCTCATCATCAGCCACACCCGCCATCCATAACTTGGAGGGTGGTTGCAGCAGCTGTAAGCATAATATCTTTACAAAGTAAAAAACTAGTATTCTCCTTGGATCTTCATAGGAAAGCATGTGTGTGCTGGGAGACGCATCCCAGATTCCTGACAGCAGACTGTTAGAGTCCCAGGAGTGAAAAGGGGGCTGCACACCCATTCCCTATGTCAAGAACCCTGAGCAAGCAATCTGGTATTTTCTAGTCTAGTTCAAGAAATAGTCTCCACTTGGTAAGAAAAGTAATAGGAAAAAAACTGATACTGACTATATGGTCCACATTTGGGCATATAAAAACATGCAGCCTCACTTTACAACACATCTAAAATTGAAATAAAATTGAAAACAGGTGGGTCTATTTAAAGATATATAATAGTTATATAAAGGAAAGAATTCATCAAGAAATACTTTAAGTGACAAAATGTACAAAACAGAGAGCCAAAAATCTAAACTCACAATACCTACAATGAAAATAAATACAATAAAAACCCTTGGAAGATTGCTATGTATTGAAAACTATTGACTATGCAGTACAACTCACCTGATACACACTCTCTATTGTTGTTTAGTTTGTTGTTTCAGCTAAAGGCTCCTGGACCCTGGATTGGCCTCAGACTCACTAGAGAGCTGAAGCCAGCTTGAACTCCTGATTCTCTCCCAAACACTGGGGTTACCAGCATGTGCCACCAAACCCTGTTCAACCGTGCCACTTATTCTATTGTAAGTGACCAGCAGCCATTGCAGCCGGCTGGTCATAAAGCATTCTCCACACCACTCTCCTTGCCGCCTCACAGTAAGGGTACAGAGTTAACTCTATACTTCTCTAGCTTTCCTCACACCTGTGGGCAGGAAACATTAGGACACAGTGCTCACTCAGTAAAGGAAATATTCTGAGCACAGAGTAAGAGGCAGTAGAAAAAGATTCCCTTTCCTTTAACAAAAATGTAGTATAAAGCAAGCTTGGTGGCATGCACCTACCCACTGGGAGCCTAAAGCAGGAGGATCTGGAATTCAAAACCAGCCCGAGCTACCTATTTAGATCTCTAAATAGCCTATAAAAAAAGAAATGGTTTTAAGATGGAGTGTGGAGATATGCTAGAGCAATTTCATATTAAGCCTGCTGTTCTCATCTAGTTAAATCTTTAAATCCAGATCTTTGCATTCTGCAGTGGTTTGAATGAGAATGGCCCCCAGTTGTTGGAACTATTTGCGAAGCATTAGGGGGCCGCCCTCGTTGGAAGAGATGTTTCACCAGGGGCAGGTTTAGGGGTTTCAAAAGCCCAAGACATTCCCATTGTACCCTCCCCTGCCTCCTACTTATGGATGGAGATCTGCGTTCTCAGCTCCAGCCAAGCTGGCTGCTGCTTGCTGCCATGCTGTCCTGCCACAATGGGCTCTTAGCCCTCCAAAACCACATGCACAATTCTGTGCTTTCGTTCATAACGAAGGCAGATCCCAATGTTAGAGGATATACTTGATTTACCTTTTGGTATCTTCCAAATTTCGTTTTCCTTTTACTTTTTTTCTCTTTTTATCTATTTATTTTCTTTTTTATTTTGGAGACATGGTCTCACTGTATGATCCTGGAACTCATTCTGTAGACCAGAGTGGCTTTCCAAAAATCATCTACCTCTGCCTCCCCAGGGCTGGGAATAAAGGCATGTGCTACAACAGTCTTTTTGAGGCATGATCTCAATATTTAGCCCAGGTTGGTCTTGAACTCATGCTCTTCACAGCCTGCCAAATGCTTATAAGCACAAAGTATCAAACTTAGCCTTTTCTAACATTTGATGTGTATTAGATATACCACTCTCTCTTTTTTCACTAATCCTTAAATGATAATTCTTGAGTATGACATTCAATTTAGCTTCATTTTCATCACTGTTTATATTTCTGGCTTGTCCACAAAAGTCTGAGGACTTTATAAAGATTAGATTGTGCCAGTAACAATCTAAACAGCCCTTAAGAACTCAAACAACAACTCACCCTTCGATAGCTGGCGACCTGTCGGGACGAGTACTTCCTCGAGACCTGTATCTTCTTGTCATTGGCAACCTTGGAGGCCGGCTTGGTCCCCAAAAGTCAGTGTGAGTTTGGTGACCTCTCTCATTGGCTCTATTATCTTGGTCCAGTGGATTGCTATTTAGAAATGGTCTAAAATCTTGTAAAAACATTGTGTGATCCAGATGGTCCCAAAGCTAGTTAAAAAAAAAAAAAAAGACATTAGTCTAGAATGTGGGAGGCTCAATCCCTTACACTAATTGACTGTAAACAAACAAATTTTAAAAATTTAAAACTTAAAATAAATTTCTACATATATAAGAAAGCAAATGCCTACTTTCCTTAACAGTTATCTAATACCCATATCCACATGCCTTTGCACAGTGTCCCCTCCAGAAATATGCTATGAGCTAAAGGCTGGCACGGACACCCAGCCCAAGCATAACTAACAGTTCAAATCAGTGTTATATTTTATGTTTTGTCACAAGTGGCATCTGCATTCCCAACAAAACAAATATATCTCTTGTGAGGAACACTTCATCACTATGAAGTAGAGATAGATAGATGTCTTTAAAATACATTTCTTGACTAGACACTGGCATCAAAGACAGGCTGGGTCAAAACTATGCCAAAGTGGTACAGCTATGTCTGATAAGAGCCTTGGTTGTACACATTTTCATTGTTAATATGGGAGGGAGAGAGGCAGGTTTGGGAGGATCAGTACGCAAAGGGGAAAAGTAAAAGTAAACTAACTTTTACAAAGTTTCTTTTTTAAGTCTGTGCGTCTGTAAGTAGGTTTACACACATGAATACAGTGTTCAAGGGAGTTAGAAGAGGGCATGGGATTACCTGGAACTAAGGTTACAGGCTGTTATGAGCCACAGAACATGGGTGCTGGGAACCCCACACCCATCCTCTGCAAGAGCATCAAGTGCTCCTGACTGCTGAGCCATCTCTCTAGTCCAAAACAAGTTTTTTCAAAAAGAGACTCTTCTGCTTCAAAAGAATTTTATTTTCAAGTAGAAAGATACATACACCAAACCCAAGCAACACCCTACCATAAAAAGGCTAGAAGCTCAAAAATTCCACACAGCACCTTTGGGTGCCTCTGAGGGAAGTCATGGACCCAGCTGTTTCTGTGCTTCCTACTTTGTGATGAAATGAAGTCTGCCACGTGCTCCCACTACCAAGAACTGAGTTGTCCCATCGTGCCTGCCTTCCCTGTCTTGACGAACTCCAACACTCTGAAACTGAAACCATAAACCAGAACAAATCATTCTCCCCTTAAGCTGTCTCTGTTAGGTGCTATAGTCACACAGATGCAAGAGTAACTAATACAGAAACTATAATATGTTAGCTAACTGTATGTATCATAAGCAATAAAGGCTTGCACTGCCTCAGGATACCACCATAGCATTCTTTTCAGTATCAATGCCATGGATATTTTATGAATTAAGATTACCATCATAATATATCCAATACATGTAAAATAGCACATGAATAAGATGTAGAGAAGATATAAGTCCATAAGTCATCTCTTCATTATCTCCCAAAGCTACTGAAATTCTCTATGTATCCCTCTCATAACCTTCAGAAGTAAATGCTATCCCAATATTTTGTTTATAATTCACTGGATTTTTTCTATTTTTTATTTTAAAATGCTTGTTAGCATACATTAGTTATATGTGTAGATAAAGACTCTTAGCACATACACCCCCATTACACTTTATCCCCCTCCCACTCTTGCTGCTTCCCAACCAGCCCCCTTCTACTCTAATGTCTCTTCCACTTTGTTTTTTACTTTTGTTATTGTTTTCTTTTGTTCTCTCTCTCTCTGTGTGTTTATATATGTGTGTGTGTGTGTGTGTGTGTGTGTGTGTGTGTGTATATATATATATATATATATATATATATATATATAAATAATTTTTTGTTGTTGTTGACCCACTGAGTTTTAGAATGGTTGCTCACAGGGCATACATGATCTTATTTGCAGACTTCCAGGTGCATGAGCACCTTACAGGAATGCCCTACTGAAGACGAAGCTTCTCCCTCTCCCTCTACATGGGGTTCTGAGGACCCATACTCTAGTCCTCATACTGTGGTAAACAGCAAACAGTGCTGTGGCCACTGAACCATCTCCCAGCCCAGTTAACTATACTCTTTAGATTACTGTCAATTGTTATCATGGCTAAGAAAATGGAAAGTCCAAAGTACCTTCAGCATCAGCTTGAGGAACTTTGCTACTTGTTTGGAAATGCAAAGTGGTACTGAAGAAGAGTAATAGCATGCCCTAACCATAGAACATAGAATAAAAGAGTGCATCTCAGAACTTCATTCCAAACCAACATGAAGGATAAAAATAGCTCCAGGTCATCTGTCTCTGAGCAGACTTACACAAGCATAAGGGAAAAGAACTCATTAATAGAACTGGGTCTTCAGGACACAATTACGTAAGTATAAACTAACTAAACGATTACAGAGTTTTAGTAAAACATTTCAAAGAATTATACAGTTTGACCAATTTGGTCTTGAAAAACAACAACAAAATAAGTTACTCTAAATAGAAGTTAAAAAAAAAAAAAAAGCTTCCAGTGTCATTATAAACAAGACAGAGCTGGGCAGCTAAGCACAGGTCCACGGTGAGGACTGGTGCCTGGATGCCAGCACCCATGTACAGGCCGAACGGTCCAGCAAGCACATGTCTCCAGCGGGAGGGCCTTACTAGGCCTTGCTGGCATCAAGCTAGCCAAGAAAACTCTGCATCAACAAAAGAGGCAGAGTGTGATAGGGGGACATCTAAGGGCCTCTTTTGACCTCTACACATGCACACACCAGCATACTCATATGCTCATATACTCAAACAGATGCCAAATATAAATCAACAAACCTCTTAAAATATCAATAAACATAAACTCGATGATGTCTTCCACTTGACAGTCCTTGCTCTGAGTCATCTTCAATCACATTCTCCACATACTTAAAATGTTAAGGTGTGTTCCTCAGAGCTAAACAGTTAATTATATGACACAAGAATCTCTATAAAAATAAGAGAGCTATAAACATAACACAAAGAAACATGTACAAATATATTAATAGCAGAACAACTCCTAAGAGCCCAGTGTAAATGTCCAGTGTCTGTCAGCTAACAGAGAGACACAGCAAGTCACATGGAGCTAGGCCTTAGCCAGTAGACATCCTGCCTGCATACTGAAGTTGAGGGATCAATTCCCAACACCAAAGGCAAAGAATGAATGTTTGCATAATGTATCTGCAGTCACACAATGAAGGAGTAGTAATGCATGCTATACCGTGGGGAAACTTGAAAACATTATGCTAAGTAGAAAAAAATTCAGTCAGAAAAGGTCACATTTTATATGATACCATTTATAGATACTGTCCTACATAGAGACGAAAAGTGGATTGGTGGTTGATTAGTGTAGAGAAACTGGAGAAATAAGAAGTATAAATGGCTAAAAGATTGGGGCTAATGGAAGAGTTCTGGGGAGTAGAGAAAGAGTTCCTCATGTTTACTGATGTGAAGTGCTTTGCAAGCTTAAGGACGTAAATTCAATCTCCACAAACCCACATAAAAAGAAAAATAGCTAAGTATGGGATTATGCTAGTACTGGGGAAATAGTGACAGGCAGATCCCTGAAGCTTCATGGTCAGCCTAGCCTATTTGGTAAATTTCAGGTCAGGAGAGACCCTGTCTCAAAACAAATGATGGACACTGCCAGAAGAATAACACGTACACACATCACACTCACTCTCTCTCAAATACTCAATCTCTCTCTCTCTCTCTCTCTCTCTCTCTCTCTCTCTCTCTCTGTGTGTGTGTGTGTGTGTGTGTGTGTGTGTGTGTGTGTGTGTGTGAGAGAGAGAGAGAGAGAGAGAGAGAGAGAGAATATATGTTTGAGTGTGATATGTGTGTGGGTGCTCTGGACTTTGTGGTTATGGCTATACAATAGCCACTGTCAGAAGAATAACACATACACACACCTCTTAAAGAGGGAATTACATTTTATGTGAATTCCTCTCAATTTGAAAATATCACTAGACATAAAGAAACACATAGGTCCAGATACAATCCTAACAACTTCATAACCTACTCTCACCAACAAACAGATCATCTAAACAAATTTAACACAGAAACTTCAAGGTTAAACTGTAGCACAGATAAATGCACTCATCAAATCTCTACTGAATCTCTATCAACAGCTGCAGAGCACAAACCCTTCTCAGTAGCCACAGAACAGTCTGTCTACAGCTACAGAGCAAACACCCTCTTCAGTGGCCATGAACTTTCTCCAAAGCAGATCACATCTTAGATGGTTAAAAAATCCTGCCAGGCATGGTGGCGCACGCCTGTAATCCCAGCCCTTGGGAGGCAGAGGCAGGCGGGATTTCTGAGTTCGAGGCCAGCCTGGTCTATAGAGTGAGTTCCAGGACAGCCAGGGCTATACAGAGAAACCCTGTCTTGAAAAAACAAAAACAAACAAATGAAAACAACAACAACAATGAGCCCAGAAGCCCTAAATACTCAAGGCACAATTAGCAAGTCAAATGATTCCCAAGAAGAAGAAAGGAGAGGACCCTGGGCCTGTAAAGATTGGATCCAGTTTTGTAAAGAAACCGTGGGGGGAGGGGGAATAATTGGGGAATAGTTGGGGGGAGAGGAACTATGGGACGTATGGTGGGGGGGGGGGGACTGGGAAAGGGGAAAGCCTTTGGAATGTAAACATAGAATATAGAAAATAAAAATTAAAAAAAAAACAACAACAACAAAAAATCCTTAACAAATATAAAATAAATGATTTTTTATATTTTATCAGATCATAATGGAATGGGTAGAAATAAATGGCAAGAGAAGCTACGAATTCTATAGAAATGGTAGAGATTAACAAGCAATCTTTACTGATCAATGTCTCACTGAAAAATCATGGAACATAAAAGGATCCTTCGAGCAAATGAAAGTGAAATTTACCAAAATCTTTAGTGACTTGTGAAGGCAGTTCTAAGAGGAAAGCAGACAGGTGGGAGTGGTTATACTAAAAACAGAGCTCAAATAAATGACTTGATGAGGTACCTCAAGGTCTTAGAAAAAAGAGTAAGACAAACTCAAAATCAGCAGACAAAAAATAATAAAGATCAGGGCAGAAAGTAATAAAGCAGAAACTAAGACAATACAAAGAACCAATGAAGCAAAGTCCTTTTGACTGATAAGCAAAATTGGCAAACCCTTATCTAAATTCATCAAGAGAACACACAAATAATATTAGATTCAAAATGGGGATACTACAACAAATTCCAAAGAAACCCTGGGATTCACAGTGAAATACTTTAAGGAAAACTTACATTCCAGAATACTACAAAATTTAAAAGAAATTTCTAGATTCAAATGTATGAAAACTAAACCAAGAGGCTACCTAAGCCAGGTGTGTCAAGGCTCATGCCTGTAATCTCAGTCTTTAGAAAGCTGAAGCAAGAGGATTTCCATGAGTTTAAGGTCAATCAGAACTACAAAGTGAATTCCAAGTCCCCGTGGAAAAATGAAAAAGAAGAGAAACATAAAAGACTTAACCTTTCCCATAACACATGCTACTGAAACAGTATAAACTGTCTCCAATGAATGGGCCAGGAACAGACAAACTTACTCAATCATACCAGACCTTTGAAGAACTAGAACCAATATTCCTCAAAAATTCAACAAAATAGGGCTGGAGAGATGGCTCAGTGGTTAAGAATACTACTGGCTGCTCTTCTAAAGGTCCTGAGTTCAATTCCCAGCACCCACATGGCAGCCTACTGCAGTCTATAATTGTAGCCACATTGGAGCCAGTGCCCTCTTCTGGTGTGCAGGTGTATATGCAGACAAAACATCCAGATGCATAAAAGAAAAATGTATTTTTTAAAAAATTCTACAAAATAAAAAGGAAACATTATCAAATCCATTCTATAAAGCTAGTATTACTCTGTTACCAAAACAAGATAAATACATTACAAGAAAAAAATCTAGAGTTAATTTCCCTGGTGAAGACAGATATAAAATTTGTATGAATAAAATTCAAGTACACATTAAGAAGCTCATACTCCACCAGCTGTGGTGGCACATGCCTTTAATCCAAGCACTCAGAGGCAGAAGCAGAAGGATCTTTGAATTCGAGGCCAGCCTGATTTACAGAGCGACATCCAAGACAGCCAGGACTACACAGAGAAACAAGGAAGAGGAGGAAGAGATGAAGGAGGAAGAGGAGGAGGAGGTGAAGGAGAACAAAGGGAAGAAGGAAAAGGAGGAGGAGTGGAAGAAAGGAAAGAAGGAAAAGGCCGAGGGGGAGGGGATGGGGACAGAAGCAGCAGCCGCTCACACACCATGACCAAGCTGGTGTCATCACAGGGATGCCATGATAGTTCAACACAGACAAACCAGTAAGTGTACCGAAACATGTAAATAGCCTTAAGAACAGAAATCACATGGTTATCTAGATATTGAAAAACATCTTTTTAAAACTACAGTATTCCTACATGATAAAAAAACAAAAAGCTTTGAGGGTATTAGAAGAAACCTCAACATACTAAAGAACATATATGACAAACTTAAGTCCAATATTAGACTAACTAAGGAAGAAATTTAAATCTGGATGTCCAGTCTCTGCTCTTACTCAATATAGTGCTTAATTCTTAGCAAGAGCAGTAATGAAAGAAGTGAATGGATGTAAACAGAGAATGAACAGGCAAAACGAATCCTAATTGCAGATTAGATATGATCCTGTACTTAAAAGACTTAAAAGTTCCATCAGAACACTCTTTGAACTAATAAACATCTTTGCAAAGTAGCAGGATCCAAAACTAGCATTCAAAAATTAGTGCTGGGGCCAGCAAGGTCGCTCAGTGTGCAAATGAGCTTGCCACCAAGCTAATGTCCTAAGGTTAATTCTCAGGACCTACATGATAGCAGGAGAGAACCAACTCCTCTGACTTCTACACATGTAACACTGCATGCTCACATGAAAACACATACATATACAAGAATGTACATTTACTTATGTAAAGTAAATGAAAAAAAAACCTTTTAGTTTAAAAAGTTCAGTAAAGTACTAGAGAGATTTCTTATATTTTATGGTTGTGAGCCTAGCCTAAACGGCTGAGCCATCTCTCCAGCCCGACTAGAGAGATTTCAAAGTCAGTGAAAGGTTTCCCTGCCCGTATTCAATCCCTAGAACCCATGTAAAAAGTTACAGTAACTTAATGCTTGTAACCCAGACACTGGAATAGCAGAGACAGGAGGATCGCTGGAGTTTGTGAACTAGCTAGTCTAGCAGAATCTGGCAAGCTTTTAATTCAATACTAGACTCTGTCTCAGAAACTGGTGGAGAACAGCACCTATATAAAATCCTGTATGACCACATGCATCTATAACCCTAGCACTGTTGGGGCTGGGACAGGAGGATCACTGGGGCTTGCTGGCACAGCTACTGCCAATTAATATTTGACAAAGATGTCAAAAACATTAGGGGGCTTTAGAGATGGCTTTACAGGTAAAAGCACTTGTTCTTGCAGAGGACCTGGGGGCTCACAACCATTTGTAAATCCAGTCCCAGGGTATTTAATGCCCTCTGACCTCCACAGGCACCACACATACACATGGTTATACACACCTATATGCAGGCAAAACAGTCATACACTTAAATAATAAAATAAGTAAATCTAAATAATACATTAAGATTTTTTTCATCATCTTTAGCCATTTAGAGAAATACAAATCAAAAGAAATACAAATACAAGTCCACTGAGAGACTCCATTTCACCCCAGTTAGAACAGCTGTCATCAAGGAAAGAGACAACACCAAATAGGACAGGGATGTGGGGATCTGAAGTCAATCCCCAGGGCTCTCATAAAAAGCCTGGCATGCTGCTTCACACTTTTAATGCCAGACTGAGGGGAGAGGAAAAATCAAAAATGGATGTTAGATTTTGTAGAAGGCTTTTGTTGCAAGTTTTGAAGTAGGATAATCTTTTTTTTAGAGTACTAAGACAGTGAATTATATTAACTTATTATTTTTGATTATTGAACCAAGCTTACATTCTTAGGGTAAATTCTACTTGATCTTAATTTACTTCCCATTTTATATATTCTTGGTTTTATGTATTTCTTGTCAAAGGTTTATCTATGTTTTTTACATCTAAATTTAAAAAAAGATACAGTCTGTACTTTCCTTTCAATGTCTCTATTTTAAGAACTGAAATTACCTTTTTATTTTTGAAAAGCACTTAAACACAATTATTCCGCAAAGTCCCTTAACATAGTAAAACGAATTTTCCGTCAAGTGTATTTACACACCACACACATATGTACACATACACACATATGTACAAACACACACAAATAGTGTATCCTTTTACATTCTAAGTATCTGTCTTAGTTAGTTTTCTATTGCTATGACAAAATACTATGACCAAGGCAATAAAAGAAAGCAGTTAACTTGGAGCTCATGGTTCCAGAGGGTCACAGTCCTTGACCACCATGGCAAGGAGCACAGCACCAGGAGGGAATGGTCCTGGAGCAGAACCTGAGAGCTTACATCTGGTCCACAGGCACAAGGCAGAAAGAGAAAAAATACTAACGAGGAACGGTGTGGGCTTTTTTTTTTTTTTTTTTTTTAATTGGTTTTTCGAGACAGGGTTTCTCTGTGTAGTTCTGACTGTCCTGGAACTCACTCGGTAGACCAGGTTGGCCTCGAACTCAGAAATCCGCCTGCCTCTGGCTCCTGAGTGCTGGGATTAAAGGCGTGCGCCACCACCGCTTGGCAGTGTGGGCTTTTTAAACCTCAAGCACAAACCCTCCTCCTCTTCCTCACAGTTCCCTCCCTGGGAACTCTCTGAGCCTATGGAGGCCACTCTCATTCCAGCCACCACACCTCACTCCCTGCCCCCACAGGCTGATAGCCATACCATAATACAAGATGCACCCAATCCATCTTCAAAAATCTCCACAGTCTGTCAGTCTCGTGACTGTTTAAAAGTCTTAAGTCTCTTCTGGGACTCAAGCCAATCTTAATTGTAATCCCCTATAAAAGCAAAAGCAAGAGCAATCACACACTTCGAATGTACAATATGATACCATCATCATTCCAAAAGGGAGGGAAGGAAGCTTAGTGAGGAAATACTGGCCAGAGCAAAACTGAAATACAGAAGGGAAAAACCCATATCCTGTAACTCCAAGTCCAATGTCAAAGGGCCTACTTGGCGTCATCCTTCCGGCTTTGCTGACTATAGCATGCTGCTTCTCCCCCGTGAGCTGGTCCCACTCCCCGACTGCAGCTCTTCTCGGCAGATATCCCACACCTCTGACATGTCTGGCATCTCCAACATCCTAGGGTCTTCAACACAATCCAGACTCTACTTTCACAGCTTCAAGAAATGGACTGTCTGGTCCTCCACATGCCTGACCTTAGCATCTTTCCTTAACCATAGAAGAAGATTCCAGTTCCTCTAAAACCAGAACCACTGTGCTGCCAAGTTCTGCTGCCTGCTTGGGATGCAGCCTGGCCCCCTCCTGGAATTACATTCCTGTCAGTTTTCCTTTGTCCTTGCTCTTTAGGAACAGATAATCCCTTACGCCTTTTCTCTTCACAAACGGCAGACTTGGCTAGGTGGCAGTCTTGCTCTGTGGCCACCACTCCCTTTTATCCCATTTCTCCTATCTCTTTCAGCACAAGCCAAGGCCCCAACATTAAATTTCCTGGTTCTTTCTTTCTTTCTCCTCAAATAGTACATTTTATACTTCTTTTTGCTCTGCTTTTTCACTTTCATTGTAAATCTGCTTAAGAATGATCACTAATAGCCATACATATCAATAGTAGGCCATCTTGAAATCTACCAATGAAATTAGAACGAAACTCTTCAATTTAGTCTCAAGCAAATTATTCAGATAAAGTCAAATGTAGCAACATTCTTTGCCAAATTATCACAAAAATGGTCTCTAGCCCATGGTCTCTAGCCAGGGTTGATCCTCTATGAAACCTCTTGAGCAGGGCATCCATAGTCCACACTGGCCTCGGCACTGCTGTCTTCCCAGCTCCTACTAGGATGGCCACTGAAGCCCACTTACAGGCTTACAGCATGCAACAACTTTTCTAATTCAAAGTCACAAAATCTTTTACATTTCTCCAAACAATAGCACAGCCAGGCTTGTTAACAGAAATATAACACTCTGTAGCACCAAGCTGGAGCTTAGTTAGACCATGATCAAGGCAACTTATAAAAGAAAGCATTTAATTTGGGGGTTCATGGTTTTAAAGGACTAGAGAGCATGGCAGCAAGCAGGCAGTCATGACAGCTTGCATCTGATGCACAAGCACAAGATAGAGAAAGCGCTAACTGGGAATAGTGGGAGCTTTTTAAATCTCAAAGCCAGTGACACACTTCTTCCAAAAAGGCCACACCTCCTAATCCTTCCCAGACAGTTCTACCAACAGCAGACCAAGCTTTCAAATATATGTGCCTATGGGGGTCATTCTCATTTAAACCATCACAGATCCCAGCTTATGAAGTAAATGATGTGATTACTCTGTCTTTATAATGGCTCTAGATGACACTGGAAGGTAAACAGCATGAGAGTAGCTGTTCTGTCATGGTTATGGTGACTGCTTACTGGACAGAATCTAGAATTATCTAGGACATGAGCTCTGGGCATCCCTATGAGGCATTATATAGACTAGGTTAATAAAGGTGGGTAGCACCATTTCACAGGCTGGGGTCCTAGACTGAATGGAAAAGAGAAACTAAACTGAGTGGCACCACCGACATCCATGTGTGTATCATATAACCTGCTGCCTCAAACGCCTGCTTCAGACTTCCCCACATGGTGGACTGAGGTCAAAATAACCCTTCCTCCCTTAGGTTGTTTAGTCGGGGTGCTTTATCATAACAACAGGAAAGTAACTGGGAAACACTTCAAGTTTATTTTATCTAACACTGAACTAACTGCATGTGGCCCCCAAAGAGGCATTTCAGAGCCAACTCTTCAGCCAGGTTTTAGGTACTTGAAACTAAAACTACATCTTCATCAAATTTTTATTAGGAAATGTGAAGAAGCAAGAAGATGCCACCTGTCACAGAAATAATGCTTCTACTTAGCATTAGTGGGAAGGTTGAATAAAATCAGTTAAAAGCTAAAAGTATAATTTAAAAGACTTACGCTTTAAAAGTCTAGCTCCAGAAAATAACTTATTAAAAAAAAAAAATTAAGAGCCAGGCGTGGTGGTGCACGCCTGTAATCCCAGCACTTGGGAGGCAGAGGCAGGTGGATTTCTGAGTTTGAGGCCAGCCTGGTCTACAGAGTGAGTTCCAGGACAGCCAGGACTACACAGAGAAACCCTGTCTGGGGGGGGGGGGAATTAAGAAGTCAGGCATGGTGGTGCACACCTTTAATCCCAGCACTTTAGAAGCAAAAGGGGAAAGATCGCTGTGAGTCTCAGGCCAGCCTGGTCTACATAGTTAGTTTCAGGCCATCAAGAACTATAAAGCCAGACCCTGTCTCTAACACACACACACACACACACACACACACACACACACACACACACACATAAAGACAGAAAGACAGAGACAGAGACAGAAATTTTAAAAAATAATGTATTTTACAATAAGGAAAAGAACAACGCGATAGTGAAAGAAAGTAAAACTAGAGCCCTGGGGCTCCTGAAACACAAGGCTAAAACAGCAAATGGAGCAAGGCATGGCCACTCATACTTGTACCCTCCCCTCCCTCAGAATACACTCAGGAGTAAGCAGATCACTGAATTCAAGGCCAGCCATTGTACATGGCAAGTTCCAAACCAGCCTGAGCTACAAGAGACCCTTGACCTGCCCCACCAAGATAAAAGGAACATAAAAATTAAACTGTTTGTAATATCAAGGTAATAAAAGAAAAGGACACCCCTGTGATGGTTTGTATATCATTGGCCCAGGAAGTGACCTCATTAGGAGGTGTGGCCTTGTTGGAGTAGGTTTGTCAATGTGGGTATGGGCTTAAAACCCTCACCCTGGCTGCCTGGAAGTCAGTCTTCTTCTAGCAGCCTTCACATGAAGATGTAGAACTCTCAGCTCCTCCTGCACCATGCCTGCCTGGATGCTGCCATGTTTCTGCCTTGATGAAGATGGACTGAACCTCTGAGCCTGTAAGCCAGCCCCAATTAAATGTTGTCTTTTATAAAACTTGCATTGGTCATGGTGTCTGTTCACAGCAGTAAAACCCAAACTAAGACAACCCCCAAAATTATCTGAAGATTAGCTACCATCATGGCAGACTTTTTATTTTTCGGTTTCTCAAGTCAGGGTTTCACTGTGTAGCCCTGGCTGTCCTAGATCTCACTCTGTAGAATAGGTTGGGCTGCCTGCCTCTGCCTCCCGAGTGTTGAGATTAAAGGTGTGTGCCACCACCGCCCAGCTAATTTTACTTTTTTATCAAAGATTTATTTTTAATTATATGTGTGTCTAAGAATGGGTATGTACATACAAGTGTATCTGCAAACGGAGGTCAGAGAGAGGAGTTAGATCCCTCTACAGCTAGAGTTAAAAGTGGTTGTGAGCCACCCAGTGTGGCTGCTGGAAACCAAACCCTGGCCCTCTAGAAGAGCAGCAAGTGCTTAATCATTTTAAATGGCCTTAAATCAAAACAAGTGGATATCAACAATTTTATTTAATTCAATCTAATGTACCTTCATATTCTTCTCGATCAACTCCCTGCTTTCTACAGGCAAAAGGTAAGATGCCTACCACAGGTCCCAACACGCTGAATGGAGCATGAACTGGCCCTGGGGAAGGTGCTGGTGACTGTAAAAGCAGAACTGACCCACAAATGCTGGCCTCCACATCTAGCTCACACCACTCCAGTGCTTGCTGACTACACACAAAAACTGTCAACCACAAAGATGAAGCACAGGGCCTGGCCTCTCGTCTCCACTTCGAACCTCTTTGCTCATCCCTTTTCACTACTACAGGAATAATGTATCTGGCTGGTGTGTAGCAAGTGCCTAATGGCTACCAATTATATTTCTCCAGTAGACAGAGTTACTATATTAGAAAGCTGCATAAGCCGGGCGGTGGTGGCGCACGCCTTTAATCCCAGCACTTGGGAGGCAGAGGCAGGTGGATTTCTGAGTTCGAGGCCAGCCTGGTCTACAGAGTGAGTTCCAGGACAGCCAGGACTACACAGAGAAACCTTGCCTCGAAAAACCAAAAAAAAAAAAAAAAAAAAAAAAAAAGAAAGCTGCATAAGTGAAGGAAAAAAATTTAGTATGGTTCTGAACACACGAGCCTACTCTACAGCCTAACTCTCAGATGGTTCGTCACATATAAACTTAGGGCACCCATGTGATCACAGTCCAATTGAGTTGTCCAATTAGGTTCAAGAAAAATAATTTTTAGAAAAATTGAGAATTAGCCGGGTTGTTGTGGTGTACACCTTTAATCCCAGCACTTGGGAGACAGAGGCAGGTGGATTTCTGAGTTCGAGGCCATCCTGGTCTACAGAGTGAGTTCCAGGACACCAGGGTTACACAGACAAACTCTGTCTGGAAAGAAAAAAAAAAAAAAAAAAAAAAAAACAGCAACAACAACAAAATTGAGAATTATTTTTAAGTGTACAGGTGTTTTGCCTGCATTTATAGCTGTGCACCAAATGTGTGCACTACTCAAAGAGTCCAGAAGAAGACACCAAATCCCCCTTGCAATTGTAGTTACAGATCATGGTAACACCTCCCTATATAGCACTCCCCTGTAGGTGCTGGGAATTGAACCATGGTCCCCCTGGAAAAGCAGTCAGTGCTTCTAACCACTTAACTGTCTCTCCGGCCCTCAAAAATTATTTCCATCTGTCTGGTTTCTATGTTTTATTTCTTTCTTTCTTTCTTTCTTTTTTTTTTTTTTTTTTTTTTTTTTTTTGGTTTTTTCAAGACAGGGTTTCTCTGTATAGCCCTGGCTGTCCTGGAACTCACTCTGTAGACCAGGCTGGCCTCAAACTCAGAAATCCTCCTGCCTCTGCCTCCCAAATGCTGGGATTAAAGGCGTGCGCTACCACTGCCCGGCTCTATGTTTTATTTCTTAGTATGTCCTACACTCTGGAGGGCAAGAAATAAGTATATATAATTCCATGACCAACCATCACACAACTAGACATATCTAACATACAATAATAGTTTAGGGCTGGAGAAATTGCTGAGCGGTTAAGAGCACTGACTGCTCTTCTGAAGGTCCTGAGTTCAAATCCCAGCAACCACATGTTGGCTCACAACCATCTGTAAAAAGATCTGACGCCCTCTTCTGAGGTGTCTGAAGACAGCTACAGTGTACTTACATATCATAATAAATAAATCTTTTTTAAAAAAGAATAATAGTTTAATAAAAATAGCATAAGCAAAAAAATGCAGTCATACAATATAGATTAATATAATAATTCATAAAAATATATGACTAGGAACACAAAGACAGGAAAACCCTAAGTAAATTTTAAAAAGCAAAATTATAAAAGAATAAACTCAGCCGAGCGTGGTGGCGCACACCTGTAATCCCAGCACTTGGGAGGCAGAGGCAGGCAGATTTCTGAGTTCGAGGCCAGCCTGGACTACAGAGTGAGTTCCAGGACAGCCAGGGCTACACAGAGAAACCTGTCTCAAAAAGCCAAACAAACAAACAACAACAACAAAAAAGAATAAACTCAATGATTGTAACTGAAAAGTTATGAGATGAGACACACACAGGAGAAATGATTACATACTATGCCAAAGAAAAATTTAAGCAAGAATAAAATAATGAGGCTATGGGGGACTTTTAATTTTTATAAAACTTTCTTAGGCCTTTAAACCCAGCACTCAGGAGGCAGAGACAGAGGCAGAAGCAAGCAGAGCTCTATGAGTTCAAAGCTAACCTGCTTGATCTACAGAGCTGCAGGCCTACAAGAGCTACATAGTAAGACCTGATTTTTAAAAGAAAGAGACAGACAGAGAGAGGGGAGGGGAAGAAGGAAGGGAGGAAAGGAGGGGGAGGGGAGGGGAGGGAGAAAGGAAAGGAAAAGAAAGGGAAAAGGAAAGCCGGGCGGTGGTGGCGCACGCCTGTAATCCCAGCACTTGGGAGGCAGAGGCAGGCGGATTTCTGAGTTCGAGGCCAAGCCTGGTCTACAGAGTGAATTCCAGGACAGCCAGGGCTACACAGAGAAACCCTGTCTCAAAAAACCAAAAAAAAAATAAAAAAATAAAAAAAATAAAAAAGAAAGGGAAAGGGAAAGGGAAACCTACTTAATGTTGTTACCTCCCAGTATATCAAGAAGGAATCTGAAAATAATACAAATACAAATATTCTTTTGGGTTTTTTGTTGGAGGTGGTGTTTTTGTTGGTGGTGGTGTTTTTGGTGGTGGTATTTTTGTTGGTGGTGTTTCAGGGTTGTTTGTCTTTTCTCTGAGATCCATTTGCCTCTGCCTCCCTAGTGCTGAGCATGGGCCACCACCACCTCCCCCAGCAAATGGAGATGTTCTCAATACCTTAGCCCCTTTGTTTATATACCATGATTTTATATTGTAATGCATCTTATGCAACAGAACAATTTATTTGTTGTTTTTGGTTTTTTGTTTTTTTCGAGACAGGGTTTCTCTGTGTAGCCCTGGCTGTCCTGGAACTCACTCTGTAGACCAGGCTGGGCTTCAAACTCAGAAATCCGCCTGCCTCTGCCTCCCAAGTGCTGGGATTAAAGGCGTGCGCCACCATGCCCGGCAGAAGTTTTACTTAAATAAACTGCTCAGAGCACCCTGTCCTCTTGTGCATACCTAAAAGCTCTTTTATCTTACTTTCAGAAAATCTGCGGCAGCAGCTATAATCAATTCAGTCAAACTGTGTCTTTGCCTCTGACTCCGCCCCCTCCCTTCCTTCCCCTCTCCCCACTCCACCTCCGGCTATGGTTCAGTGTGCATGCATGGGTGCTTGCTAATATGCATGCGGGTGTTTGGCGCATGAGTACATAATTTTGGAGACCTACCCTGAGCCTTACCCCTCTAGTCTCAAAGGCAATCTTGCATGTAGTACAACCAATTTAAGCTTATCCCCAACCAGCTCACAAATAAATGAAACTCAGACTCTGGTCATTATATTTGGCTTTGACAATTACTATGAGGGTAACCCTAGTCTACTCTTCTAACTGCAGGCCTGGCTGCCTCCCCTACGGTGTTCCCCAGTTACTTGCTGTTTCTCCTGCCCACGTGTTCATCATCCATCTCCCTTTATGATGGCTACCTCCCCCCCCCCTTCTTCCTCCTTCTTCCCCGGGTCTCCCTCCAACCAGGTTACTCCAACCCCATGTGCCTCTAATCTCTCTAGTAATAATAGGCTATAGCCAATTGTACTTAACCAGTGTTGATAGAGGTCTGCAGAGTTGAGAGGCCATTGCTATTCTGAGGTTGCTAATGAGAACCTGAAGTAATGGGCTCAGTCACCCAGGGATGCACTGACTACTTGAAAGCCCCTGACTAACACCAGTGACCTCTGCTCTCAAGGTCAGCTTGTAGGAATCTGAGATTCACCCTGCACTAACTCTCACATGTTACTCAAGTACTGTTGCTCTGTAACTGCTAAGCCTCTTCCTGTTTTCTTTCCCAACCAGCCTCCCCACTCCATCCTCGCTTGAAAGATAAGTAAATAAGTATCAAGTATTTTGGAAATGTTCTTGGGTTAAGCTTCTTCTAATATCTCCACTTAGGGTGGCCACTGCTCAGCAGGCGGTTCAGCAGTTAGAGCACTGGCTGATTCTCCAGAGGACCCAGGTTTCCTTCCTAGCACAAATGGCAGCTCACAACTGTCTGTAACTCTTGTTCCAGGAGATCCAACATCCTCACTTGGACATATTGACAGGCAAGACACCAATGCACATGAAATAAAAATAAGGAAATTAAAAATAAAAAATTAAAGCCGGGAGTGGTGGCGCACGTCTGTAATCCCAGCACTTGGGAGGCATAGACAGGCGGATTTCTGAGTTCGAGGCCAGCCTGGTCTACAGAGTGAGTTCCAGGACAGCCAGGGCTACATAGAGAAACCCTGTCTCAAAATAAATAAATAAATAAATAAATAAATAAATAAATAATAAAATAAAATAAAAAATTAAAATTCAGCTAATTATAGAAAATAGTTTCTTTATTATCTAAGCAACTTACTAAAGAAAAACACAGACGCAAGAGGTTCCCAGGACCCAATGGGGATGACATTAGCTGAAATACCCAACAAAGGGGTGACAGAACCTGTAGAGACCCCATCAGTGGTTAGGATCGGCCCATGGTCGAGAGATGGGGCCACCCTCCCATCTCAAAAATATTAACTCAGAACTACCCATATCTAAAGGAAATGTAGGGATAAAAAGTAGAGCAGAGACTGAAGGAAAGGCCATCCAGAGACTGCCCCACCTAGGCATCCATCCCATCTGCAGACAGCAAACCCAGGACACTGTTGTGACAAGAAGCACTTGCTGACAGGAGCCTGGTATAGCTGTCTCCTGAGAGGCTCTGCCAGAGTCTGACCAATACAGATGCAGATGCTCTCAGCCAGCCATCATAGTGAGCATGGGGACCCCAATGAGGAGTTAGGGGAAGGACTATAAGAGCTGAAGGGGTTTGCAACCCATAGGAAGAACAACAATATCAACCAACCAGACCCCCAGAGCTCCCAGGGACTAAACCAACAACCAAAGAGTACACATGAAGGGACCCAGGGCTCCACCTGCATATGTAGCACAGGATGGCCTTATCTGGCATCAGTGGGAGGGGAGGTCCTTGGTCCTGTGGAGACTCGATGCTCCAGTATAAGGGGATGCCAGGGTGGTGAAGCAGGAGTGGGTATGTGGGTGGGGGAGCACTCCAACTACACTGCAATACTGTGCAGCAAGGCAACCGGACATGTGCCTCCTGCCCCTACTTATATCAGAAGCAACATGTATAATAAGTTCTCACCTAATTCTTCAAAATCCTTGGGAATTTCAATAATATTATTATAAAGACATTTTTCTAATTATAAAATGCAAAACATTTTAAAAGTAAAAAGTTGCCGGGCGTTGGTGGCGCACACCTTTAATCCCAGCACTTGGGAAGCAGAGGCAGGCAGATTTCTGAGTTCAAGGCCAGCCTGGTCTACAGAATGAGTTCCAGGACAGCCGGAACTACACAGAGAAACCCTGTCTCGAAAATATAAAAAAAAAAAAAAAAAAAAGTAAAAAGTTAATCCTCAGTAGACAGAGGCAGGTGGACCTCTGGGAGATGAATGCAGCCTGGTCTACATTGTAAGTTCCAGCACAGCCAGAGCCATGTAGGAAAACATTGTCTTGAGAAAAGAAAAAAAGAAAGAAAGAAAAAGGAAAAAGAGAGAAAATAAAATATTGAGGCATGGTGACAAGAAAACTCCAAGGAAAAACTGGGCATGACTACACCTTATGACAAAGCCTGGCATTGCTAAGGAAAATGAACTCATGACCATGACTTCTGTAAAATTAATACCCGAAGGGTAGCCCAGGCCATAGTGTCAGATACAGTCCTACTAAAGTTAGAATGCTGACCACATATACTTATTTTCCTTCTTACTCAATGCATTTACTCCTTGTGAATCACACATACAAAACTGACAGATCCATCTATTTCCATTTCTAAAAGAGAACCAAGGCTTAAAGGAAGTCAAGCGAAGTTTCTCGTTGTGCATGTGCAAACAATCAGGAGCAGACTATGCTCCCAGAAATAGCACACCCTGGGAAATGCTAACATCAAGAAGACTGCCAGGCCTCACAGAGTATATAGACTTTAAATGCTTCTCAATCTATCAACAAGAAAACACAAATGAGTGTTCAAAAAATGATCTGTCTGGAGTTAGGCTCACATCAACTCATCTTAAAGCAGTTATGAATTGACTAAAAATCTTAGAACTAGTTGTTAGCAATTACCATAGCTATAAACAAAAGGAAACATCTTAATACAATTCTTGACTACAACGTCATCAACAAGGGAGGGAGATACATTTACATCTTAAGATAATTTTCAAAAAAAGAAAAGTTCAGTGATTCTAAAATAAAAGGGAATTCTGATTATGGGATTTAACATTAAAAAACTGTTTTGGTTATATTTCAGCTTTTAGCACCTGAAAGCTATGTGACAACAGAGAGATACACAAGTCAAGAAGAAAGTGAAAGTGTTTGCAGTCCAATGAGCTGGGTTTTCCCATCTGGGAAGCAGTCTCTGAACAACTACAAGCATGGAGTAAGAACACCACTGAACTGTGTACTTAAAAACAGTTTAAAAACTAGGCATAACAGTACATGTCCATAGCCTCAGCTTCTCTAGAGGCTGAGGCAGGAGGATCAGTTGAGCTCATGATTTAAGACAAGCCAAGGCAATATAGTGAAACCTTGTGAAACCCCTTCTCTAAAGAAACAAGAGGTTCAAACAGTTACATAAGCCAAAAAGAAAGACGTCAATGAAAAGCCAAAGTACTTTGAATTGAAAAATAAATGATATTAAAGGACACAGACTCTGTAGTCCTTTAATACCATTTATTTTTACCTGTAGTACACTGTAGTACTCTGTTTTCAAATAATAATTTGAATTTTGATCTGAGTTTTGATCTTCTGACTGGGCTGGTGCCACGAGCCTATGAACCCTAGCACCTGAGATGCTGAAGCAGGAGGAATTATGGTTTCAAGGCCAGCCAGTGTTACACAGTGAGTATGAAGCCTGCCTGGACCATATAGTGAAACCTGTCTCAGGGACGGGGGATGGGGGTGGGGCCGCACGTGAGGAGGGGAGAGACAGCAAGAGACAGAGACACAGGGGAAGGGAGAGTAACAGGGAGGGGGAGGGGAAGAGAGAGAATTCAATGCTACATTGTACAAAGGAATAGAAATTAATTAATTAAGGGTCCCATCTTAGGATCTGGAAGGCTATAAATATACTTATTTCACAACAAACTACCATGTTCACAAAAGGTAAATTCTAGAAACTAGTATTATATAATGTTGTTTTAAAAGTGCTTTATTAGCCGGGCGTGGTGGTGCACGCCTATAATCCCAGCACTTGGGAGGCAGAGGCAGGCGGATTTCTGAGTTCGAGGTCAGCCTGGTCTACAGAGTGAGTTCCTGGACAGCCAGGACTACACAGAGAAACCCTGTCTCAAAAAAACAAAAAACAAAAAAAAAAAAACTGCTTTATTGCAATTTGGGTAATAAGTCATCAGGGCTGCCAATGCAGCGGGGAAGGGGGGCTATAGCACTGATGCTCTATAAATATCACAAGCTTTTAATTCATATACATAAAGCAGCAGCAGAAAGAAAACACAACCAGGTTTGCAGCAGGATATTTTATAGACTATGACTTTTTCCTCAGAAGAAACACGCCAAACCCTTAGCTACTGAGGACACAGATCTTTCCAGGGTAAGCTTCACTGTATTCTTACACGTGCATCCTCAGTGATGCTCAACTAGGTGATTGGTTATCTGTCACTTTAATCCCCCGTCACACCCTAAAGCAATCTCTACAGTCAAAGGAAAACTTACCTCTGCAAAATGTGTTGCTGTGCTATTGTCTGTCCGGCTTCCACCACCACCTAAAAAACTAAAGAGAAAAATAATGGTGGTGACTCTATTCCCAGGGACGAGCTCCCTCCCTTCCTAGAAGCTAAATATAGGACAGGCCAAATGAGAGCACAGCTCAATGGGGAAAACCACTCATCCCACAGGACCCTGCCAGACACACTGTCTGTAAGGTATCTTAACAAATAAAACAGGAAGAGAGGCAAAAGAAAATTGGCATACCAAACAACAAAATCAAGTGGTTTTCAAATGAATTAAAGCCACATCAAATGGAAATTTAGAGAGTCAATGCTCAGAAAGGACTCACAGCCAGTAACACAATTCAAAGCTAGCCTAGCAAAGAAAGAAAAGTAAGTATGTATCTTCAAAGAGTCTAAGAAAACAAAAATATTTCTGCATGAAACCATTTAACTAGATAGATGATCCAGACAACCGAGGTTAGTATCTTCTGGAATTACTGAATGTATCTGTAAAGGCCCTGGTCTAGATTAGCAGATTAGAAAGAATTCAGTACCTATTTCTTCTTTGAATGGTTATCCTGTTCTTAGATTATCCTACCCTGCCTTCAGGGCACCTCATCCATGAACTGCTTCTGACCTCACCAACCAAGTATGACTCCTCCCCATCCTTCTGCGCTGACTCTGGTTCTAAGTTCTGCCTGGTATTATTAATAGCTAGGATTTTGCCTCAACCATCTCAACCCTTTGCTCCTTTCATAAATATAAACTAAAAGGCTAAAAACTGTATTTTATAATTAATACCTCACATATATACATTTACTACTTGTCAGATGTCAACTCTGAAAACCTACAGGCATATCCTATTCCTGTAACTGCAAAAGAAAAGTTGCTGAATTAATAGCACATGTCTAATTGATAAAATACCTCTTTTCAAGGACCCAGAAGAACAGAAAAAATCCCACAACTCATATGAAATTTGCAGAGAAAAAACTGACTAGCACTTTTTAAAAGGGAGGAAAAACTGAGTCACAAAAACCTTCTAGAAAGCTCTTCCAGCAGCAGACACAAGCATGCATCCTATTCATAAACCTTTGAACTACTGACAACTACTTTTTTTTTATTTTTATTTTCTATATTCTATGTTTACATTCCAAAGGCTTTCCCCTTTCCCAGTTCCCCCCCTCCCTATGTCCCATAATTCCTCTCCCCCCCCCAACTATTCCCCAGTCATTCCCCCTCCCCCCACGGTTTCTCTACAAAACTGGATCCAATCTTTCCAGGCCCAGGGTCCTCTCCTTTCTTCTTGGGAATCATTTGACTTGCTAATTGTGCCTTGAGTATTTAGGGCTTCTGGGCTCATTAATATCCACTTATCAGTGATTGCATTTCATGTGTATTCTTTTGTGACTGGGTTAGCTCACTCAGGATGATATTTTCCAGGTCTAACCATTTTCCTACAAATTGCATGAATTCATTATTTTTAATTGCTGAGTAGTATTCCATTGTATAAATATACCACATTTTCTGTATCCATTCCTCCTTTGAGGGATATTTGGGCTCCTTCCAATTTCTGGCTATTATAAACAAGGCTGCTATAAACATAGTGGAGCATGTGTCTTTATTGTATGCAGGGGAATCCTCTCGGTATATGCCCAGGAGTGGTATGCCAGGGTCCTCTGGAAGGGACATGCCCAATTTTCTGAGGAACCGCCACACTGATTTCCAGAGCGGTTTTACCATTTTGCAATCCCACCAACAGTGGAGGAGTGTTCCTCTTTCTCCACATCCTCGCCAGCACTTGTTGTCTCTTGAGTTTTTTTGTTTTTTTGTTTTTTTTTTTTTTTTAATTTTTTGAGTCAGGGTTTCTCTTTGTAGCCCTGGCTGTCCTGGAACTCACTTTGTAGACCAGGCTGGCCTCGAACTCAGAGATCCACCTGCCTCTGCCTCCCAAGTGCTGGGATTACAGGTCTCTTGAGTTTTTAATCTTAGCCATTCTGACTGGTGTGAGGTGGAATCTCAGGGTTGTTTTGATTTGCATTTCTCTGATGACTAATGATGTTGAACATCTCTTAAGGTGTTTCTCAGCCATCCGAATTTCTTCTGGTGAAAATTCTTTGTTTAGCCCTGTACCCCATTTTTTGATAGGGTTATTTGGTTCTTTGGGGTCTAACTTCTTGAGTTCTTTGTATATATTGGATATTAGCCCTCTGTCGGATGTGGGGTTGGTGAAGATCTTTTCCCACTTTGTTGGTTGTCGTTTTGTCCTTCTGACAGTGTCCTTTGCCTTGCAGAAACTTTGTAATTTTATGAGGTCCCATTTGTCAATTCTTGATCTTAGTGCATAAGCTATTGGTGTTCTGTTCAGGAACTTTCCCCCTGTGCCTATGTCCTCCAGAGTCTTCCCAAGTTTCTTTTCTAATAGTTTCAGTGTGTCTGGTTTTATGTGGAGGTCCTTGATCCACTTGGAGTTGATCTTAGTGCAAAGAGATAAGAGTGGATCAATTCGCATTCTTCTGCATGTTGACCTCCAGTTGAACCAGCACCATTTGTTGAAGAGGCTATCTCTATTCCACTGGATGGTTGTGGCTCCTTTATCAAAGATCAAGTGACCATAAGTCTGTGGGTTAATTTCTGGGTCTTCAATCCTATTCCATTGATCCACTTGCCTATTGCTGTACCAATACCATGCAGTTTTTAACACAACTACTCTGTAGTACTGTTTAAGGTCAGGGATATTGATTCCCCCAGAAGTCCTTTTATTGTTGAGAATAGTTTTAGCTATCCTGGGTTTTTTGTTGCTCCAGATGAATTTGAGAATTGCTCTTTCTAGATCTATAAAGAATTGAGTTGGGATTTTGATGGGGATCGCATTGAATCTGTATATTGCTTTTGGCAAGATGGCCATTTTTACTATATTGATCCTGCCAATCCAGGAGCAAGAAATATTTTTCCATCTTCTGAGGTCTTCTTCGATTTCTTTCTTCAAGGACTTGAAGTTCCTGTCATACAGATCTTTCGCTTGTTTGGTTAGAGTTACGCCAAGGTACTTTATGTTGTTTGTGGCTATTGTGAAGGGTGTTATTTCCCTAACTTCTTTCTCAGCCTGCTTGTCCTTTGAGTACAAGAAGGCTACTGATTTGCTTGAGTTAATTTTATAACCAGCCACTTTGCTGAAGTTGTTTATCAGCTGTAGAAGTTCTCTGGTGGAGTTTTTTGGGTCACTTAAGTAAACTATCATATCATCTGCAAATAATGATAGTTTGACTTCTTCATTTCCAATTTGTATTCCTTCGACTTCCTTATGTTGTCTAATTGCTCTCGCTAGAACTTCAAGTACTATATTGAAAAGATATGGAGAGAGAGGGCAGCCTTGTCTAGTCCCTGATTTTAGTGGGATTGCTTCAAGTTTCTCTCCATTTATTTTGATGTTGGCTACTGGTTTGCTGTAGATTGCTTTTACTATGTTTAGGTATGGGCCTTGAATTCCTGCTCTTTCCAAGACTTTTAGCATGAAAGGATGCTGAATTTTGTCGAATGCTTTTTCAGCATCTAATGAGATGACCATGTGGTTTTTTTCTTTTAGTTTGTTTATGTAGTGGATTACATTGATGGATTTCCATATATTGAACCATCCCTGCATCCCTGGGATGAAGCCTACTTGATCATGGTGAATGATCGTTTTGATGTGCTCTTGGATTCGGTTGGCAAGAATTTTATTTAGTATTTTTGCATCGATATTCATAAGAGAAATTGGCCTGTAGTTCTCTTTCTTTGTTGGATACTTTTATCTTCAGGATTACAATACTATTCCAGGCACTGCACTGAGCTCATTGAGGAAACAAATGCACCCTAGTTAGTCTAAAACCAAGGCAAATATTGTTCTTTCTGCATTTGTCTCAAGTCTTACTCTGATGAGAAAATATCTGAAACTTGTGTTTAAGAGGTTAAAAATACTTTTTAAAAAATCATTTTAATTATGCAACACCTATATTAAATAACTTAACTATGAGATTCCATAATGCATAGCTATATAGATATTTTATTGCCCAAACCTAACAGGGTTCTAAGGATCACCTTTCCCAAGTTGTACAGTTGTTGGTATTGGTGGTGGTGTAGTAGAGGTGGTGTGTGTGTGTGTGTGTGTGTGTGTGTGTGTGTTTGTATGTCTTTTTTTTGAGATATAGTCTGATCTCATAGTTGAAACTGACCCTGAACTCACTATGCAGCCCAAACTAGTTCTTCGGCACCTTAAGAGTAAAGCATAGAGAAGACATAATAAAAACAACAATTTTCTAATAAATTTTACAAAAATTAAGAAAATTTACAAGATGTCCTCTAGCATGTGTAGAAGAGATGGGGCCCACTATCTTATATTTACATGCAAAGACTTCCTCGTATTGATTTATTTTTCTGGTACTGGGGTTGAGCCTAGAGCCTCATACAAAATAGGCAAACATGTCTACCACTGAGCTACATTTTCTCTTTTTACTTCTTCTCTAGAGACCAGGTCTAAGTGCCCAGGCTGACCTGAGAACTTTACAGCCCAGGCAAGCCTCATGATCCTATACTCACCCTGCTTCCACTTCAGAGTAACTAGAATTTCTGGCTTGCAGTATCAGGCTCAGTTTCAATAATTTTTTACTATTCACTATTAATCACTGCAACTGCTAAGATACTTAAAAATTTTATAAAAGGGAATAATAATTCATTGCCTGTAAGACTCTTGAGTCTAAGAATAAGATTTCTTCTCTCTTTAAGGAAGAGAGGCTCAGCGATTATGAGCACCGACTGCTCTTCCAGAGGTCCGAGTTCAATTCCTAGCACCCACATGGTGACTCACAAACATCTGTAATGCTGATGCCCTTTTCTAGTGTGTCTGAAGACAGCAACAGTGTATTTATACATATAAATAAATCTTAGAAAGAAAGAAAGAAAGAAAGAAAGAAAGAAAGAAAGAAAGAGAGAGAGAGAGAGAAAGAAACCACTGACTTGACCAGGCAGTGGTGGCACACACACCTGTAGCTCCAGCACTCCAGAGGCAAGGGCAAGCAAATCTCTTTAAGTTTGAGGCCAGGCTGAGTAAGTTCCAGACAGTCAGGTTTTGAGAGGGAAGAAGGGGGGGGGGCGTTCTCAAAAAGAGAAACTGACAACAAAAACCCCACCAACTTCATTCAAAACTCACAATATTTACTTTTGAATAGTTGCCACCACTAGCATCTACATAGGGAAGTCTTTGACCTATAAAGGCACAAATATAAAAGTTGAGTGGAAATAGAATCCACACAGTTCATAGTAACCTGCCAAAAAAGGATCCTGATTCTGGCAAGTTATTAAAGCCAGGTATAACTGCACTTTGTATAAAAGTTCTCTATGTCTAAAGAAATCAGAATTCCTATTTTAAAATGTAGGAGAGCCAGGTGGTAGTGGCACACGCCTGTAATCCCAGCACTTGGGAGGCAGAGGCAGGCGGATTTCTGAGTTCGAGGCCAGCCTGGTCTACAGAGTGAGTTCCAGGATAGCCAGGGCTACACAGAGAAACCCTGTCTCGAAGGAAAAAGTAAATAAATAAATAAATAAACAAACAAACAAACAAACAAACAAATAAAATGTAAGAGAATATCCATTAGTCCCTCTCCTACACCCAGTACACCTTTATTCAACACATGCAGAGCATAGGAGCTAAGTATTTGAGGCAATTATAATAACACAAGAAAATTCCAAGTCAGCATGCCATCCACACGCTACTAATTTTGCCACCATGCTAATCTTCCAGGCATAATGCTGGCATTGTTATTTAAAGCCGAAACTGTTACACCAACACTCAAGTGTTTGTACCAAACTAGATCCCATGCCACACACTGCTCCAGGAGCTCCAACTCATTTACATATAATCATCAACAATCAGGACAATAAAACTAACAGTACATACTTTAAAATGTGCAGTTTTTCCTGGTTGTGGAAGAGAACTTCAACTTTAGATTCTGCCAACAGCAATGTAAGGGGATTATGAACTGGCATAAAGCTCCAAAATCACACGAGATTCATTGTAAGCAGTTTATATTTTGTCAAACTGTCAAATGCTAGAATTAAGTTATTACAGTTTTATTCACAAACAAAAAAGAAATCTCTTAGCACTTAGAGAAAATATTTCCTCTTTTTATCAATATTACACCTTTATCAAAGCCAAGAAAACAAACTCAAACATTAATATTACAGCAGCAAGATGGCAGTCTGACAACACTAATCATCTGAACAAGGGGCCTGTGGCTCCTCAAGGCAGGGCAACAACTCAGTTTCCCACCAGAATATACTGTTTGCCTTGTTGGCGTCCTTATCATAAGTCACTCCATAGCCCCCAAATATGTGCATCAGCAATTTAACTTCCGGCAACAAAGTAGACACTAAGAATTAATTAGTAATCCAAGAGGACCCTAAAGAAGCAAACAAAAACTTAGTAAGTTTCCTTTGATATGGTTACAGAGGTTTTCTAGATGTGATGTAATCAGGAGCAATGGATAAAATCATATCATCATATTGATTTCCAAATTTTCTTTCCTTTCCCCATCTCCTGTTCTGTTCTCGAGTGTGTGCGTGTGTGCACGCGCACGCGTGCGTGTGTGCGTGCGTGCGTGCGTGCGTGCGTGCGTGCATGTGTGTGTGTGTGTGTGTCTGTCTGTCTGTCTGTCTGTCTGAGACATAGTATCTACTCCCAGGAGACGATAAGCTGCAAAACAAAGTCATTCCATTCCACTCAGTCAACACTAAGGGAAAACAGTTTCAATACTAGAAAATTTGATTTATCCACAAGCTTATACAATACCTGGAATCATCTGTCACTTCCTCAATAAAGCCTGATTCACATCTGGGACATATATATTCCTATAAAAGAAAAGAATAAGTAAATAGATGTTTTTCATTTCATTAGAAACCTAAGCGTGTGACTTTAGAATATCATGAAGCACAGAAGCTGATGATCAGCTAGCAAGAAGTCTCAGTGGGTAGAGGAACTTCGCTGCCAGCCGTCTGATGATCTGAGTTTGATACCCAGGACCCACACAGCAGAATCCAACAGACTTCCTGCAAATGGTCAACTAGCCTCCATACTTGTGCCATTTCATGCACATACCTACACACCTACACACACAATAAATAAATAAACAAAAATATAATAAAAACATTTTAGATATATTTATGTTTATGGGTATTTTGTTTATACATGTGTTTGTGCACCAAGTGTGTATCTAATGCCCATGGAAGTCCGAAGAGGAGAGTGAATCCCCTGGAACTGGAGTTACTGATGGTTGTGAACCATATAGGTGCTAGACACTGAGCCCAGGCAAGAGCAACATATGCTATTAACCATTGAGCCATCTTTCCAGCCCCATTTAAAAAAAAAAAAAATTAAAGCTAGTTTTGAACTGTATGTACTTGCCAGGCAATGATGGTGTACACCTTTGATCCCAGCATTCAGGAGAGAGGCAGATGGATCTCTGAATTTGAGGCCAGCCTGTTTTCCCGAGTGAGTTCCATGAAAACAAGGGCTACACAGAGAAACATATCTTGAAAAACAAAATAAAATAAAATGAACAAAATAAAAAAGAAAGAAAAAAAAAGAAAAAAATGTATATACTTGCTAATTTCCAGGCTGTTTTGTTTTTTAATATACTCTAGAAATAAAGAATTTCACAAAATACTTACAGAATGGTTTGATAACTACCTAAGTGGTTCTTATTGAGAGAATAAGAGGGAGTGTTACGGATTTCTCTTTCTTTGGTTGTTTCTGTTTGTTTTTAATTTAATTTGGGACAATTTGCATTTCTTTCTTTTTTTTAAGTTTTTGGATTATTTTGGGGAGATGATAGCAAAAACTGGGTGTTTGATGTCCTGGTTAGTTTTATGCCAACTTGACACAAACTGGAGTCTATGCGGGCTGAGCAAGCCATGGGGAACAAACTAGTAAACGGCTTCTGTCCACGGCCTCTGCACCAGCTCCTGCCTCCAGGCTCCTGTCCACGGCCTCTGCACCAGCTCCTGCCTCCAGGCTCCTGTCCACGGCCTCTGCACCAGCTCCTGCCTCCAGGCTCCTGTCCACGGCCTCTGCACCAGCTCCTGCCTCCAGGCTCCTGTCCACGGCCTCTGCACCAGCTCCTGCCTCCAGGCTCCTGTCCATGGCCTCTGCACCAGCTCCCGCCTCCAGAACGGCTCCTGTCCATGGCCTCTGCACCAGCTCCTGCCTCCAGGCTCCTGTCCTGCTTGAGTTTCTGTCCTGAGAGCTCATATCTGCTGACAGCTCCTCATTCTTCAGTCTTTCAAATATTTGGATTAAAGACATGAACCAAATAGATTTCCTAATACACTTTCTAGGTAGCAGTGGTTCCGTGTAAAACGTAATGTTCTCAGTTTTTTGTTTGTTTTTTGGGTTTTTGTTTTTGTTTTTGTTTTTGTTTTTGTTTTTGTTTTTTTTCCGAGACAGGGTTTCTCTGTATAGCCCTGGCTGTCCTGGAACTCACTCTGTAGACCAGGCTGGCCTCAAACTCAGAAATCTGCCTGCCTCTGCCTCCCAAGTGCTGGGATTAAAGGCGTGCGCCACCACCGTCCGGCCCCTGTTCTCAGCTCTTTAAGGAATAAAAATTCAAACAACTAGGGATGGTGTGATGGCTCTACAGGTAAAGGCACTTGCCATATATCTTCGTTTTCTACTGCTGTGACAAAACACCATTACTAAGGTACCTTATGGAAGAACGTAATTAATTGGGCTGGTGGTTTCAAAGGGTTACAGTCCAGGATGGCAGAGCAGAGGCAACGGCAACAGGTAAAACTGAGAGCTCGTCATGATCCACAAACAGGAGGCAGAAAGAAACTAACTCAAATGGCCAAGTCTTTTGAAACTTCAAAGCTGGCCAGCAGTGACTGACTTCCTCCAGCAAAGCTGCACCTCCCAAAGAGCCATCAACTAGAGACCACGGATACCCTCTATGAGGGCATTCTCATTCAAACCAGCACAACACACACGCTGGGCAACCCTCAATTCCATCTTAGAAACCCCCAGGAATGTGAAGGGGAACCTATTCCACAAAGGAGCTCCACCTTCACACGTGTGCCCCCAACACAATAATAATAAACACAATGCTTCTTAAAGGAATTTAAATAACCTAAACAGCACCACTAATTAGTTTCTAATTATCCTTCAGTAATAAATTTTTCTTTGAAAAAAAATCTCAAAGTTTAGGGCTAAGAAAGAATACACCTTAGAGACTGCTTAGTTTCTGCAAGTTTTATCTATTCAAATATACCTGAGAAAGGCATTTTCAACTAGTTCCTTGTTCCATCTACTTTCTGAACACTAAGCTTGGTTGATCTGCTGTAGCTGTTGTAACTATCTCAAAAAAAGAATAGTAACTCAAATATCCAAGCAGTTTCTTAAAAGTGATGAAGCAATTTCTCTTCATCAAGGTTAATTTGATGAGGAGTCAGTCAAATCAAGAAACAGTAATATTTTGTAAAATAAGCACCTTAACAGACACTGGACAAAGGAACAAATACTAGACTTTGTCTTGAGGATCCAGAGAAGGTATTTCTAAAACAGAGATCTAAGATATTAATCTATTCCAAGAAGAAAAAAGAAAGCACTTGTGAGTCAGGCATGGTGACCCGTGCCTTTAAGCCCAGCACGGGGAGGTAGTAGCAACCTAGCCTGGTCTATATGTCTACATAGCAAGTTCTTTCTAGATGAAGGTACCTACTGAGACCCTGTGGGAAGAGGGGAGGGGAGGGGAGGGGAAGGGAAGGGAAGGGAAGGGAAGCAGGTTTGGAGATTACAGAGTGTATTGGTTTGAGTATGCTTGGCCCATGGTAAGTGGCATTATTGGAAGGCATGGCATTATTGGAGGAGGTGTGGCCTTGTTAGAGGAAGTGTGTCACTGTACAGGTAGGCTTTGAGGTCCTAGTGCTCAGGCTCCACTCAGTATGGGAGACACCCTCTTCCTAGCTGCCTGCAGAAGAGGGTCTCCTTCTGACTGCCTTTGGATCAAGATGTAGAACTCTCGGCTTCTCTAGTATCATGTCTGCCTGCCTGCTGCTATGATGATAATGGATTGAACCTCTGAAACTACAAGCCAGCCCCAATTAAATATTTGCCTTTATAAGAGTTGCCTTGGTCATGGTGTCTGTTCACAGCAGTGGAAACCCTAACTAAGACAGAGAGGAATAGGATGAAGGCGGATACTCAGGACAGGTCTAACAGGGAGCAGGATTATGGAAAACTTTGGGTTATTTATCCTGTGAATCAAGAGTGCTCAACTTTTTTCCTCCATTATTCACAATGAGGATGAGATACCTTCATAACAGGTATAATACTGTAAACTATTGTAAAAGTAAAATAAATCGAAGTTAAATAAATCCTTAATCTCTCCTGTTCTTTTATGCTACACCCTCCCAGGGACAGTGATTCCACTCTTTTCTCCCACTTAAAAAAAGTTTATATGAATATAAATGAGGCGGATTTTAGAAACATCTTTTTAAAAAATTCAACCCAATGTCTGCAGAGACTCACTCTCCAATTCTGAGATGGGATTTCAAGGTCTGACTGTTCCAGGCTTGGGTATAATGTTACCAGTCCAGAATGGTGTTGCAAGGTTGGCTGTTCCAGGCTAGATGTTCTAAGCTGGATTTTTCCAGGTTTAGTTGCTCCGTGACAGATTTCTGCGTATACTCACCAGGCATACCTGATGACAGAGTAGAGGCCTATGCTTTCTGCAGCTAAGAAGGCCGGTATGTCATGCTGCTCTTATTCTTTGGCCTACTGCTATTCTATCATTTCGTATATTTCATTGTTTTGTAGCTCCAGTTAAAAAATAATACAAGGTCCTTGCATTGCTAGAGGCATAGGTGTGTCTGTCTCTGACACCTTTCCCAGAACACACAACCAAGTTTAGAGAACACAGAGCTGACCATGTGCTTCCTTGCCTGGACTTTACCATCTTCCTTATTTATTAACTATGCTCTTGTCTTTTTCTTTTTTGGATGTTTATTTTTATTTTTTGTGCATTGGTGTTTTGCCTGCATGTATATCTGTCTGTGTGAGGGTGTCAGATCCCCTGGAACTAGAGTTAAAGATAGTTGTGAGTTGCCAAAAGAATTGAACCTGGGTCCTCTAGAAGAGCAGCCAGTGCTCTTAACCAGTGAGCCATCTCTCCAGCCTAACTGTATGCTCTTCTCCCTAGAACTAGGTAGCTATACTTTGGGACTGATGAGGGATCAGAGTCATCCTGAATGGCCAGTCCAGGAAGGGAAGAAGGAAGAGGGGAAATACCTCTGCATGGATAACCCTGCTACAATCCACACACCCCTCCAAAACACTGGGTAACAAGGAGGCTCAAAGGCCTGAATCTCCTCAGAAGGGGAGACAAAATACTCATCGAGGTGGATGGAGAGGGAAGTGGATGGGAGATGTTGTGAAGGGACATAAGGAAGGCAGTCAGGTGTGGGGAGATGGTGGGGAAAGGGCTGGGCCAAGCATGGAAACCAGTGGGAAGCATCTGGGTACAATCTGGACACTTGGGATGGGAGGAGGCTACAGGAAGTACATGGGGTGACCCTAGCTGAGATTCCACCAGCAGGAGATCTGGAGACTGAAGTGATCACCTTTTGTCACCAGACAGACCCACCCACAAAACCTCCAACCCACAATTTGTCCTGCCTACAAGATACACAGAGATAAAGATGGAGCAGAATCTGAGGGAACAGTCAACCAGTAACTGCCCCAACTTGAGACCCATTCATCCCATGTTGAAAGCCAACCCAATACTATTAATAATACTCTGCTATGCTTGCAGATATGAGCCTAACATAACTGTCTCCTGGGAGACTTCATCCAGCAGCAGACAGAAATAAATGCAGAGACCCACAGCCAAACCTCAGGTGGAGCTCAGGAAGTCACGTGGAAGAGTGGGGGATAGGACTGAATGAGCTGGAGAGAGGGTCAAGGACACCACAAGAAGTCAACTAACCTGAGACCAGGGGGGCTCACAGACTGAACCACCAACCAAAGAGCATGCAGGGGCTGGACCTAGGTCCCTACACATTTGCAGCAAATGTGCAGCTTGGTCCTCATGTGGGTCCCCTAACCAGTGGAGCATCAAGGCTGTCTCTGACATTGTTGCCTGCCACTGGATCCCCTTCCTCTACCTGGACTGACTGGGTGGGCCTCATCAAGAGGATGTGCCGACTCCTGTTGGGAATTAGATGACCCAGGGTGAGTGGTATCTAAGCAGGGGGAGGGGTGCTCCCCTTGAGGAGAAGGGGAGGGAGTAGTAGGGGAAGGGATTTGTAAGAGCAGGACTTGGAAGAGAGGGGAGGGCTGCAATCAGGATATAAAGTGAATAAAAAGAAAAAAGAACTTTTTGAAAAAAATTTCTCTGCATAAGACCCCTCAGCAGATGACATTTGTAAGGATGGGTATTTTCTTGCAGTCCATAAATCATAGGCATTAGTGAAGAGTCTCTATAATGCTTTGGAATAGGTTGGCTTTGAGAGAACATGCCAGATCCATTCTCATGTTATAGAGAGGATGGGGGGGGGGGGGATCAAAGAGCTGCAGTTTAAAAAAAAAAAAAAAAAAAAGATTGTGGTGGTGTGAATGAGCCTGGCCCGTCCAGGCTTCCATATTTAAATGTGCAGTCCCTCGTTGGTGCACTGTTTAGGAAAGAGCAGTTGTTATGTCTTACTGGAAAAAGTGTGCCATAGGAAAGAGCAGTTGTTATGTCTTACTGGAAAAAGTGTGCCATTGCGGGTGGACTATAGGTTTCAAAAGAACATGCCAGGCCCAGTCTCTGAGTCTCTGTCTGTCTGTCTGTCTGTCTGTCTACAGCGTGTGCATCAGGTGTAAGCTTTCAGTTACTGTTCTAGCACCATGTCTGCCTGCCTGCCACCCCCCACTCCCACCCCACCATGATGATCTGACTCTGTAAGCGCGCGCCTGAGTAAATGCTTCCTTTTGTAAGTTTCCCTGACCATGCTGTTTCATCACAGCAACAGAACAATAACTAAGACAAAGCCTAGGGCTTTAAGACTTAACTACAGGTGAAAGGTCTTAGACACACATGAGGTCCCACGTAAAAATGACAGAAAACTGCACTAAGTCCCCTTCTTGGTAACAAGAAGCAATCAGCCAATCCAGCCTCCCAACCCAATCTAAAGAGATTCTTTGCTTAATAATTTCTTCTATGATATTATCATTCCTGTATGGCATGGATTACAACTTATAGTTGTATTTGTTTCACAGTTTGTTAGTGTCTTTCTCCACTCAACAAGCTGGTCCCTAATGTCAGGATCCTAATCAGTCTTGTTTCTCACTAAAGTGTCCAAGGCAAACAAGTCTTCAACACATATTTGCTGAGGAAATGTACATGAAATTACAAACTACACACCTTGTATGGTCAGAGAAGAGGCAATATAGAAGTAAAGGACTAAAAGTTATGGCCTGATTATCGCATGACAGTTAAAACCTAACATTTCAAAGCTAACCCTATTAGAGATAATTACAAGGTCTAGGATGTGGCTAGACCTTGTAATTATCAAAAGTTTGTCTCTAAATAGGAATATCACACTTACCCTAGAAGGGGTTTTTAGATCATCTTGTTCCATAAAATAGAATGGTAAGAAGCACTACCAAACTCATTTTATAAAGCTAATATTACTTTGATATTGATTCTGATTCCACCAGAAATTCTTAGACCTGATACTTTTAGCAAATAGCAGGATATAACATTTATAAAAATGGTGTTTCAATATTTTAATAATGAACTTTCCAAGAATGAGATTGCTTTAAAAAAAAAAAAATGCTGCCGGGTGGTGGTGGCGCACGACTGTAATCCCAGCACTTGGGAGGCAGAGGCAGGCGAATTTCTGAGTTCGAGGTCAGCCGGGTCTACAGAGTGAGTTCCAGGACAGCCAGGGCTATACAAAGAAACCCTGTCTCGAAAAAACAAAAAACAAAAAACAAAAAGCAAAAAACAAAAAAACAAAAAAATGCTGCTCAAAACATTTGCAAAAAACAAATAGGGTGGGGGTGCTAAAGAGATTGGCTCAGAGGTTAAACTCCTTGCTATTCTTGCTGAGGACCCAAGTTCAGTTCTTAGCACCCACATGGTAGCTCACAGTCAACACAGTCTGTAAGTCCTGTTCCAGGGAACCCAACACTGCCTTCTGGCTTCTATGTGGACTGCGCACACATGATGCACATACATACATACATACATACATACATATACATACATGTGAAATATTCAAACACACACAATAAATAGTCTTTAAGGACAGACATGGTGGCATACACCTTTAATTACAGCACTAAGGAGGGAGAGGAAGGAAGATAACGCTGAGTTTGAAACTACATAGTAAAATCTTATCTCAAAAATAAAAAATAGTAGCCGGTGGTGGCACACGCCTTTAATCCCAGCACTTGGGAGGCAGAGGCAGGTGGATTTCTGAGTACAAGGCCATCCTGGTCTACAGAGTGAGTTCCAGGACAGCCAGGGCTACACAGAGAAACCCTGTCTCGAAAAACCAAAATAAATAAATAAATAGTACTTAAAAAATAACTAGAAATAAGCTTAAACAGTGAAGTTAAAATTCTATACAATGAAAATCTTAAATCACTTTAAGAATTAAAGACAGGAAAAGATGAAAAGACAACTCATGCTCACAGATTGGCAGAATATTGTGAAAATAGTTACATTACTGAAAGTGATCTATAGATTCAATGCATTTCCCAATCAAAATTTCAATGACATTTTTTTTAACAACTGGAAAAGAAATCCTAAAGTTCGTATGGAAGTACCAAAGGCCCTGACTGCCAAAGCAAGCCTAAGCAAAAGAACAGTGCCAATGGCATCCTAACAACACAGCATGGGACCGGCACAGCCAGACGCAGAGACCAGTGGACAGAGTAAGGGCCCGAAGAAAGCCCCACAGGTACTACCACCTAATAGTTGGAAAAGGTGTCAAAACAATACAATGGAGAAAAGCCAACCACATCAACAAATCGTGCAGAAAACCCTAGATATGATCATGTAAACGAATGAAAATATATTCCCATTTCTCACCCTACATAAAACTCAAGTAAAAAATGAATCAAAGATCTTAATGTAAGATCTGAAATTCTAAAACTGAATAAGGAAAACTGTCAAAACAGTCTAAGACACAAAGGCATAGGCAAGAATTTCGTGAAAAAGTTCCTACCTGTAAAGAAAATAACCCCCAAAATTAGATGGGAATGCATGACATTTAAAACTCACCAAAGTAAAACGGTAGCCCGTGTAATAAGAAAAAAATCATTGCCAACTACATATCTAACAGAATTAACATCTAGATTCTATAAAGAGCTAGAAAAAGAAAAAATTAAACACAAAAATTCCCCAAATTATCTAATGAGTAATTGAATTGAATACCAATTCTAGAAAGAAAGAAAGAAAGAAAGAGAGAGAGAGAGAGGGAGGGAGGGAGGGAACCAATGTTAGAAAAATATTTTCAATATCCTGAGCCTTCAGGAAAATCCATTCAAAACTACACTGTGATTCCATCTTACCCCAATCAGACTGACCACATCAAGAAAACAGAGGCTGCAAGATGGCTCAGTGGGTAACGTGCTTGTCCTGAACCCTAAAGGCTTGAGTTTGATCCCCAGGTCCTACAAGGTGAAGCAGAAAACCAACTCAAACTTGGGGAAAAAAACAAATGCTGGTAAGAGAGATTGTATGTGGGAAAAAGAAAAAAAGAAAAGAAATCCTTGCACAGTGTTGGTGGGAAATCAGTATGCAGTTTTCTCAAAACACTAAAACTAAAACTACCATGGGATTCAACTCAACCAATCTGTCAGATATACTCAAAGGAGTCTAAATCACACAGTTGTACATCTCTGTTTATTACTGACACAACAGATGAGCTATTCAGCCATTTAAAAAAAAGAATACAATCATGTAATTTCCAGGAAAGTGGATGGAACTAGAGATCATCGTCTTGCTAAAGTGAAATAAGCTAGACTCAGAAAGACAAATACCACATTCTCTCTCATATTTGTACCACAGACTTGACTATATACTGATATATACATAATAATAATGATGATAATAATAAAGACATTATGGTACACGCCTTTAATCCCCATACTCAGGAAGCAGATCTGTCTGTGCATTGACTACCTGGTCTACATAGAAAGTTCAAGGCCAACCAGGGAATACAGTGAGACCATGTCTCGAAAGAAAGAGAGAGAGAGAGAGAGAGAGAGAGAGAGAGAGAGAGAAGGAGGAGGAGGAGGAGGAGGAGGAGGAGGAGGAGGAGGAGGAGGAGGAGGAAGGGAAGGAAGGAAGAAGGAAAGAAAAAGAAAAGGAAAGAAATATAAATTTCTAAAAACAAAATTCACTGAAACCTACTATTTGGAGCAGCAAGATGGTTCATAGGCAAGAAGCAATTGCTGCTAAGCCTAAAACCCTGCTTGGCTCCCGGAACAAATATGGTAGAAAGAGAATCATATCTGACAAACTGTCCTCTGACTCCCACACATCTGCCATGGTACACAGGTACACACACAGTACAGTGTAATGAAACCTATTATTTTGCATGCCATATAAAAAGTTAATAATGAAAGATACTTAGTACTAGATACACTCAACTATTTTAGATGTTTATTAGCTATTTAATCTAAAACCATAAGCAAGCAGAAATACTTCTCACCATTCATAATCTGAATCAGGAACAGCTCCCTACACACGGCTTAACCTTAACGTCTAACCAGTTATAAAGGCTGATGTTGCCACAGGTCCACATTAGAAAGAGAAGCTCCCCAAGATGCTCTTTCCAAAGGAGCAGAGGGGCTGGGTCAGCCTTCTTGGGAAAAAGACTGGCCCCAACTAGCTCATTCCAGTTACTTTGATTCAATCATTATAGAAAATTAATTGGGGAAAGAAAAGTTCCATCTACCAAAGTCAGCTTGCTCTTCCTATCCGAGAGCAGAAAACCCACACAAATCTCAGTCCCTTTTGACCATGGCTAGCCATAATCAAAAATAAGAACTTCAGCCGGGCGGTGGTGACGCACGCCTGTAATCTCAGCACTTGGGAGGCAGAGGCAGGTGGATTTCTGAGTTCGAGGCCAGCCTGGTATACAGAGTGAGTTCCAGGACAGACAGGGCTACACAGAGAAACCCTGTCTCGAAAAAAACCAAATAAAAAAAAATTAGAACTTCAAGTTTGCCAGGAATATCTTAGGACCAAGGTTGGTACAGGTGCAAGCTCTCATGTAGCACCAAGTATAGACTATCCAAGGAGACGACGTTTCTTCAAGGTTCAAACAGTCCCAAAACAGTTTCTCAGCTTCTACTGACTGACCCCGAAACATAGCAAACAAAGGCTTTGCTGAAACACCTCACTCAAATCCAGACACAAAGGTCCACTTTACATGTCACTACTCAGTTATAAGAACATCATGGGAGAACACCCAGCACTGGGTTCCGGCGAGGGAAGGAACAGGATAACTTGAATGTACTACTTTCCTTTGCCTCCAACCTTTTAGGGATCAGTTAGCAAAATACAGGGCATTTGACAGGTCCTATTTATGTCAAGTTCTATATTGTGAAACTTCCATACTCTTGAACTTATGCAAGTTTGTATCAACTGTTCAGAATATCACATTAAGTTGCTACACTAGCAACTCGAAATGATTTTCTTATATCTAAAACAAAAGGCCTATTTTCTGTGCAGTCTGATAGAGTCAAGCTCTGAAGTCCTAAGCAAATACATTAATTCCAAGCCAAGTGATAACTGTAGGCAGAAGACCCTGCTCTTCTGTAGAGTCTGGTTCCATGTTAGCTTTCAGGCCAGGCTATTTTTTTTCCCTTTTCAAGAATATCAACTAATAGGACTGAAGAGATGGCTCTGGGGTGAGCTCTTACTGCTCTCATAGAGGACCAGAGCTCCATTTCCAACACCATATTAGGCAGTTCACAACACCTGTAGCTTCAGCTCCATATCTGATGCCCTCCTCTGGTCTTGAAGGACACGCACACACGTCAATAAAAATCATATTTATTTAAATTAAAAAAAGATACACCAACTGAATTCCAAAACAAAACAAAGAGCTTCTGCGTTCTGTTCCCAGCTCCACCAGTGCCCAAGGGAACAGCACAGAGATATTTCAACAATATACACATCATCCTCCAGACTCTGCTGGAGTTTCCCCCCAACCCTCAGAAAAAACTACTAAACTTATCTTTCTCATTCTTGCATCCAACCACTTACTTAAAGAAGAGGACATGGTGTCTCGGGCCTGCAGTCCCAGCACTTGGGAGGCAGAGGCAAAAGGACTGCCACAAGTCTGCGACTAGCCTGGACTAATAGAGACCCTACATCAAAAAATAAAAAACCAAAGTTCCAGGTAAGCATTTTGAAAATAACTCTCTGAATTGAAGATATCTTAAAAGAAGCTGTTCTTTTAGCTACTACTAAGGAAAACCAAGCAGCCTGAGGCTGGGTATGGGGCAGTAGCAGAGCACTTGCCCACTGGATATGAAGCCCTTAGTGGGAAACAAGACAAGCTAAGTAAATACTGTCAGAGTTATCATTCTGTTCCAAGCCTTGAGTTCTGACATCCACAGCCTTCATTTTATCGCTTCATTCCACGTCATGACTGAACACTGACATCAGGGACTCCAAACAAGATAGTATAATCAACCAACTTTCTTTACCTTACTGTGTAGAAAGGCAGAAATGCAGGACAATAAGCCAAACTTTCTTTAAAAAATAAAAAAGCTAAATGGTAAGAATTAATCAGAGAAGAAAAGCAAACAAACAAACAAAAACAAAACAAAACAAAGGCAAGGTGTCACACATTTCTAGCTCCAGCATGAAGTTAAAGGGGCAGGCCTGAGAATAAAAGGTGGATCAGCTAGTTAGTAAAGTACAAGAGTTGACTTCAGATCCCAAGCCTTAACATTTAAAAAAAAAAAAAAAAAATAGGCCGGGCGTGGTGGCACATGCCTTTAATCCCAGCACTTGGGAGGCAGAGGCAGGCGGATTTCTGAGTTCGAGGCCAGCCTGGTCTACAGAGTGAGTTCCAGGACAGCCAGGGCTACACAGAGAAACCCTGTCTCGAAAAAAAACAAAAAAAAAAAAAAAAACAAAAAAAAAAAAAAAGAAAAAGAAAAAGAAAAGTTAACCTCATATAACACAACACAGCCAGGATTTAAGTCTATTATTAACTTTGAGTACATGTGCCATGGTGTCCATGTGAAGGTCAGAGGACAACTTTGTGGAGTCATCCTTTACCCAGTGTGATGGCTATTCTGGCTGTTAATTTGACTACATCTGCAATGAACTACAATCCAGAAATGGAAGGCACACCTGTGATCCAGCTCTTGAGACTGGAAGACTCAGGCTTCTGACCTGGATCTTGACATGGTCTTGAGGCATAGTAGCCATAAAAAGATTAGGCCCAGGCAAAGTATTTAATCCCAGGAGACTGAGGCAAGCAGATCTCTGAGTTCAAGGCCAACCTGGGACAAAACAAGTTCCAAATCCAGGCACAGTTGTACATACCGTGTACATCTGGGCCACACCGTCTACTGGAAGCCTACATAAGGACACTGGAAGGGAGACTCACTCTTGTTCGCCTGCTTACACTTACTTACCAGCTCATCTGTTGGAACCTACCTCTTCAGGATTCCAACTTCTACAGAAGACCAGCTGGAACAACTAGCCTCATGGGACCAAACAACTACTAGATTCTTAGACTTCCCATTCACAGCTGCCCAGTGTTAGGTTAGTTGGACTGCAGACTGTTATTACAATAAATTCTCTTAATATAGAGAGACGTCCCATAAATTCTGTGACTCTAGAGAACCCTGATTAATACACATGGGTTTCCCAGGAACAAATTCAGGTTGTTGGGCTAGCACAGCAAGTGCCATGAAGCCACCTCACCACCCACAAGAGTTAATTACAATGTTTTGTTTACCACAAGTTAAAGTAACAACTCAGTAATAGAGAAATAGTAACTAATACAAAAGAGTAAGTATTTCATGGTTTTGGGGTTTTGTTTGTTTGGTTTTTTTTTTTTGTTTTTTTTTTGTTTTTTTTGGTTTTGGTTTTTTTGTTTGTTTGTTTGTTTGTTTTTTGGTTTTTCGAGACAGGGTTTCTCTGTGTAGCCCTGGCTGTCCTGGAACTCACTTTGTAGACCAGGCTGGCCTCGAACTCAGAAATCTGCCTGCCTCTGCCTCCCAAGTGCTGGAATTAAAGGCGTGAGCCACCACCACCCGGCTGTATTTCATGTTTTTTAAACTCCTGATTGTCCTGCCTCTACTTTCTGAATATAGAGGTTACTGGTGTGCTACAATGCTCAGCTAAAACATATGAATCTTTAGAATTGATATATGCCATACTAGTTCAAAGAGATTTTAACCAGTTTAGCTAAAGGAAAACTTCTTTCAAAACTGATAATATTTACTGCAAACCCTGTTTACTAAGCACTATTCAGAAAGAAAAATAACTTCGAATTAAAAGTCACTGAAATGCATTATACATTAGGCCTGGAGAGATGGCTGAGCAGGTAAGAAGACTGGCTGCTCTTCCACAAAGCCTAGGCTTTGATTCCTAGCACGGCATGGTGGTTTGAACACATCTGTAACTCCAGTTCCAAGGATCCCATGCCCTCTTCTGGCCGTCATGGGTACTACATGCACACGGTTCCCAGACAGCCATGAGCTCACAACCATTCCGAACTGCAGATCCAGAGGATCTGATGCCTTCTTCTGACCTCTGTGAGCACCAATCAGGCACATGGTACACATACATACACCCTACACTCTCATACACATAAACTAAATACACTTACATAAAAAACAAAGGGCACAATACACACACAATAAGTAAGCAAATGTAATTTTAAAATCTTTTCAAAAAGAAAATTTGAGCTACTAACAAATTAAGAAAAAAAATTATATAAATCTTTCGACCTTTAACCTCAACTTACATATTGGAAACTCTAATAATCTGAAATATTTCTACTTTGATAAGGATCTTTCCTCCCTTCCTCCCTTCCTTCCTTCCTTTTTAAAGCTCCCTTTCCTCACAGTGTCCATGTGCTTCCTGTCAGGATTATGCAGCTCCATTCTAAGACAGACCTCCTTCTCTCTGGGCACTGAGCAGGTATAGCATTGTCAAATCTGTTGTGATTGCTGCTAGTGCTATTCTGTAAGTTTATATCACGAGCACTCTTCCTTATGCTTGGTTTCCTGCAAATAACAAGAACACTAAGGACAGGACACTCTGACTCACTAATTAGTCATTCTTACACTCTCTCTTAAGCTGCTTGAGCAAAGCACTGTCAGTCAAATAGTACTACAACTGATCATTGGGCCAAACCATGAGCATGAATGACTGACTAGTGCAGGAGGGAAGGTGGACTGCCCAACAGTGAGACAGTTAAAACACCGGTTCTTAGAGCTCAGGCTTACTCAGAGAGGCTACTCAGCGACATTCCTGTGCTACCTCCTCTAGTGTTCCAATGTTAGGTCTGAAAACTAGTTCTACTGCATGGACAAGCTCAGCTGGAAACAGAAAAGCAGCAAGGGCAAGCCGCCATGGACAAAACCAATCCATGGGTACACTGACAGTCACATAGTGCTTGGCAGCTGCCCCAACACAATCACGGCACCAGGCCTGAAGTGCAACTTGGACCTGGGTGCTTGCTGTCTGTACTCCCAAGCTGACCTTAACCTTAAACCTCTGAGCTCCAAACAGCTTCTGATCCTTAATCCTGGGTTCCTGTGCAGCCTGATTAAATAGGACCAATACCTGGTTTCTGAGCACACTGAGTCTGGCTTTCCAGTACATAACACCCACAACCATTTGATAGCTGAAGAAACAGCAGACAGAGGCCCTGGCAAAGAAGTACCTGCCTAAGAAGATCTCAAAACCACTGGCTGCACCCACAGACCTGCATTCACACTGTGCTGTCCATGGGATTCTGTCCGGGATCTCATTCACCTGCCAAGATCCTGCCCTGGTAGGAGGGGATACCTGCACCTAAGCAATCTTGGCTGCACACAGTACAAGTTCCTAGACAATCCTCTGTATGTACCCAAGACAGCCCTCCATGCACCCTGGCTGCCTACCTGCTGGTACCTAACAGTACCTAACCTGGCAACAGCCACTGACAATTAACTAAACAGTTTAAGAGGAGCAAGGTAGGAGGAAGGGAAGTGGAAGCAGAGACCACAGAAGGGCATGAAGCTGGTAATGGCTATTAAGGAAGAGAGAAGACCTGCAGGTACCAGTCACCAGAAAGTTCCAGAGAGTTGTGACGTCTTCAAGGCCAATCTCAGATATCTGAGTTCTCTAACAGTAGTGTTCTGAAAAGAGCCAAGGATTCCAATACCCAAGCTGGCATGAGGACCTGTAATATTGGGGTGCCACTTGCCAATGCTTCTGCCTAACTACTACCAAAACTTGCTCCTATTTTATTACTCTGTAAATAAAAAAGCTGCTGGAGCTGCCTGCCTCCCATTACTTCTATCCAGGTGGAGGAAAGACCCCTCAGCAGCTGACTCCTGCTTCAACTGGTATCTCTAAATTCACTGTCTATCACAAGAAGAATTAGTTAAAAGGAACACTGAGAACATCAATTCACCCCTTCAATGAAGAGTTTAAAGAAACTAGAAGCTCACCAGGTGTGGTGGTGCATGCCTGTAATCCTAGCACTTGGGAAGCAGAGGCAGGTGGATTTCTGAGTTCGAGGCCAGCCTGGTCTACAGTGTGAGTTCCAGGACAGCCAGGGATACACAGAGAAACCCTGGCTCAAAAAACAAAAAACAACAACAAAAAAAGAAAGAAAGAAAGAAAGAAGGGAGAAGGGAGGGAGGGAGGGAGGGAGGGAGGGAGGGAGAAAGAAAGAAACAAACAAACTAGAAGCTCGAGCTGGAGAGATGGCTCAGTGGTTAAGAGCACTGACTGCTCTTCCAGAGGTCCCGAGTACAAATCCCAACAACCACATGGTGGCTCACAACCATCTATGATGGGATCTGATGCCCTCTTCTGGTGTGCCTGAAGACAGCTACAGTGTACTCATATAAATAAAATAAATCTTTTTTTAAAAAAAGTAAAATAAATAATTTTTAAAAACCTAAAAGCTCAAGAATACCATCTCCTGTGCATCTGTAATGTTTGGAGAGAGACAAAAGAAAGCAATACTAATGTGAAGGACAAGAAAAAGTTACTAGTGTTCTATTTTTCTTCTTGTTTTCAAACTGAATTCCCAACTGTTTTACTAAATTACTCACAGTTACTAAATTTCCAACCAACAAAAAAATTGGATACTTTTAGGTTACAGTGTGTAATCTTAGGTGAGTAATCGAATATCTCTGGCCTCACTAAGCACAGAGAGAAAGGAAGCCTAACAGATCTGCTCTGATGTAACGGCAGCCGCCAGCCACCCAACTCCAGTCCCTGTTCTAAACAATCATTTCCCATGAGGGCTTTGGCAAAAATTATACTGTCTCAATTATGTTACTGAAAATTCCCTTCAGGATCTCAAAGTCAGAAATAAAAAAACTATCCTGACACAAAGTGCCACCCGCCAGCACACGGACAACGCCCATGGATCACCCTTTTGTCGTTACCAGTGTTTCTCACATCCGCAGCATTCTTGACATTTGGGCCTACAGCAGGTTTAGCAGCAGCTCTGTCTGCTACTTACCAAATGACAGCTGCAGTCCTCCCCCTTCCCCCAGCTGTAAAATCAAAAATGCTACAGAGATTACTAAATGATCCCAGAGGAGCAATACAGCCCCACTCAAACTCCACTCTGATAGAGCTCTCCTTCATTTCTTAGAACTAAGCTATAAAACAATGAAATACACACTTATTATTAAATCCCTAATAATTTGACAATACAAAAAGAAGGAGGAGAAGGAAGAAGAGGAGGAGGAGGAGGAGGAGGAGGAGGAGGAGGAGGAAGAGGAGGAGGAGGAGGAGGAGGAGGAGGAGGAGGAGGAGGAGAAGAAGAAGAAGAAGAAGAAGAAGAAGAAGAAGAAGAAGAAGAAGAAGAAGAAGAAGAAGAAACAGAAACCCAGCTCTCCTGACAAGCTGGCTGCCTGAACCTGAACAAAAGTAAAGGACACTAAAAAGCCAACTAGCCACACAGAAACACAGTATAACTATCCTGCCAGCAGCTACACTCCCAAAGGAACCTACCTGCAAGAAACTTAAGGTTTTTTTTTTTCTTCCTCATACTGAGAAAGTCCTCCAAAATTTCCCAGTATACACATATGTGCTAATCAGAATATTGAGGCTATAACTAACCTCCCACCCTCAAAAATAGGTTTGCTAGGCACAGGCAATCCTAACACTGAGGCAAGAAGACTGCTAAGAGTTCAAGGCTACATACTGAGATAATGAGTTCCAGATCAACCTGGACTACAGAGAGAAACACTGTCTACATAAATAAACAAGTAGAATACATTGGAGCACATCTGTAATCCCATCACTCAGCAAGAGGGAGTGTTCGAGGTGAAGACACAGAACCTGAGGGCCAAGGTTATCCGAAGTTACAGTGAGTTTGAAGCCACACAAGCCTAATGACCAGAATTCAATCCCTGAAACTCACAAGGGAATGAACTAGCTCCCAAACGTTGTCATCAGACCATCACACATGTGCCATGATGTACACGCCCACACACACTTCACACATGTGCCATGATGTACACACACACATTTCTTACACACACACACACACACAGAAAACAAAATAATATTCCTTGATCTTATGTGGAATTACTTGCTGAACTTTATTTTCAAACTCAGCATATTGTATTTTATTTTTACTAGAGCCTTGTGGGGAAGTGGAGGGAACAAGGTTACGTGTCCCAGGCTGACCTTGAACTCACTACATAACACAGAATGACCTTGCCTCTACCTCCCAAGTGCTAGGATTACAGGCATGCAGCACTATATCCAACTAGGGATTGAACCCAAGGCCTTGCACATACTAGGCAGGAGCTCTGCCCATTAAACCATATCTCCAGCCCCTATTATAGCTTCTTAAAGATCTCAAAAGAGCACAGTGTGGTAGCAGTGATAGTGGAGTTAGTACATCTGTAATCCCAGCAGGAGATAAGATCAGAAGTTCTAGACCACTCACCACTATAAATTTGAAAGCAGCCAACCTACATGTGGCCCTCTCTTCAAAAAATAAATTATGGGCCAGCAAGATTGCTCAAAGTATAAAGATACTTGCCACCAAATCTGACAACCTGAGATCAATCCCTAGCACCTGTATAATAGAAGGAGGGAACCAAATCCCACAAGTTGTCCTCTGACCTCCACACGCGCACCATGGCATAAGCGCGTGCACACACACGCACACTCTAAATAAATAAATAAATAAATAAATAAATAAATGTAAAACAATTTTTAAACAAAATATAAAGAAGCTCTCAAAACACTGTTATCCCTGATAGATACTAATCATGTAGACATTACAGATATTAAGTCACAGATAACAGAGTTTAAGGTAATCCAGTGATTAGTATGTTTGAAATTTATCTCAAATCAGTACTATTTCCTCTAGTTTAGTAGTATAAATTTTTGAAGAAGTATACCACTTAGCTACCCTTGTTACAAGATGATCAGAATGTTTTCCTACATTGGAGTCATTATAAGTACAACACAATGATTAATACCTGCACAAGTAGCTGGTAAAGAGCCAAATGAGAAACATTACTTAATAAAATGGACATTTATTAGCTCAAAGAAGATGATATAAAAGAGAACTAGGAAGTAAGATACCCACCAGACCCTCCCGGATGAGCCAGAGGTGAGCACCATCCCTGCAGTCTTAAATTAGACTGCTCTGTCATCGGGATTTCCGTGAAACACTTGAGAACCACACTAGTCTTATCGAAATGCAAAGCAGGCTACTCTGCTAGATAATTATCACTATCAGATCCTACCTTGAAAGAGTGTAATTTAAACAAGAATGGGGGTACTGATAGTATGTGGGAATAAAGCACATCTTTACATTCCTAGAAACAGCCCTTTGTGGGATTTTGCCTAATCACTGTAGTGTAATAACTCCATTAGTTTTGGCCTCAGATTTGTTTCTCAATAAAATAGTAAAATGAAATAAAAGCTTCTAGAAATTTCCTTCAAATATTTCTTCTATCATCTGATGTTTTACACACACACACACACACACACACACACACACACAAAATGTCATTCTAGGGGCTAGAGAGTTGGCTCAGAGGTTGCTCTCCCGAAGGTCATGAGTTCAAATCCCAGTGACCACAAGATGGCTCACAACCAGATCTGATGCCCTCCTCTGGGTGTCTGAAGATAACTACAGCAAGCAAGCAAAGCCATAGAGAGAAGAAAAAGTGTCTGAAGACAGCTACAGTGTACTTATATATAATAAATAAATCTTTAAAAAAAATAAAATGTCATTCTACCCTATCATATATAAACCCAAATTCTTCAGACAATGTAATTAAAATCTCTTATTTCAAAATTCTTGAACTGGGCATAGAGGTGCAAACCTTTAATCCTAGCACTCAGGAAGCAGAGGCAGGCAGATCTCCATGAGTTTGAGGACAGTCTGGCCTACATAGTAAGTTCCAGGACATCCAGAGCTATATAGTGAGACCCTATCTCACGAAAGAAAGAAAGAAAGGAAGGAAGGAAGGAAGGAAGGAAGGAAGGAAGGAAGGAAGGAAGGGGATGCTAGAGGAGCTCTGTTATCCCAGCACTCTGGAGGCAGAGACAGGAGGATCTCTGTGAGTAAGGCCAGTTGGATCTACATATTAAGCTCCAGGACAGCCAGATCTGCATAGAGAGAACCTGTCTCAAAACAAAAATATCTGCCCCAATCTCAAGTATGCTATTCACCACTTTTTGCTAGAATTATTTTCATCATAAATATGAAAACTCATCTAGTAAGTGCAAATCCTATGTAATTCATTTGGAGAGTCCTCTTTGAGGCATAAGGAGGCAATAGGGCTACTAAATATATTTTTCTTTTTAATTCCCTTCAATACTTTTTCCTCATTCCATGGTACCTTATTTTTTTTAATTTATTTATTTATTATATCTAAGTACACTGTAGCTGTCTTTAGTCACACACCAGAAGAGGGTATCCGATCTCATTACGGATGGTTGTGAGCCACCATGTGGTTGCTGGAATTTGAACTCAGGACCTCTGGAAGAGCAGTCAGTGCTCTTAACCACTGAGCCATCTCTCCAGCCCTGGTACCTTATTTCTAAATTAAGCTTCTGCCCTCTTCTTGGGCTCATACAAACTCCAGACAACCGGCTAAGGGAGGGGAGAGGAGGAAGAGCGCTGAGACATGCTCCCACCAAACGACATGACCTTAGCTGGCATGGGATTGACTGCAGAGCATTAAGCCTACTTCCTCCTCAGTGCAAAGTAATGAACCCTAAAGTCAGTTAGGCCCACGTAGCCTTTAGAGAAAAATAATAAACAAAAACCTAAGGGCAGTTTCAGGGATAACTTTGGATAAGCTACTAGAATTGCCTTTGGGAACTTAAAAATATATCAAGAAATAGGCACAGTTGATGGAATGCTTGCCTGCCAGTAGTAAGGCCCCAGGCACCACATAAACAAGGTGTTACAACAGCATATGCTTTATCTAACACTTATATCCCAGCACTTGAGATGGGCAGGAGGGTCAGAAATTCAAGGTCATAGAGAATTTGAGGCTAGCTTGAGCTATGTCAGAATCAATCTCCCTCCTCCTCCTCTCCTCTCCCACTCTTCTCTCCAACATATAGAAAGGATGGATAGATGGATGGATGGATAGAAGGAAGGAAGGAAGGAAGGAAGGAAGGAAGGAAGGAAGGAAGGAAGGTCGGGAGAGAGGGAGGAGGGAAGGGGAAGGGGGGAGGGAGGGAGGAGGGAGGGGGAAAGGGGAGGGAGGGAGGGAAGGAAGGATGGAGTGGCAGAGGGAGGTGACTGACAAACACCTAGATTGGGGAAGGGAGAGAAGAAACAAGGGCTGTGACCCTTACAAGCTCTCAACTGTAGAACACTTGCTTAGCATGTCTGAGACCTGGAGTACCGCCCACAGACCCACCCACCCCACAAAGCAAAGCAAAAGCTAATGCAAGGTAGTATTCAGTCGGTACATTAGTAAGTGATGGTTCTGGACATCCAGCTATTACAAGAGTTGGTATCCTCTCAGTATCCTCTAGGGTTGTGAATTCAGTTAAGACAATGAAAAACCGTATCCATGATAAATTGAATCTGCTTATCCTCAAAGGACAATTAAGATTCCCCACACCATTCATCCAATTTAAGGAATTATGCATGCCTACTTATGCTGGGTCCCTGCGATGAGAGATTCTCAAGTTTACAATAGGATATCTTTTAAAAAACCTTCCATGTTATCCTATATAGATATAATCCTATGAAGATCATGTTACCAATGTTTGAGTTGGTTTATCAAAGACAAATTTATACTGAATAGTACACTTAACTGACCTGTTTTTTCTGATAAACATTTCCAAGACAACTGCCTGAGATACAGATTTAAAATGCCCATGAAACAAAATAAAAGTCACTAGCTCCCACATAAATCAAAACTAAATCTGGCCAGGCATATTATTGTTGTTGTTGTTGTTGTTGTTGTTGTTGTTGTTAATTTAATATTAAATAATCTGGCACACACCTTTACCCTCAGCACTGGAGTAAGGAGGACACAAGAGGATCTCTGAGTTCAAGACCAGCCTGGCCTACTGTAGCGCTATTCCTGGTTGTCAACTTGACTATATCTGGAATGAACTACAATCTAGAATTGGAAGGCTCACCTATGATCCTAATCTGGAGGCTTAGAGATATAAGTTTCTGACCTGGACTTAGCAAGGAGATCTTGAAGCATAGTGGCTATGGATTCCAGTTCAAGATCATCTGGGATTAAAGGCATGGAGACACACATCTTTAATCCCAGATTATGGCTATGTATTCCAGTTCAAGATCATCTGGGATTAAAGGCATGGAGACACATACCTTTAATTTGGGCTACACCCTCTACTGGAGACATATATATATATAAGGACATTGAAAGAAGGAAGACTGATTCTTCCTTGCCGGCTTGCCTCGTGGGACCGAGCAACTGCAAGATCCTTGGACTTCCATCCACAGCTGCTGCTGACTACTGTTGGGGAGTTGGACTACAGACTGTAAGTCATCCACAAATTCCCTAACTACATAGAGACTGCCCATACATTCTGTGACTCTAGTAAAACCCTAAGACACCTACATATTGAGTTTTAGGCCAACCAAGATTATGCAGTAAAACTCTGTCTTAAAAAACAATAGCTAGAGCCGGGCGGTGGTGGCGCACGCCTGTAATCCCAGAACTCTGGAAGGCAGAGGCAGGTGGATTTCTGAGTTCGAGACCAGCTTAGTCTACAGAGTGAGTTCCAGCAGCCAGGGCTATACAAAGAAACCTTGTCTTGAAAAAGCCAAGAACTAAAAAAAAAAGCTGGACACAGTGACACCCACCTTTAACCCTAGCACTTGGGAGGCAGAGACAAGATTTTTCTGTGAGTTCGAGGCCAGCCCAGTCCTACAGGGCAAGTTTCAAGACAGCCAGGGCTAAACAGAGAGACTCTGTCTTAGGAAAACAAAATACCAGTAAGTCTGACCTTATTACACCTTTTCCTGAAAACACAGAACAACACTGATTAGCTACTTACTCCACAGCAACTGCAAGTTACACAGACATTCAAATTGCTAAAACTGCAGGCTCAGTGAGTGAGAATCACGTCAGACAGGCCTGGCTCATGGGGAAAGGCCCCTGCTACCAACCCTACCCCTCTAAGTTTGACCCCCACAGAATCCATGTGGTGGAATGAAAGAACTAATATCCAAAAGCTGTCCTCTGACCTTCACAACGCCACTTCACACTCATACACATGCACAAACACAATAAACAAATAAATGTAAATAAAAATTGAAAAGGGTAAGATAATATATGTTAAACTCAAATAGCTTGATTTAGCCATTCCACGATGTACTCATATCAAACATGCTGTACCCCATAACTACAATTTTGTCAGTCAAAGACAAGAAAGCTTTACTTGGTAAGTCTTTTTTCCTCAACCCATATGTTCCTTTGCTTCCTTCTGGTCTTGCATATTCTCAAGCTAAATTATACCTGCCCTTGAAAATCCTATCTGATTCCACCTTGTATGTCACAGGTCCCCAATAACTCCGATGCAGCTGTGCCTTCCTTTCTGAAACTGAAACCATGTAGATCTGCCCTCATTTATTTTGCTGCCATGCACTGTATAACCTTTCTGTGAATCACTGACTTCGTATAAACTAGACAGGATAATTCCACTAACAATCATGTTGCTGGGATGGGAGTGCAGGGATGTTACCTGTAATTCCAGTAACAGGAGGCTTAGGCAGGAGGTTCTTGAGTTCAAAACTAACCTGAACTATATAAGACAGTTTAATGATAGAGTACTTTCTTTCCTAACAAAGGCCTTGCTAGGTTCAGTCCTCAAACCCACACTGCAAGTGAACTTGTATCTATTTTAGTTTATCTAAGTAGATTCTACAGAGATTGCACAAAGATGAAAATCACATAACAAGTTTCTCAGAACTTGTTCCCATCTTTAAACAATCATGATGATTGCTAATTTTTCCATGTTTGCCTTACCTTTCAAGAAAAAACCCTGCAGTCTTTAGGAACCACATATGCTTTCACTCCCCTCTAGTGCTCCCAGCAGAGAGCCCTGTCTATTGTAGGCAGCATTTGGTTATATTAGACACTGATAAGATTCACTGTACAAGTCAGGCTTGACAAGCAATAAATCAGAGTTTTAAAAAACCAGCAAAGGAGTTGGAGAGATGGTTCAGTGGTTAAGAGCACTGGCTGCTCTTCTCCAAGGTCCTGAGTTCAATTCCCAGCAACCACATGATGGCTCACTCCCATCTGTAATGAGATCTGATACCTTCTTCTGGTGTGTCTGAAGGCAGCTACAGTGTACTTATATATAATAAATAAATCTATGGAAAAAAAAAAGCCAGCAGAGATCGTTCATTCATCAAACTCTTAGAAAAATACCTAAAACTCCTTAATCAAATCACCCCTTTGAAGTGAAGACTTCAGGTAATAAAAAGAAGGCGGCATTTACATTCTGTCTTCTCACTTGCAAGGCAAATCCTTGAGTGCACACTTCAGATCCAAGGGCCAATGTTTCAACAGGGCATCCATCCCATTCAATAACCTGTCACTGATCTCACACACAGTGGCTGAATGCCAGACTCCCTCTCTACAGAGAAAGTTCTAGTATTTGCTGGAAAAAAGAAATAAGGTATACACTCTTTCCCGAATTGAAATATGGCAGACTGCACATCAGCACAAAGCAAAGGCAGCAAGTGAACTCAGTCAACTGTAGATGTAGCTAATTATGAAGCTGGAGGTGGAACAGAGAGAAAAAGGAAATGCCTTAGTTACCTCATTACACGACTTTTAAGTGAAGTCCTTATTCACTGGACTCCTTTTGTGTTTCTAAGAAGATAGATATAGAAACTTAGTAGACCTTCTCTTAAGAGTGCATTCAAGCCAGGCGGCGGTGGCGCACGCCTTTAATCCCAGCACTTGGGAGGCAGAGGCAGGCGGATTTCTGAGTTCGAGGGCAGCCTGGTCTACAAAGTGAGTTCCAGGACAGCCAGGGCTATACAGAGAAACCCTGTCTGAAAAAACCATATCCAAAAAAAAACAAAAAACAAAAACAAAAACAAAAAAAAGAGTGCATTCAAAGCCAGGAATAGTGGTACACACTTTTAATCCCAACACTAGGAAGGCAGAAGCAGGCAGACCTCTGTGAATTCTAGGCCAGCCTGATCAGAATAGCAAGTTCCAGCACAGTCAGGACTACATGGTGAGACCCTGGCACAAAAAAAGCAAACAAACAAACAAAAAAAAAGATACCATGTATTCAAGATACCGTGATTATAAAATAAATTATGACATAATCACTCGTTTTAAGAAGAAATCTCTCCACCCGCCAAGAAAACGACTTTTAACTGGGGGCGCTGGCACTGGCTAGCATGCTGCAGAAGCTTTTTCTTCTCAAAGCATAGCCCTACCTCTCTATTGGCTGACAGCCTTGCAGAACCAATTTTATATCAGAGAAGGCAGTCCCAACATTCTTTTTTTTTTTCCCCTGAACAGAAAAAAAAAAAAAAAAAAAAATGGAGGGGGCTGGCTAGGAAAGTGGAGCTAAAGACACTGGCAACGTGATATCCAAAATAAACTAAGTTGAAACAGAATGTCCTACCTTCTTCCCAAAGCCATTTCCTTCAATAGCAACAGGGAGCGCAGTCTGCAAGTCATTGGTACACAGCTATTTTCACTTTCAAAAGAACCCCAAACCACTGAAGAACAAAATCTCCCTCTTCCCTGTTACCTTCCAAACCTCCTCTTTCTGTACTTCAACAAAACCTATTAAGGAGTCCTCGGCAATTTGCTATTTTGTCTCACTGAAGATGCAGAAGGGGGAGGATCTGGTTGAGAAGTGGCAGGAAAAATAAAGAGTAGGTGAGACGCAAAAACGGAAAGAGTACAGGGGCTAGGTCATCGCGAAAAGAAGACAAGGAAGAGGACTGAGAGCAAATTGGGCGCAGATTTGGCTGAGAATTCACCGAGGAAGACAAAAAGATGGGGGTGGTATTAAAGAGCGGAAGCGAAATAAGGGGCAGATCGGAGCCGCCGCGGAAATGAGGGCTAGGCAGGACCCTGGCCCTGATGCCTAGGGTTTGCGGCCAGTGCCCGGAGAAAGCGGGCAGCAGGTACGGAGGACACCGGTGTCAAGGCAATCACGGGTGTGCGGGCAGCTTAAGACCCACAGCCCAAGGGGCCAGGGACCTACGCGGCGCCCGCGAGCGGGACACACAGGGCTCTTACCGGTAGTTTGGGATTGACCTCGCCCTTACAAAAGTGGCAGAAGAAACGGTGAGCGGCGACAGTGGAGCCCGCATCCGCCCCCGCCGCCGAGGCCTCCGCCATGTTTCGCCTCCGCCGAGGATGTCCGAAAGGGCGGCCGGCGGTCCCTCCCCAGGCCGCTACCTCCCGTGCTGCGGTCGCCACCGCCGTCACCGCCTCCTGTGGGCGGCCCGCCGCTCCAAGGCCCGCAAGGGTCACGTGAGCCCGCCCGGCCCCGCGAGGCCCGCCCGCCCGCCAGCGGCCGCGCGACCCGAGGCCCGCCTCCCGGCACCAAAGGCAGAGGAGAGCCCGCCCGCCGGCACCTCAGACAGCCCCTGGCCGGTCCTCCAGCCTTCCAACGAGAGGAGAGAAAGAGCGTCCCCGGAAACCACCGACACTGTCGGCTAGAGCGGCCCGTGCTCTGACCCTTCCGCGTCCGCCTGCATGGTGCTTTACTTCCTAGAAGGGGCTATGGGCTGGCTGTTCCTGAGCTTGGGCTGCTGGCCTCGGGAGGATAACATTTGGAGCTTCTAAATTAGCACTGACCCTGAGGTTAGTGAAAACGCTGCCGGAACAAGAAGGCCCTGACTCAGGGCCAAGAAACAAAGTCCGGAACAGAAACTTGAATGAAGGGAGAGGAGCCAGGAAATGCTTTCAAGGATGGCAACTGGTCTAAGGATGTTTCTCCAAAGACGTGTGGCTAAGTGAAATAGTCTTCTCTGCGACACTGTGGCAAGAGGGACAAAAATTTAGGTTCGAAAGAGTTGGAGAAAGAGATGAACAATGCCAGGTAGCAGCTTGTGATAGGGAGGTAATTTATAACTCAACTACATCCATTTCTGCTTGAGCCCCATTTTGTCATGATGTAAACATTTAATATGGTTCTCAGTGGAACATAACTTCATCTCCTAAATTGAAATACCCTGTTAAGCTTCTTCTTTTTTTTTTTTTTTTTTTTTTTTCTTTCTCTTTCTAAATCGTGGTTTATGGCCTGGGAATGATACTTTGTACCCCTACTGAGTCATGGGCCTTAGTTCTTTGTATCTATGACAGATTGCAAAGTTATTTGCACTCCCCCCCCCTTTGCTTTTAGAGATCTCACTCTGGACCAGATTTGCATGATATTTATTATGTAGCCCAGGTTGGCCTTGAGTTTATGGCAGTCCTCTAGCTTTAGTACTGGGATTACAGATGTTAGCCACCACACCCAGATGAATCCACGCTAAAGATTATTGGAACCACATATACTCCCATTAAAATAAATAGCATATATAAGGGAGGGTGGCTTTTTTATTTTATCTTTTTGAAACAGGGTCTCATGTGCCCAGGCGGGCTCTGAACTCAGTATGTAATCTTGAACTCCTGACCCTCCTACTTTCACCTCCTAAGTGCTGGAACTCTAGGCGTGCACCACTATACCTGGCTCTAGAAAACAAATTTGATGTCTAGTTTTCCAGTCTTTTGTTTTGGTGGGTGGGTGTATTACCCACCAGAGTCTTGTTGTATAACATAGGCTGGCTTTGAACTCACTTTGTACCCCAGGTTGACCTGGAACTATTGATTCATTCTCATTCTCTCTCTCTCTCTCTCTCTCTCTCTCTCTCTCTCTCTCTCTCTCTCCTGGAACTATTGATTCATTCTCTCTCTCTCTCTCTCTCTCTCTCTCTTTTGATTTTTCAAGACAGGGTTTCTCTGTGTAACCCTGGCTGTCCTGGCTGTCCTACACTCTGTAGACCAGTCTGGCCTCGTACTCAGAAACCTGCCTGCTTCTGCGCCACCACTGCCCGGCTGGAACTATTGATTCTTTGCATGCTAGAATTACAGACAGTGTACACCATCATATCTGGCCACTGCAATTACTAAATGACAACACATTAGGAATATTTTATGGTAGTTATATTGTACAAAATCATTTTAACTGTTGGCATAGTGTACTCACTTAAGGTTATACTATATTGATAGATGCTAGATGTTTTAGTCAATTGTTTATGACAATGCCAGTATTGTGAAGAGAACTCATGGCTTAATTTTTTTTCTACATCCTTCGAACAAAGGATCCCAAGTTATAAGTATTGAGGTAAATATATGCCAAGATTTTAAGGTTTTGATGTATCTTGTCAAGTTGCCCTCTAGAAAAAAGATACGTGAATTAATATCGTTGTTCTTTCCTAGTTCTGAGGCCCCAAGTACAATGACTCAAGCAGAAATTAAACTGTGCTCTTTGTTGCTGCAAGAGCATTTTGGTGAGATTGTAGAAAAGATTGGAGTCCACCTGATCAGAACTGGGAGCCAGCCACTTAGAGCAATTGCCCATGACACAAAAACATCCCTGGACCAGGTATGTTTAGATAAGAGAGTCTGCTCTCTTCACCTTCTTCATTCCCCTCAAGCGCCTTTGAACAGTGGTCCTTCCCCCAGAAGGTGCAGAGGAGGGCTGCCCTTTGGGCAGAACCACGTGGGGTGGGCGGGGTATGGTTTTGTGCTTAGGTCCTAGTGTGCTGCTGCTCTCGGTGTTCCTAGCTCATCTGTGCTGTCCCCATGCTACACTCATTTATTCACAGTAAGTACTGACCGAGTACTGCCTTTAAGGAATAAAAAGAATGGGAAAAAGGAAACTGTGATGTGAAAGACTTTAGTCACCATCCTGGCCGAGGATGCAGTTCAGTTGGTAGAGTGACTGACTACATTGTAGTGACAATTTGGGGATTTTGCTTTCTTTAAAAACACAGAAATGCTATAAAAATATATATTTTTTGTTTTAATCCCAGGTGTGTGGCTATGGGGCTGCTTTGGACTGTCCACAGCAGCTGATGTCCTTGTGTTCTAACAGAGGCATGGTTTTGTCATCTATAAATAGTTTCTGTGATTGTGCAATGTCTGGGATTCTGGGACCTTTTCAGGGAATAGATAAATGCTAGCCCCGATATGTGGGGTCAGTGGTTGTTGGTCATTTAAGGAAGTTGCGATTTACTAGTAGTGTGGTCAAAGAAGAAACGAAAGAAATTAAATTCAGGGATTTTCCTAATTCCTCCTTGCTTCTTTCTATGTAGTGTTAGCGGGTGAAACTGGAGTGGGGGTAGAGGTGGGAAGGGAGAATCAAGGGTGGGGAAAAAAAGAACCCACAAAGTAGCAAAGGCCAGCTACACTGCATAGCATGTAGGATGTCCTGGTGTGATCTCCAGCACTACATAGAACTGGGCGTGGTGATTTATGTTTAGGATCCTAGCACTTTAGAGTTGGAGCTCAGACTTTCACGGTCACCCTCAGCTACCTAACAAGTATAAGGCTGCCCTGGGCTCTGTGAGACCCTCATTCAAAACAGAAAACTAGAAGATAAAGATGGGGCATAATATGAACATCATAGAAAAGAATCCTCCTCATTTCCTGCACTGACATTAGCTACACTAACCCGCAGAGGAAGGAAGATTCTCGGTGCAGTCAAGTCAGATTCAGTCCTACCCTGTCGTGGTGGGAACTGGCCTAAATGGCAGTCACAACAAGCTGTGCTCGTGGGCTCTGGGTCCCTCTCCTGGGACCTGGGGAGAGGTCTGGCTGCAGACACTGTACTCTAGACATAGGGCTTCTCGGACAGACAAAAGGCAGGTCCTGTTGTTTCAACTCAAGCCCAGTTGCTTTAAAAAAATAAAATTAAAAAGAGATTCACTAAGCCGGGCAGTGGTGGCGCACGCCTTTAATCCCAGCACTTGGGAGGCAGAGGCAGGCGGATTTCTGAGTTCAAGGCCAGCGTGGTCTACAGAGTGAGTTCCAGGACAGCCAGGGCTACACAGAGAAACCCTGTCTCAAAAAGACAAACAGAGATTCACTAGGCTCTTGGCTGGTGACCTGATGCTCGCGAGGCTCTGGGAGGCATGCCGTGTTGCTCGGTGGTGAGCTACAGCATCGGGTCTTTCCTGTCTTTCTTCTGGGTCCTTTCTAGGTGAAAAAAGCCCTTTGTGTCCTCATTCACCATAACCTGGTCATCTATCATGTGCATAAGCGCGGTGTGGTGGAGTATGAGGCCCAGTGCAGCCGGGTACTGCGGATGCTTAGGTATCCCCGGTACATCTACACCACCAAAACGCTGTATGGTGACACCGGAGAGCTGATTGTTGAGGAGCTCCTGCTGAATGGCAAAATGACAATGTCAGCTGCTGTGAGGAAAGTCGCAGACCGGCTCACGGAGACCATGGAGGGTCAGTGCTGGGCCCGAGCTCTGAGCACGCCACGGGTTGGCTAGCCGCTCTATTGTCTGGGCCTCTCGCCTCCCTCGTTCCTCCTGTTCCACAGATGGCAAGACCATGGACTACGCCGAGGTGTCGAATGCATTCGTGCGACTGGCAGACACTCACTTTGTACAGCGCTGTCCCCTGGTTCCTGACACTGACAGTTCTGACCCTGGGCCGCCACCACCTGCCCCAACCCTTGTCATTAATGAGAAGGACATGTACCTAGTTCCCAAACTGAGCTTGATAGGTAAGGAATTTACATCCTAAAACTGATTTACCTTAACTGGGGATTCTTCTTCACTGATAATTATGTGAATGAACATCTTGATTGTTTACCAGTTCCTTGATGTGTGCCAGTCATTGTAGTAATAATGTAAAAGCCATGATCCCTGCCCAGAAGACATTAATCGGCCACATGGATATGTAATATGGGGTCTGGAGAGATGGCTCAGTGGTTAAGAGCACTAGCTGCTCTTCCAGAGGACCCAGGTTCAATTTCCAGCACCGACACGGCAGCTCACAACTGTCTGTAACTCCAGTTCCAAGGGACCTGACTGTCACACATGCAGGCAAAACACCAATGTACATAAAATTGAAAAAAAAAAAAAAAAGACATGTTATGCACTGTGATAAGAACTAAAGAGGAGGTAGCTAATACAAAAATATGTAATAAATGTAATAAAGGACTGGATTTGTGCAGGGGTGAAGGCTTGTGTTTTTCTGAGAAAGTGGAATTTGATCTGGGTCTTGAAGCAGAAGTAGGACCCACCCAATGAAGTGACAGAAGATGGGTATTTTTTAAGACTAGTGTGTAGTAAGAAAAGGAAATAGAGCGTTAGAGAAAGTGAAAGGTCAGAGTCACAGCAAGGCGAGCAAAGTTCCGAGACTCATGGGAGAGGGCGAGAGAGCGGAGGACCAGGTAATAAAGACATCGCAAAGTATGCGATCTCCAACCTGAGAGCAAAGGAAGAGGCTCGGGTGTTAGGCAGGAACGCCACATGGTCTGATTTACATTGTAAATTGTCTAATAGACTGAACGGTGAGGGCAAAGGCAAAAGAGACAGACTATTGAAAAGGTAGACCCAGAAGCAGGAAAAAGACGGGCGGTGGTGGCAAACGCCTTTAATCCCAGAACTCTGGAGGCAGAGGCAGGCAGATTTCTGAGTTTGAGGCCAGCCTGGTCTAGAGTGAGTTCCAGGACAGCCGGGACTATACAGAGAAACCCTGTCTCAAAAAACTAAAAACAAAAAGACAAGAATGACATCTGTGTGTTAATCTACACACGAAAGCGTGGTGCTGCCATTCACTGGGAGGAGAAGTCTGGGGCAGAGACTGGGTTTTCTTATGTGGTGCCCCCACTGACTTGAGTTTCTTATAGCTCCTCAGCCCCCTAAACAGCTCCTAAGACTGGCGGCTACAGATATCTTTGAGATGAAGAGGCACCAGCTTTGCTTCCTGCCATCATGATATAAATATATATATATATATATATATATATATATATATATATATATATATTGTCTAATTGCTCTCTTATTTTATTTGGCAGGAAAAGGTAAGAGGAGGAGATCATCTGACGAAGATGCTACTGGAGAGCCCAAGGCCAAGAAACCAAGATACACAGATAATAAGGAGGTAATGTGGCTTCCTGATTAGCAGACCTCACCCTAGAGCAGTCCAGAAATAGCCCTCAGATAACAAGCTCTGACAGAGCCTAAATGTCCCTGGCTAAGGAGTGGTAGGATTGTGAACTTCAGTCCATTGGGCAGGGGCAGACCAATGAGGGCAGAGTGTTCCTGCTGTCTCTGCCCACTTCACACTGAGGAACAGTGAAAACTCCTGGAGTCCGGGGGACTTTTGTAGAAATGCTCCATTTCCCTCCTGAGCTCCATTTCCCTAATTCACTAAATAGTAGTACTAACTTATTCACAAGAGAAAGCAAGGCTGAGGTGGTGGTGCATCCCTTTAACTCCAGCACTTGGGATACAGAAGCAGGAGGATCTCCATGAGTTCAAAGCCAGTGTGGTCTACATAGTACAGTGGCTCTCAACCTTTGGGCCACAATTCCTTTAGGGTTAAACAGCCCACAGGGATCACTTAAGACCATCAGAAAAAACAAATACTTACATTATGATTCATAACAGCAAAATTACAGTTATGAAGTTGCAACAAAAATAACTTTATGGTTGAGGGTCACAACACAAGGAACTGTATTAAAAGGTCACAGTGTTAGGAAGGTTGAGAATCACTAACATAGTGAATTCCAGGTCAGCCAAGGCTACATAGTTAAACATTGGAGAGAGAGAGAGAGAGAGAGAGAGAGAGAGAGAGAGAGAGAGAGAGAGAGAGAGAGAAAGCCTTTGGCTGGGGATATAGGCCAGTTTGTAAACTGCTTGTGGCATGCAGGAATCCCTGGGTTTGATTCCGCAGGACCAAATAAAAGCAGAAATGGTACCCAGTGTGATGGCCTATACTTTTAACTGCAATACTTGAAAGGCAGAAACTAGCAGATCTCTGTGAGTTGGAGGCTAGCCTGGTCTACAGAGTGAGTTCCAGGATAACCAAGGCTACATAGACCCTGTCTCAACAAAAACAAACCAGAAATGGCACTAAGTAGCTATAATTCTAGGACTCAGAAGGTAGAAACAAGAGAATCAGAAGTTATCCTTGACTACAAAGTAGATCTGAAACCAGCTTGGCCTTCATTAAACCCTGTTCCCTAAAAAAACAACAAACAGATGGGTTCTTTAGCTAAGCTATCAACTCCTAACAGTCCTTTCCCTTACAGTGCTGAAATTGCAGGCAGGTATGAGATCATGTTTGGCTTGTTATGTAGGTGCTAGGAGCCCAACTCCGGTCTTCGTGGTTGCACAAGTGTCTTTAACTACTGAGCCATCTCTCCAGCCCCAGGACTGTCTGCCATCTCTTGGCAGCACTTCTCCACAACTCTTCTCAGGGGTCTCCCTTCTTGCATTTTACCTATTTAGTGGCCAAAATTACTTTTTAGCTAGAGTGGTAAATGCCCATAATCCCAGCACTTGGACGGCAGAGGCAGGAAGACGCAGAGTTCGTTGTGACCTTCAGTTATGTAGTAAGTTTGATGCCAGCCAAGCTTCATGAGACCTCCTTAAAATAAAAGAAAGAAAACCAAATTAAGATCATATTAAAACTTCTGCATTAGTCAGGGTTCTCTAGAGTCACAGAACGCATGGGTAGTCTCTATACAGTAAGGGAATTTGTTGATGACTTACAGTCTGTAGTCCAACTCCCTAACAATGGTCAGCAGCAGCTGTGGATGGAAGGCCAAGGATCTAGTAGTTGCTCAGTCCCACAAGGCAAGCAGGCGAAGAAGAGAGAGCGAATCTTCCTTCTTCCAATGTCCTTATGTAGGTCTCCAGCAAAAGGTGTGGCCCAGATTAAACGTATGTGCCACCACACCAGGATTAAAATCTACAAACATGATCTATCAGGCATGTTTAATCTTCAGGCCCAACACAAATTCACAGGAAGGTCTCTGGGGTTCACCAGCCATCCTAGCCTACCTGGTAAGTTCAAGCCCAGGGAGAAAGCCTATCTCAAAAAATAAATAAAAGTAGATGTGCATGGTCTTGAGAGAAGGCTTGCAGTTGAGAGCGCCTCCTCTTCTCCCAGAGGCCCAGAGCTAGGTTCCTAAGGACTGTGTCTGTACTTCCGGCTCCAAGGGATGCCACACCTTCTGGCATATCAGGGCCTCTTCGCACATATGGCAGACGCACATAGATAATATGAATTAAAGAAATCTTGTAGGGCTAGAGAGATGATTCAGCAGTTAAGAGTACTTGCTCTTGCAGAGGATCCAAACTCCGTTCTAAGCAGCCTAACTCCAGCTCTAGGGGATCTTCCATCCTCTTCTGGATCCACACACCAAGCATGTCTCTGGTACAGATGCATGCACACAATCACACAGACACATAAAATCAAAAACAAATCATTTTGATTGGGTGTGGTGGTGCGCACCTTTAACCCCAGCACTCAGGAAGCAGAGGCAGGTGATCTCTGTGAATTTGAGGCTACCATGGTCTACATTCCAGGACAGCCAGGGCTATGTAGAGAGACTCTCTCACAACAAGAAGTAGACATTTAGCTGGCCATGCTGTGTCACAAAGCTGTAATCCCTGTACTTAAGGAGGTAAATTGAAAAAATGTCCTATTATGTCACATACTTTAAAACAGTCAAATCAGAACTGGGAACTATCCTCTGAGCTTAGCCACAAGGAGCCCCTCGAGGACAGTGGTGGGACTGGAGTACCAGTAACAACTGAAATCTCTTAGAGAGGGGGTGGGGGGTGTTAGTAGCCAGGCTGGCTGGCTGCAGCGGCAGGACCTCAGAGGAGGGGAAGGGAGGAAGGAAGCAGGGCTGGAAGAAGTCTTGACCTGAGCAGGGTAAAAGCCTATGAGCAGAGCAGGGCAGGAGCCCTGCCACTTCAGAGGACAGGAAGCCAGCCTCTGGATCCGAGACAGCAGCCAGGCCCTTGCCCTTGGGTCAGAGGACAGGCATTCTCCTGGGAGCGGGGGAAGAAGGAAAGTGGGGGATAGTGGAGATGCTTGCACAAACTTGAATGCGTTCTGGCCTCTATTAGAGGGAAGAAGGTGTCAGATGAGAGACTGGAGAGTAATGGAGAAGGATTAACCGGGGAAGGTGACTTCGTGGAGCCTGAAGTCAGACTTTGTGGGACACACTAATCCGCACTCTTGAATGCTTTTTCTCTGACCTGTTTAATTGCTACTAATTGTGGCAAAACAAGTGGACTTTACTGTATAAACGTATGCGCACTGGGGATGGCTGGTGCTGCGCCGCACGGCCTCCCCATCTTCCTCTCTCCAGCCCGCACCAGACGATGGGATTTATTGGCAAGTCAACCTCGACAGGTTCCACCAGCACTTCCGTGACCAAGCGATTGTGAGCGCAGTGGCAAACCGAATGGACCAGGTACTAGCCAGTGGGTCAGCCAGTGTTCAGCAAGGAGCCAGGTCGGTCGTTGAGTGGATGTCAAATGCAGCGATGGTGCATTCTGAATTGTCTGTATTTTCCAGACTAGCAGCGAGATTGTGCGGACAATGCTCCGGATGAGTGAGATTACCACTCCCTCTAGTGCCCCGTTCACTCAGCCACTGTCCTCCAATGAGGTATCTTCAGGTTGCTTTTTGGGGGAGGAGTTGTTTTGTTTTGTTTTGGTCTTCTGTGTAGCTCTTAGCTGTCCTGGAACTCCCTACTGCTGAGCTTAGAGTGTATGCACCACCATGCCTGGTTTAGCTTCATATTTTTGTGCTAGCTTTCCATAGACGTAGGTATTACAACAGTTACTAGACATAACCTGTAGGGTTATGTTGATGCCCGCGCCTTGCGGAGAAGGGAGGTTTTGTTGCCTGGAGTGGGGCAAAGATTTCTCAGAAATGTTAAGCACTGAACTGTTTGGCCACCTTAGAATCCAGCTTTTAAAAGTGCTAAAGCACGGGCGCTAGAGAGACAGCTCAGCAGTTGAGCGCGCCGGCCGCTCTTCAGAGGGCCCAGGGTCAGTCCTCAGCACTCACACGGCAGCTCACAACTGCCTGTCACTCCAGTCCAATGGGATCTGACGCTCTCCCGGCTTCCCTGGGCACTGTGCGTACATGATACACTTATAGTCTTGCAGGCAAAGCATACGTAGACATAAAAAATAAAAGAAAGCCAGACTTGGTAGCACACATCTTTAATCCCAGCATTTAGGAGGTAAAAGGAGATGGATCTCTGAGTTCAAGACCAGCCTCATCTACAAAGCATTTTCTAGGACAGCCAAGGCTACACAGAGAAACCTCATCTCAAAATCCAAATAAATAAATAAATCTAAAAAAAAAAAAGTTAAGCCATTAAAATTATTTTAGTCACCGGGCAGTGGTGGCGCACGCCTTTAATCCCAGCACTTGAAAGGCAGAGGCAGGTGGATTTCTGAGTTCGAGGCCATCCTGGTCTACAGAGTAAGTTCCAGGACAGCCAGGGCTACACAGAGAAACCCTGTCTCAAAAAAAAAAAAAAAAAAAAAAAAAATTATTTTCGTCAAATATCTATCTGTCAAGTACAGCGTATTTCTAGTTATTCTAAGATCTATAGCCAGTGCTGGCACATGCCTGGAGTCCACCTCTTCAGAAGGCTGCTGGGGGCCTGCCTGGGCTCAGGAGCTGGCAACAGCAGCTTAGCTTTGATAAAGGCTTTTATAATTGCACTTACTTAAATATTGCTATTATACTTTATATTGTTTCTATACTTTTTGTAGTTCATTGATTTGTTTGTTTTGGAGACAGGGTCTCTGCTGGCCTCACACTTTTACTGCAAACCAGGCTGGCCTCTGTCTCTCTAGTGCTATGATCAAAGGCCTAACTTTCTGAATTCTTGGCCCTTGTAAATTTCACGAGCTTCTTGAGCCTTAAAAGTTTTAGCTTCCAGAATTGAATGTTTACCTTTGGAGACTATAGCTACACAGTAACCCAAGGTCTTCCTCCCCCAGCCTCTGGGGTAGCCGGTATTAATTACAGGCATATACCACAACACTTGCTTATAGTTTAATTAATTACTTATCACTGGACATTTGGTTGTTTCTCATTCTACTCTTTTTCTGTCAGGGTCTGACTGTGTAGCACTGGCTGGTTAGAGCTCACTATGTAGACCAGCCCCAAACACAGAGATCCCCCTGCCTCTGTCTCCCAAGTTCTGGGATTAAAGGTATGCAGCCCTCTTGGCCTTTGTTTTACTCTTATAAACAATGATACTATTGCAGGCAGTGGTGGCACACGCCTTTAATCCCAGCACTTGGGAGGCAGAGGCAGGCGGATTTCTGAGTTCGAGGTCAGCCTGGTCTACAGACTGAGTTCCAGGACAGCCAGGGCTACACAGAGAAACCCTGTCTTGAAAAACCAAAAAAACAAAAACAAAAAACAATGATACTATGAATAATTTTTTGATTTATTTATTTATTTTATGTATATGAATACACTGTAACTGTCTTCAGACACACCAGAAGAAGGCATCCTGTCCCAATACAGATGGTTGTGAGCCACCATGTGGTTACTGGGAATTGAACTCAGGACCTCTGAAAGAGCAGTCAGTGCTCTTAACTGCTGAGCCATCTCTTCAGCCCATGAATATTTCTTAAATGCTTTTGTTTTTGAGATCTAAACTTAGGACATCTTGTTTCAGTCACATTTAGCAATTCTGCATCCCTGCCCCGTTTCCAGCATCTCCTTCTGTCCCACAGATCTTCAGATCCCTGCCCGTCGGTTATAACATCTCTAAGCAGGTTCTTGACCAGTACCTCACGCTGCTGGCAGATGACCCCGTAAGTCTCTTGCCCTTCGTCTGATCACAGTTTATCGCCTATAGCCTTCTTGTCTACTTTTCCATCCCAGACAAGGAGCCCCATCACCCAGCAGGAAAGCTGCCTGCTTCAGACTCTTGACTAGAATTGCTCTATGGGAAAAAGAATTATGAATTAACACCATTCTCTCTCTCTCTCTCTCTAACAGCTAGAATTTATTGGAAAGTCTGGCGACAGTGGCGGAGGAATGTATGTCATCAGTATCCTTTCCAGTCATCTGCCCTTCCTAACTCCTGAGTTAGAAAGCAGCAGCAGGGCCTAGGAAAGATTGTTTTGTTTTGTTTTGTTTTGTTTTGTTTTGTTTTGTTTTGTTTTGTTTTGTTGTCGAGACATTCTCTGTAGCCCAGCCTGGCCTGGAACTCACTGTGTAGCCTAGAAGTTGGCATAAAGCCCTGGCCTTCCTGCCCTTACCTCCCAAGTGCCGGGTTAGACACATGTGCCACCACAAGAAAAGATTTTGTCAATGCTTGATATACTAAACAAGTTTAAAAAAAGAACTTTCTAGCCGGGCGGTGGTGGTGCACGCCTGTAATCCCAGCACTTGGGAGGCAGAGGCAGGTGGATCTCTGAGTTCGAGGCCAGCCTGGTCTACAAAGTGAGTTCCAGGACAGCCAGAGCTACAAAGAGAAACCCTAACTCAAAAAATCAAAAAAAAAAAAAAAAAAAAAGAACTTTCTATTAAGTTTTCTGTGAATTCTCGGTGAGTTACATTAATGAAAACACAAAAAGGCTTTGGCTGTCGCTGAGGAGCGCCACATTTACTCCTCCAGCTTCTCGCCAGATCCCCGCATCGGACGAGAGGAAGGGGGTGGGGCGGGGCGGGGCGGGGAGAGGCAACATGATGGTAAATGCTTATAATCAGCAGTTTAGGGGCTGAGGTGAAAAAGTTAAATGTTCCAAGTCAGTCCAGGCTACATAGCAAGACCCTGTCTCAAAAAAGAAAAGATTAAAAAAAAAAGTTTACTTAAGCAAACCCTTATAAATGTTATATACTTATATCATACATGAAATGTGAAGAGCAAAATAGCAGGTACTTTTTAGTTTTAGGAATTTAGAGCTGGGCAGCGGTGGCGCACGCCTTCAATTCCACCACTTGGGAGGCAGAGGCAGGTGGATTTCTGAGTTCGAGGCCAGCCTGGTCTACAGAGTGAGTTCCAGGACAGCCAGGGCTACACAGAGAAACCCTGTCTCGAAAAAAAAAATTAGGAATTTCGTCATGAAACCAAGGTAATAGTGCCCTGGCTGAAACATTCCTGAATGTCCTTAATCCTCTACCTAAAGACCTCCATAAGGCATTAGCATCCCTAGCCACTGCTACTCTGGAGTCTGTCATCCAGGAGAGGTAAGAGGCTCCCTGATTGGGGCTGGGCTCAGACACTCCCTATCCACAACCCACTGAACAAGTGATTTTGGTTTTTATGGCATACCCTACCACAGTTGGTCTCATCTTTTCCATAGTTAATTCCTAGTTAGGCAAACTAACCAGCCTCCCTAAAGCTCTTTAATACAAGCACTGTGGCACTCTAAGGAGTAGGCATCTGGCAACAAGTTAAGAGGAACAGTTCTGTCGCCCACCTTGGGAGCTGTGGAAGAGTGGATGCTGTTTCCTCTCTGGTCCTGACTCCACATGTGGACCAGTACCTCCACACTCTGAAACTAGGAGCTAAGGCATGACAAGTGCTCCTTTGTCCGTCCCAGGTTTGGGTCTCGCTGTGCCAGGATATTCCGTCTGGTATTGCAGAAGAAACACCTGGAACAGAAGCAGGTGGAGGACTTTGCCATGATTCCTGCAAAGGAGGCGAAGGATATGCTGTATAAGATGCTCTCAGAAAACTTCATATTACTGCAGGTGACCACGCCCAGTGTGTGCCGAGCAGCAAGGCCGACCTCGGTGGGACAGACCCTCAGGAAGTCAGTCTGGGCCCCCAGACAGACAGTACATCCCCCTCTGAAACAGACAAAGGGTTAACCCACACATAGCAAATCCTTGAAGGATCATGTAGACTTTAACTGGACTCTCAGAGAGATAGACAGAGCACACCAAGAAATCAGCTCACAGTTCTAACTTCCCTGTCCTTTCTTGCCCTCAGCCCATTATTCCTGACCCTCCTCAGCCTTAAATCTTTAATAGAGTAACTTGTTCAGCATAGCTTGGATCCTGTAGATCTACACTGAGGACCCTTTGAGGAAGTAGATTGATGGATTTTGGAGTCAATTCACCAAGCAAGTCAACTACCGTCATCTTCATATCTGTAAAATGGTGGTGACCGCTAATAAAAACAGTGTGGTTGGCCCAACCGTGGAAATGCATACCTATGATTCAGTACTAGGAGAGTAAGGCTGGAGGATTGAGGATCTGAGTATCACACTGTCTCCGTTATTAATAAAGTCTACTTTGAATATCAAATAGATCCACCATTGTGGGTAGAATTTGCTCAGTAAATGTTAGTTGTTTTTTCCTTTCTTTCACCCAGGATGCTGATAGACAGATGGAAACTGGGCAGCCTGCTTCATGTGGCTGATTAGGTCATAAACATAGCCCCTGATCGGCTAGGAAGGAAGCAAGCATCAGGGCTACGGTACCAGGTGCCCATTCCAAATAAAAGTACAATTTCTCTTTATTTCTGTGGACAAACAGGAAATTCCTAAAACGCCAGACCACGCCCCATCCAGGACCTTCTATCTGTACACTGTGAATGTGCTGTCAGCTGCCAGAATGCTGTTGCACAGATGCTATAAGGTAAACCCCACCCCTCAGCCCACCCCACCCCCAGCCCACCCCTGCCCCTCACAGCCTCCTTACCTCCTTAGCCCACGATACCCAAGTCAGATAAACAGAACCACGCCCATCTTTGGTCTGTCTTCTCTTTCCTCAGAGCATAGCCAACCTGATAGAAAGGCGGCAGTTTGAAACCAAGGAGAACAAGTGAGTGCAGCCTCCTGTGAGTCTTGTTCAGTTTTGGTTTTTTATGCTGATCCAATAACTAAAAGAATACATGGTCCACTTCTCCTTGACCTGGTTAGCACCTGTGGGCCCCAACGCCCACATTAACATTTCCAAGGTCCAAAGCCTGAGGGAAAACTTTCTCTTTTTATTTCTGTGGACAGAAATAAATAGCTCAGTGGTTAAGAGCACAGACTGCTTTTCGGAAGGTCCTAAGTTCAAATCCCAGCAACCACATGGTGGCTCGCAACCATCTGTAATGAGATCTGACGCCCTCTTCTGGAGTGTCTGAAGACAGCTACATTGTACTTAGATATTATAATAATAAATAAATCTTTAAAAAAAAATGGAGACAGTAACCCAATACCCAGTCTAGTTGCCCTGAGTCATAGGGTTACATTGGCCTAACCATGGCTTAGTTTACCCTTGCTGACCATACCCCCAATTAAATTATCTTGCAGATTTATGATGCACGTGCTTGACCCCAGAATTTAAGTACTACCGAGAGGCAATAAATGTTTCAGGAACAAAGTTCTACTTGTAGTTAAGTTATGGAAAATGTCTTTAGAGGAAAGATGGAAAGGGCAAGAAACCCCCAAGTTAAGGAGCGCCCCTCAGAGCTGTGTCTGTCTGACAGGCGGCTACTAGAAAAGTCCCAGCGGGTGGAAGCCATCATGGCGTCCATGCAGGCCACGGGTGCAGAGGAGGTGCAGCTGCAGGAGATAGAGGAGATGATCACGGCGCCCGAGCGGCAGCAGCTGGAGACCCTGAAGCGCAACGTCAACAAGTAAGCTGCGGACGCCGCCCTGTCCCGCGCGGGCACGGCCTTTCAACCACACCGCGGCACAGCCAGCCTCCTCCACCTGACCGTGAGCAAGCCCGAGGACGGCACGCAGGCCTCCCTAGCTCACCCAAAGATTGGCGCTCTCCAGAGTGATGGCACACGCCTGCGACCCCAGCACTCAGGAGACAGACTCTGAGTCCAGGGCCAGCCTGGTCTACTCGGTCAGTTTTGGAACAGCCAGGAAGACCCTGTCTCTTTTTTGGAGGGGTGGGGAGGTGTTCGAGACAGGGTTTCTCTGTATAGCCCTGGCTGTCCTGGAACTCACCCTGTAGACCAGGCTGTCCTGGAACTCAGAAATCTGCCTGCCTCTGCCTCCCAAGTGCTGGGATTACAGGCGTGCGCCACCACTGCCCAGCGAGACCCGGTCTCAAGAGTATGGAACCTGCCTGTTTTTCTAGGTCAGTGGTTCTGAGGCCATTACACTTGTCTATAATCTCATTCACCAAGGACTGAGACTTTGACTTCAGTCTCGAGTGCAGCGTTCTGTACCTCTTGCCGGAACTTTACAATTATCTCATCCTACAAACCATGTGTCACAATGCCTTCAAGGAGGGGTGTGTGTGTGTGTGTGTGTGTGTGTAAGCACACACATGCCATGCATGCATGTGGAGGTTATTCTGGGACTCTGACCTCAGGTCCTCACACTTAGATGGCAGGCATTTTGCCCACTGGCCCATCTCTCCAACCCCCAAGTTATTTATTGTCTTAAAGTGATGGACGGCAGCAGCATTCTCCTAAAGTGACTTATTGGCTTTCGTGTGTGCGTGCGTGTTTGGGAAGGGGTTATGTTTTTGACTAAAGGTCTCATAGTCCACACTGGCCTTCAGCTGATTTTACTACTCCAACCACCTCCACCCCGAGGTGCTGGGATCACGGGTGTGTCACCACAGCTGGCTGAGACAATTTATTGGTTTATTTTTTTACAATATGAAATCCAAATTCATTCTGTGCTGTGGGGCCTTTCACAATTTCATAGCAGTGGGCTTCTGCCTTCATTTCTTTTACTCATCAATGGGGATTATTTTTATGGACTCCTAGAGATTTTCTATGTCACTTATGAATAATTCTACTTCTCAATCTGGATTTCTTTCTTGCCTAATTGTCTAGCACCTTAGGTAGAAGGCAGTGAAGGATATCTTGACTTTGCTCCAGATCTAAGGAGGAAAAAAACTTGAGTGTTCCACCATTAAGTGCAGTATTAGCTGCAGTTCTGTTTTCTCACTGAATTGTGCAGAAGTCCCTTCCTCCTCCCAGTTAACACTAACACTCCAACTGCTCACGGTTGTAAAGCACTCTGGCTTTTGCCTCTACTTTTACTGTTCTTTCTCGTGGTTGCCAGTGAAACTTTAACACTGTCTTTGCAGCGTCAGGAGCTCCATGGCACCGGGCATGGGAGGGATGTGATGGAATTATCTCCTGGGTAACTCACTCTCCATCTGATCCAACCTTGAATATGCTAATGAGCACTGGCCCCAGTGAATGCTTTTACTCTTCACTCAGGCTGGACGCCAGCGAGATCCAGGTGGATGAAACCATCTTCTTACTGGAATCATACATCGAGAGCACCATGAAGAGGCAGTGACCCAGAAGAAGCAATGCTGGGATCAAACTCAGGGCCTTCCACATGCCAGTCAACTGTTGTACCACTGAGCACATTCCTAACCAGAAACCAGCATCCTTCTCAAAAGATCTAGAAGATAGAAAAGAAGGTGTTTGGATGCATTCTTTGCAGTGATTTTTTTTTTTTTAATGATTTTTTTAGATGGGGTTTCTCTGTGTAGCCCTGGCTGTCCTAGTACTCACTTTGTAGACAAGGCTGGTCTCAAACTCAGAGGACCCTCCAGAGTGCTGGGATCAGATTCTCATATGAACCCCCTGTTCCTGTCTTTCCCTGCTGCTCATGATACACCTCAAAGAGGTGTATTCTTGGGCTGGAAAGATGGCTCAGCGGTTAAGAGCACTGACTGCTCTTCTGAAGGTCCTGAGTTCAAATCCTAGCCACCACATAGTGGCTCACAACTCTCTGTAATGAGATCTTATGCCCTCTTCTGGTGTGTCTGAAGACAGCTACAGTGTACTTACATATAATAAATAAATATTTTTTAAAAAAAGTATATTCTCCTGTCATCAAATCCTCACAGTACAGTCGGGCAGTGGTGGCGCACACCTGTAATCCCAGCACTTAGGAGTCAGAGGCAGGCAGATTTCTGAGTTCGAGGCCACCCTGGTCTACAGAGTGAGTTCCAGGACAGCCAGGGCTACAAAGAAAAACCCTGTCTCAGAAAACCAAAAAAAAAAAGAAAAAGAAAAAAAAATCCTCACAGTACGATGAACCTTAAATAAATGAGAACAATCACTAGGGGTCAGCAAGATGAGTTCCCTTAGAACTCATTAGTAAAATACTTAGAGCTCAAGCATGACACCCTGAGTTCAGATGCTCGGGATCCACATAAAACCTGGATGTGATGCCTGGGACCCCAACTCTGGGAGAGATGGTCATAGCTCTGAAACTCATTGATAAGCTTCTGATTCAGGGAGAGCCTACCTCAACAAGTACGGCCAAGACCAGTGAGATGGAGGGCTCAGTGGATAAGGGAGCTCACTACCAAGGCTGACGACCCACCCCAGAACCCACAAGGTAAAAGAGAAAACACTCTTACAAATTGTCTCCACCTCTATTTGGGCACCATGGCACACCTAGGTATGCACACATGCGCATAAATGTAAAAATAGTAAGACAGGAAGCAATCAAGGAAGACACTCAACTATTGACCTGTGATCTGGACACACATGCACACATATAACATGTACATACACCACACATACAAAAAGAAGTCCACCAAAACTGGGCATGAAGACATACCTGTGATCCCACAATAAGGAGGCAAAGATGGGGGATTACTACAAGTTCAAAGTCAGCTTGGGCCTTTTGATGAGTTTCAGGTTAGTGTGGGCAGTAGAGTGAGAACTTGTCTTAACAAAACACAAATTAAGTCAGCCAAGCCAATGTTGAAATGCCCCTGAATTGGTTACTCTTCTATTATGATAAAATATCATGACCAAGGAACTTGGAAAAGACCCTTATCTGGCCTTACAGTTCCAGAGTGACCAAGCCAGCTCAGTCAACAGGCTCTCCAGGACAGGAGCAAGGATTAAAAAGACAAAAGACAATTAGACAACATTGTAGCATGACCCCAGCCAGTTCTGAGGCTGAGGTGGGTTTATTTTTTTCCCAATCTGCTTTTATAGCATTTTAATTACATGCGAGTAATAAGGTTAGATCTAGGTTAAGGACCAAGCAAGACAATGAACACAAATAATCAAGGAACAAGCAAAGCAATAAACAAAATCCCAGGACCATTGTTTCTAAGGGCTTAATCAGGATGACCAAGATATCTGAGCCCACTTCCCTGTCCTAGCCCAAAATCACATTCTTGCCTAAAGCCTACTTCTTTGTTCTAGCCCAAAATCAGATTCTGGCCTGAGCTTACTTCCAAGCTCTAGCCCATTATCAGATTCCTGTCAAGTGGCTCAGAAAGCTCTCCACACAGAGGATCAGAGTCCAAGATGGTGGCAGAAGCTGGAGGCCTGCCCCAGTGACATCCTCTTCCTAACCCTCCCAAATAGTGCTATCAATTGGGAATCAAGTGTTCAAATGCCCAAGGAAAGCTGCAAACCATCACAGTCTCTCAAATTTCTTCCTAAGCAACAATTCTGTCTCTATGCCCATTTCACTGAGTTGTAACGTTTAACATGCACACACATGGTGTACAGAATGTCAAAGACTGCTGTGGGAGGAAGTAAAATACTCTTCTCTTTGGGGTTCTTTGTTGTTGGTTTGGGGTTTTGTTTTATTTTTGTGACAGGGTCTTGCTGTATGTCTAGGCTAACCTGGAACTCACTGTAGAGACCAGGCTGGCCTCAAACTTGCAACAATATTCCAGCTTCTTCACAAATACTAGGATTAAAACATGCACTGCACACCCCACAAGAAAACCAATGAGAGGCACTTGGGAGGCAGAGGCAGGCGGATTTCTGAATTCGAGGCCAGCCTGGTCTACAGAGTGAGTTCCAGGACAGCCAGGGCTACATAGAGAAACCCTGTCTCAAAAAAGAAAGAAAGAAAGAAAGAAAGAGAGAGAGAGAGAGAGAGAGAGAGAGAGAGAGAAAGAAAGAAAGGAGGGAAGGAAGGAAGGAAGGAAGGAAGGAAGGAAGGAAGGAAGGAAGGAAGAAAGAAAGGAAGGAAGAAAGGAAGAAAGAAAAGAAAACCAATGAGAGTCCATTGGTGAAAACTAAGTTTTCTTTCCACACAATTATCAATTGTGATGGCTTCTGGGTTAAGGATGGGCTATGTGTGTCTACTTCTGTTCTCAGTGCTGGGACCCCATCTGGCTTAGATCCATGCAGGTCCTATGAACGTAGCTGTCCATAATCTGTGAGTTCATATGTGTACCAGTCCTGTTGTGTCTGACAGCCTTGTTCACTTGGGGTCCCCCACCTACTCCAGCTCTATGATATTTCCAGCTTTTCTTTCACAGAGTTTTCTGAGCCTTAAGGGGAGGGGTTTGACACAGAAATTCCTTTTGGGACTGAGTGTTCCAAGGTCTCTCACTCTCTGCACATTACCCAGTTGTGGGTCTCTGCATCTGTTCCCGTCTCCTGCAGGAAGAAGCTTCTCTGTGCTGACTGAACAGGACATGAACTGAGGACATAGCAGGATGTTGTCAGTGGTCATTTTCTTGCCACGTTCCTTTGGCAGAGTGTAGCATTTGGTTTCCCCACTAGGTCCATGGCTTATCTGGTCTCAGGTTCTTGGCCATCCCAGGAAGCACTGGGCAGGGGTTCCATCTCATGGAGTAGACCTTGATTCCAATCAGACCGTGACAACCCGAGGTTTCCCCCTGGCCCCACATTATGGAAGGAGGAAACCAACTTGTCTGAGCTCCACAGCCTTACCATGGGACATGCATGCCCAACCACCCTACCCCTGCAGTGACATAAATAAATGTGATTTTATATATGTGTGTGTGTGTGTGTGTGTGTATTTATTTATTTATTTATTTATTTTTTGGTTTTTCGAGACAGGGTTTCTCTGTGTAGCTCTGGCTGTCCTGGAACTCACTCTGTAGACCAGGCTGGCCTCGAACTCAGAAATCCGCCTGCCTCTGCCTCCCAAATGCTGGGACTACAGGCGTGCACCACCACGCCCGGCTCTTGTGATTATATATATATATTTTTTTTTAAAGATTTATTTATTATTATATGTAAGTACACTGTAGCTGTCTTCAGACACACCAGAAGAGGGCGTCAGATCTCATTACGGTTGGTTGTGAGCCACCATGTGGTTGCTGGGATTTGAACTCAGGACCTTCGGGAGAGCAGAGTTCTTAACCGCTGAGCCATCTCACCAGCCCCGTGATTATATATTTTTAAAGATAAAAAATTGAAGCCGGGCGGTGGTGGCGCACGCCTTTAATCCCAGTACTTGGGAGGCAGAGGCAGGCGGATTTCTGAGTTCGAGGCCAGCCTGGTCTACAGAGTGAGTTCCAGGACAGCCAGGGCTATACAGAGAAACCCTGTCTCGGGAAAAAAAAAAAAAAAAAGATAAAAAATTGTGTATGCCTTCAAACTACTCACCATCGTTTACTAAGCATGGAATGCATGAGGTCCTGGGGTCCGATCCTCAGAACGGCATAACCTAGGCATGCGATGCAGAGGGGCGTGGACGCCAGCTAGTGTAAAAGCCAGCCAAGATCAGCTTGGACTACACACATTTGAGGCTGCCTGGGTTACATGAGACCCTGCTTTACCTTTAAAAAAAAAAGTTAGGTGTGTGATGTGGGAGTATGATTAATTTGAGGAGCGCCCTGCTGAGAGGGAAACGGGGGCTTGAGTGAACTTTAGCCTGGGGCTGGTGGGGAATAACACGCCAGTCCAGAAATCATTCTGCCTGGGGATTACTGTCCAGACAGAGAGATCAGAACTAACCTTACAGGAAGTGAGAAACTAGAAGATTTATTTGTGCTTTATGAACATTACAACCAGGGATTGTCCCCAAAAGTTGTTACCTAAATTTCCCAGCGGGTCTGGAAAACCTGGCTAGCGTGGGCCGGCCGGAAACTGCACGCCTCATCGCGCTGGGCCACCAGGGGGCGCCAGGCAAGCGGTGACCAGAGCTGCTCAGTGAAGAGAGCCACACGGTCACTGAGAGCCACACGGTGAACAGAGCGGGGCGATGGCTGCCGCCCGGTTGCTGCTACGCCTCGCCGGGCGCCTGGAGTCAGTGAGCTTCACACAGAGCGTGTGTGGCCTCCTGGGCGCCGGGCAGGGACCCGGGCCGTGGCACACGCATTGCAGCTTGGAGCGAGGACAACTTGTCCTCTCTAGCACTCCATTTCCAGGCGCTTCCGAGAGGCTTCCAATCCAGGTTGGGACTGGGAACCAGCAGGGAAAGTGAGGGCAGCTTGGGGACGGGGCGGGTGAGGACAGGCCAGCCCCACCGTGGGCATCCTTAATTTCTGGAAGTCCCATCCTGCTTCCAAAGTCTTAGCCCGACCAAACCCCTCTTGTCAGAGACCGCTTTTCTGCCCTTTTGCGGCTCTGGACCAGCAGCCTGAGGTCTACAGGACAGAGCCGCTCACAAATAGAGGTGTGGACCTGGGTGTGGCAGTCATTCTTCAGTCCAGTGACCAGACTGTATTGTTGACCCGAAGGACCTGCACTCTACGTATTTCCCCTAATCTGTGGGTCCCTCCAGGTGAGACCTAGGAACAGGGTCTATGGGAGAAAGGTGCCCTTTCCCGCCACAGTGCTGTTGGGTAGCCCCGTACAGTGGTGACCCAAGGTCTGTGTCCACAACACCCTTCCTCTGGGGTCTCTGGTTGAAGGCAACAACCGTTCACCCCGGGCCCACTCCTCTTGCAGGTGGGCACATGGAACTTGATGAGGAGGTACCCATCTGCCGTCCCAACCAAGAGACCTGAGTGGAGTCACCTCGGGTGTGGGCTGAGGGAGGGAGGGAAGGAAGGAGGGAGGGACACAGAAAAGGACTTGGTAGGGTTGAGCTTTGGATACTCTGACCTGCTCCCTTTGACTCCCAGGTACTGGAGTGTGGGCTCCGAGAGCTCTGGGAGGAGTGTGGACTGCGGCTGCCCCAGAACCAGTTTTCTTGTGTCCTTCTGGGGTTATGGGAGGTGAGACAGAAGGACCTTTATAATCTTTGTCTGCCTTGGGCACCGGGGGGAAAGTGTGGGTGGGTTGGAGTCCCCAAGCCATTGTTCTCCCTCACCTTACCTGTCACCTACCTGCCACCCACCACCCAACCCTCTCCTCTGGCTTCGGGCCAGCATTTCATCTCCCTAAAGCCCTGTTACAAAGTCTCGAAGATGGCAAGTTTCTCAACATGCTGTATTGGTTTTGTCTGTTCTTGTTGGCTGTTTTCCTCGTCAGTCCGCCTACCCTCCTAGGCTGAGCTGGGGTTTCCCCAAGTACCATCACCTCGTTCTCTACGTCCTCGTGACCTCCCGGGAGTCACAGGAGCAGCTCCAGGTAGGCCTGGCTGTGGGGGAGACAGGACATCTGGCCTGGATGTGACCGAGTCGAAGGGGAGATAACCCAGCAGCAAGCCGCCCCCGCGCCCCTGTGTGCCTCCCCTCCGCGCTACTGAGGCCTCTTCCCCTGCATGAAGAATCAATATATCTGAATATATCTGCCCCAGGCCAGGATCCGAGTAAACCCAAAGGAGGTGAGCGCCTTTATGTGGCTGCGACCAGATGTAGCGGCGGCCGTGGCTGCCACAGAGGATGGGACAAAGACACCTGGACTTCTCTCCCAGGGCCTACCACTCTCTGTCTGGTAAGAACTTTCCTTTAGCTAACAGCATACAGCATACATGCATGAGCATGCACGGGAGGGTGCAGTTTGTAGTTTCGTGCTGGGAAAGAGATTTAGGGGATGAACTTGTCTACTGATAATCTGAGATCAAAGGCGCTGAATGTTAAGGGTTCGTGCTCCCACTAGCTAGCGCTGAGAGCCCTTACTCTCCTATAGGAGAGTCACTTAAACCTCCTCACAGCCTTTCCTTTTTGTCAAGTGAGGTTAACACTCCCCTGCCTTCAGCAATAGTTGGGAGGATTGAACGGCTCAATATACTAAAGTTCATGGTAAGCTACAAGGCACGACCTAGACAGAAACTGTCATATTCCAGTGCAACCGAACTGAGGGACGATGGAGGAACCCAACCTCTGGCCCTGCCCATGCCCACACTCATGCGGACAACCCCAACCACGGCGGAGGACAAAGAAAGGGTCGGTGCGGGGACCAAGTTTGCCCTCCAGCTCTGGCTGCAACATCTGGGCAGATGCGGGTAGCACAGCCTTGGTGCAGGATGGTCTGGCGCTCTCAGGGACGTCAGAGGGAGCGCAGCTGCTCTTGGCTATGTTTGTGTGAGGTCCCCCCCCCACTCCCTCCCAGGGAAAAGTGAAGCTCATGTGAACCCCAGACCAGCAAAGGGAGCCTGGCAACCCGAGGCTGAGTCCAATACCTGGGATCTCCTTCCAGATGGAAGGAGTGGCCCCGCTCGGTAAAGCTGTCCTCTGGCTTCCACATGCAAAACCGTGGCGCACATACCACACACAGAGAATAAACATTTCAAATGTTCTTTTTTTTTTTTAAGTGAAAGGATGGGACATGGGTCCTCTGCCCCACATACCAGGGTCTAGAAAGCGAGGCACGACATGTCTTCCCCTCCGTGACACTCACAGAACATTCACAACCTTTATTGTAGGCAAGAACTCTGCTACAACTCTGAAGATAAAAAGTAAAATCACATCCTAGGACCTTGGCCCCAAAGGGGCCTGAGTATAGGGAAGGAGAACACAGAGCCCCCATGTCCCACAGAAGGTGCAAGAATGATCTAGGCCTGAACACAGGTCACTAGACGCTTAGGCCCTTGGCTGTTTAGCATAAAAACATTGTGAACTTAAATATATAAATAGAGAGACCCAGGCAGTAGACAGGCTGCGCCCTGTTCCCGAGCCCCTGGGAATCACAGCTGAGGCCTTGTTCCCTCCTCGAGTCACAATGGGAAGTAAAAAGCAGGGGAAGTCATCTTTGGATACTTTGGGGCTTTCTTATTTATGTACAAAAAAGAAATCTGCAACCCAAAATAGAGTTCTCTGTCCATCTCTGACCTGCCACCTGACTGTGGCCAAAGAGAGTGGGATGGACGGAGAGAGCAGGTGTTTGGGTTTGGGTAGGGAAAGGAGTCCTGGGGGAGGGGCAGGAAAGTGCCTTTCCATCTACAGCCTGAAGGTCTGGTAAAGGCTGAGGGCGACCTGTCCCTCAGTTCCTCCCCTGCCTCCCCTGCCTAGGATACCAAACCCAAAGGAATGTGCCACCATCAAAGAACACTTCCAAAAACAGACCCCAAAGTCCTTTTTAAAAAGGTTAAATGTTAACCCTGTGAGTACTGGCCTTGTCAGGCAGCGATAAGGCCAAAAGCAGGTATCCATGAAGGTCTGGCCTGGCCTTTGACCAATGACCCCTGAGGAATCAGAGCAGCCAGGGGTTGGGAACCCACAATGCATCTGCTCAGTGCTGGGGTCAATGGAGATTGATTTCGTAACCCAGATAACTCAGTCCAAGGAAATAACGTCTGAGCGACAGCCGGTCAGAGGGGGACCCGAAGGCAGGGGGCCTCCATGCCCTTCCCTCAAGGAGCTCCCAGGAGCCACAATGCTGCTGACGCGACCAGGGGGGGCCGCTGGAGTGGAGCTGCGGTGAGAGCCCCCCAGTGTGGGGGCCAGGGGGCCCAGGAAGTGGGAAGGGGTTCCCCGGTACTGGAAGAAGTGGCCGAGGGCGTCCTGCTCGTCTAGCGAGGTGATAACCGAAGGGCCGTAGTGCTGGGGAGACGAAGGGACCCTGACTCAGCGCCTCACTCACCGCAAAGCCACCCCGTGGGGAACCAGCCCTCAGGATCTCAGCCGGGGGCCTGGCTCTGCCCTACTCCCCCAGACCCTTCGCCTGTGCCTTGCCTTGAGGCAGCTCCTTCAGACACCCAGTTCTTGGCCTCGTGGGTGCCTGAACTATGCGGAGCATCCACTGGGGAAGGTTCTGAGTGCATGTGGGGGTGAGTGAGCAGGAAGAGAGGTGCTCGGAAGGCACAGGGTGAAGGTGAGGTGGAGGGGGCGGGGTCCTCCCCTCACAGAGGAGCATTTTTTTTTTTAAATCACGAGGGAAACTGGGCAGAGGAAGAGCGTATCTTCAAGTGTCTAGAATGGACTCTTCCGAGATCTTAGATCTTTCTAAACATGACCACTTACCTGACTCTCAGTCTGAAGGAAAGAAAATAAATCTAAACCTGGTAGGAAAAGAAAAATCAAAATCAACCCCCTTCTGACTCCTTCACCACAAGAAAAAAAAAATCCCCCTGTCCCTGGGGCTCTGCAAAGAAACAGATCTGGAGAGGGTGACAGGGCACAGCCCTCCCCTCCACCTTAGGGTCAGGGTTCTACCTTGGATGTCAGCCCCCAGTGGGAAGGCAGGTGGGTACTCATGTAGTGGGAGACTGGACAGGAAGTCACTGCCCAGTGTGCCCATTGCTGGGCCCCGCAGCACCGATGAAGGCTGGTGACCAGAGGTCAAGGCTCTGTGAGTGGACAGAAAGAGCTGCAGAGACCAGCCAAGCACAGCTGCCCAAGGTCCCACCACTCCTGCCCTCCCCCATCTCAAAGCTTGCCCTGTGGCCAGAAGGCAGTTCTGGCATCTGTCCCTCTGCTGCAAAGGCGGCCTTTCTCATACCCTTTGCTTCCAGGAAGGGCTGGGATGGCGCCCGAGGTAACGGGGCAGTGCTTCTTGGTGGGGGGCAGGTCTTCCTCATCTGATGAGCTTTCGATTGTCAAGTCAATGACTTCAACCCTCTTCTTACTCTCTGACTGATTTCCCTCCTGGCCTGGGCTATACTGCAGACCTGTGGAGGGGTTAAGAAGGCTGTCTCAGAAAAAGGGCCAGCCCTGACTTAGCTCAATTGGGGAACAGGGGGTCACTCACCATCCAGCCCATACCCTGGCGGGGGGCAAACCTCTGATGCCTCCTTCTTGGGTTTCATGGGACACCAGGATCCATCTTCCAGGAACTGGATCTCATCACAGTCCGAGCAGGAATTAAGAATTTCCATGAATAAACTAGGGGAGGAGGACATGGCGAGAGCTCCCTCAGGCTTCTGAGGCTCACTTCCTATGCCTCAGTCACCTCGGCTGCATTTGCCACCCTGCTGGACCTCTCTGAGCTGCTGCTGGAACAGAGACACGGCACAGGCCGGGCACGGCACAGGCCGGGCCTGCAGCTCACTAACAGAGCACTTGCTTAGCATGCTGGCCCTCAGTCTGATCCCTAGCACTGTGTGAGCTTCAGAACGATGAGGCACAGGGCTAAACCCCCCTCAGAGAGAGCGTGAGAGCCCTAGTGGAGGCTGTGGAAGGGGATAAGACCACTTGGGACTGAGGAAATCACTTGCTTATTGGGGCTTAGGGTGGAAGACTAGTGCTCCAAGACCTCAAAAAAAAAAAAAAAAAAAAAACCAACAACAACAACTATTGCAACAGGAAAATGAAAAGGAGCCGCCATGCCCTGTGGGAAGCCGGCTAGTTGTCAGCAGTACAGTGACCTTCTGCCCTAGGTCCCTTTCCTCATCTATCCTGACGTCACCTATTTCGTGAGGCTCTCAGGAGGACTAATGAGAAAATGCATCCAGAGTGCTGAAGTCCTTAATGTCACACACAAGGTGGCTGGTAGAGGAGAGGGAGAGGGAAAGAGCTGGGATTTATGGGAAGCCATGAAGGGGGAGGGGAGGCCTTAGTGGCTGTCCCAGGAGAGAGGGAAGCCGAAGGGCCCTACCCGTCGATAATCAGCGACTCATAGGGAGCCTTCTTGTCACACACAGGACACGTCCATGTGGGCTTCTTCTCATTCATCTGTAGATAAAGGGCAGCATCGAAACTCTGCAGGTGGGCACAGGTGAGGGCGCGGCACGGGACGGTCAGGCGCATCTTCCCTAGCTGCGGAGAGGAGAGTTCACGCTGGCAAACCTCGCTCTAGTATCCCGAGGAGCCCTCTTCGGAATGTAACCCAACCCTCCTCCCACGTCTGGTGCCGCCTGGTACCCACCGGGCACATGAGTGACACCCGGAGACTGGTAGTAGCCACTTCACTGTCGGGGTCGGCGGTCAACTTCTCCTTGACTGAAACAAGAGGGGGGCCAGGGAGCCCCGGTCAGCGGGGCCGGAAGGGAGCCTGGCAGCGGACAGCCCCCCTGACAGCAGCTGGGTGGAGTGTCTGGGGCCTATGGCATGTCACAGGAGTGGAGAAGATGTCTGCCTCCCTGAAGATGCCTGAGCAATGCAGGGTAAATCGTGGGCTCTCTTAGGGGCGATCTAGACAGGAGGAAAGCATCATGGGAAGATCGGATGGAATGCGGTTCAGGGCTTTCCGGTGCAGAGAACGCCTGTGTTAGTAGAGTGGGATAGAGCCTCTGGGATACAAAACTGTTGTGTGATTGGCAATGCAAAGCTCTTCCCACTGCCTGAGCGTCCAACTCCTCAACTGAGAAGGAGGAGAAAATCAGGGAGACCGTATGAAAGAGCAGTTCCTGAGAGAGCCCACAGGGCGCCAGGAAGCCCTGAGCCCAAGCGGAAGGAGGAAAGGGTCACTCACTCAGCGCCCGGGAATGGTCCGGGTTCCGGATACCCTTGGCTCTGAGCTTCTGTAGAAGGGTCCCTGCAGTCAGCTGCCTCACCAGGTACACCGACAAGGAGTAATTCTACTTGGGGAAGGGAGAGGGAGCGTTAGCTTCTGCTTCCCACGCCTCCTCCTGCCCCATACGTAGCCTTTGGCTCACAGAGACAGGAGCCGGTGGCCAGCAGAAGGCCTGCGAAGAGCAAGATGAATCCCCGCAGCCTCTCTGCAGGCCTTTTGGCTTCAGCTCTGCTCACCCGTCCAAACTCAGATGACCAGTTAACCACGATGGTGTTGGGAACAGTGGCGGAGAGTCGCGCCAGGGGCGTGATGTTGATGGGGCGGCTGGGCCTCTTGGGCTCAGCTCCATTCTTGGTTGGAGGGAGGTAACCCTGAGGAAAGGAGGGATTTGTTAGGGGGGGAGAGAGCGCTGGGAGGGTTCAACTCTAACAACAGAATTCCGGTCTCACATTACTCTCTGGAGGGAGGTCAGCTCATCCACCAGCAAAGGAAGAGGGATTCGCAGTAAAACAAGGCCCTGCCTCGGGCCGGGCCGGGCCGGGCCGTGTAAGGGGTTCACTTTGGGAATGAAAGGGGGGCTTATTAACCAAGGAACTAGGAACCCAGCCACTGGGTCCCATGGGTCCACTTCATCTGCTGTCACCTTTTAGAGGCCTTTCTAAACCTTTGTATTAAGCTAATGTCCCTTTCCTGGGTTCTGACAAAAATTATTCAGCCCTATTTTTATTTCACTCATTTTTGTTGTTGTTATTCTTTGAGAGTATCATACAATGTGTTTCGATCCTATTCACCCCATTCTCAATTCTACCTAGAACCACCCCACTTTTCTTCGCACCCAACTTTGAGCCCCCTCCCTCTTATTAACATATCAAGTACAGTTTATATTATCTGTATGCTCTCAGCTAGGTGGCCTTTTACAGGAGCGCGGTCGACCTACTGGTCAGCCCTATTTTAATAATCTCTAGATTATACTGACTTCATCAATAAGCCGAGCGACTACTACACGCCAGGCACTGTTCTAAGCGTGTCTTTTCCTAAGAGGTTTTTAATTAAATATTCATCTGTTGCCAAAGGGAAGGACTCTACCTACCGGCAGGGGGCAGAGTTTCCCATTAACCTTGACAAAGAGGTTAGGGGGGAAGTAGTCCTCCTGGGGGCAGCTGGTCTCACAGAGACAGAACCTGGTGAGAAAGGACAGATGAATGTGGTAAGTGGTAGTTTTCTGAGACGAATCTAGCACTGAAGCAGGGAACTCCAGAAAAAAGAAGAAAAAAATTAGTCATAGATAATTGAAGCCATCAGCATCCAGAAGGGCTCATGGGCCTGAGTGGACTGGGCTGGGGGAGGACGGGGAGGAAGAGGAAGAGGAGGAGGAGGATGCCACCCCCCCTGTCGAGCACCCACCCTCGGTAAGACGCAATTCACCTGAGCTGCACTTGTATGGTATAATCGCACTTGGCTCCGGGCAGGACCTCCCTGCAACAAGGAAGAGCGACGCGGCTCAGAGGGTGCACGGCACAGAGAGGAGACGCGCAAAAGAACGAGACAAGGCAGGCAAGAGAGGACGGTCCCCGGGGGCAAGGCAGGGGCCGAGAGGTGCACCTGGACGTGAGAATCTGCTGCAGCTGCTGGGGCGTGAGCGCGAAGGTAAAGTGGGCCTCCTCGAACCTCTGGCTGGAGGTGGACGCTGCGGGCACAAAGGCACAGTCACTCCCAAGCCCGGGCCTGAGAAGCTACTTCCTTCCATCCATCCCATAGCGCTGAGTAAAAACTAAGGGGAAAAATTCCAGCCTGAGCCAGAATCCAGAAAAACCCGAGGGACCACACAGTCAGCCATACCAAGGGTGGTGGGCCGGATGAGCTCCCCATAGACTTCATAGAAGGGCAGTGGTTTCATGGTGACGTCGGGGTGCACCGGCTGGGGCAGAGGAGGGTGCATGTCCACCTCACGCTTGGGGCCCAGCAAGGTGCCAGGGGTCAGGAGGGTGGGAGGGATGGGGGCCAGGGGGCCTGGGGAGCCTACGGGAGAGGTGCCAGGGGGCAGAGAGAGCAAGGAGAGATCGGCCGGCCCCAGGGTCTTCCGGGGAAAGCGCCGGCGGTAAAGCTCCTTGATCTTCATCTGGACGCTGGGGGCGCAGCTGGACTTGAGGAGGTGCAGGGCCTTGGCCAGCAGCTCGTGCTTCCGCCCACTCTTGTTCCTGCCAGCGAAGCCAAGGAGCACCTGCAGCTCAGACACTCGGAAACTCATCACCATGTGCTGCGGGGAAGAGCGCAGAAACGAGGCTTCAGGAAGGTCCGTCCTGCGGGTGCCGCGGAGGCTGAGCTACAGGGGGCAGTGCCTCTCTCCCTCCGTGCCCGCCCGCCCGCGTTGAAAGGTGCTCTAAAGCTAGTGGACTGCCTCTGAGCAGCTGACCCGACAGGCTGAACCCACGAGGACCACCTAGCCCCATCCCTACCCCTTAATCCACACATTCCCTTAAGCTGATTATTGTCTCTTAGGCTCAGACTCTCAGAGCCCTAGCCTCCTGGGAAAGATAGGACCCCCCCAAGGAAGGAGAGGATTCAGAGCAGACAGCCCAGGAGAAAGAGGCCAGGTGGCAAGAGGATTGCATCCCATGGTCACCCTCCCAATCGCTAAACCATCCCTGTTCTCCCCATAGCTCTGCATTGAAACCTTCATGGTCAGGGATTCTAGGTCAGAGTTCAACCTCCCCCATCATCATCATCATCATCATCACCATCATCATCATCATCACCATCATCACCATCCTCACCTTTTACATTATTTACATACCCACACTCCTTTAGTCCTGTTTACTAGAAGGAAGCTACCAGAATGTGTAGGGGAGAAGGGTGAATCCACAAGTCTCGGTAATTGGCCAGATTTACTCCGTCTGTCAGTGATAGGTTATTTCTCTGCCAGTGAAATGAGCCAATTCAAGCCAGATTAGATTATATTAAAGGTAGGTTTATTGGGAAGCCGCCCCGAGGGGGTCGCCATGGGGGTGGGAGGTGAGGAAGGAGAAGGAGAGAGAGAGAGAGAGAGAGAGCACAAAATGTCTGGATTATATAGGGAAGAGCCTTGGGGGAGGGTGGCCCAGGCCCTGGGCTGCAAAGTCCAGGGTTGGGGCGGGGTATGCCAGGTAGGGTCTAAGGGATGCTGGGAAAACTTGGAGGCCAGGTCTGCTTTGATATGTAAAATATGCACCTCAGTCCCCGGTCGGTCCTGGGGTCTGAAACCAAACAGTCCAGAACTGCTATCTTGCTGCTTCCCCTTTTACTTGGTATAGACAGCCACCAGGGTGAAACCAAGGCAAACTTATCAACAGACACGATGGGAGAATGAGAATGGGGTCCATGGACCACAGCACAGAAGTAAGCTCTTACGGGGGGATGGCCCAGTGACTAGAAGTCAAGATTGACCAGGGCAAGGATGGGGCTAAGCCAGAAGATGGGGTAACGAAGGGCTAAGCTTCTGTGGGATATCTTCAGGTGTGGCTCCTTGAAGACTGTTGTGGTGGGGCGAGATCTCTCTCCTAGGGCTCCCTTCTGTGCATGTCTAGAAGACCTAGTCACGGGCGGACCATTAGCTCTCCCAAGTTCTTTTCCTCCTGGACTCCTTTTCAGGAATGTGGTGAAAACCTTGTCCCTCTGTCTTTCCATCCTTAGCTCGTCCTACTTGCTTTTATTCTCTTGCTCTGGCCCCGCTCGCTTGCTGTAGTCTTAAGACTCCCCAGAAGAGGGCGTCAGATCTCATCATGAATGGTTGTAAGCCATCGTGTAGTTGCTGAGATTTGAACTCATGAAGAGCAGTCAGTGCTCTTAACCGCTGAGCCATCTCTCCAGCCCCTGCTTTTATTCTCCATTGGCTCTGTAGCTTATTTTTCTATCCAATGGTTCACACTTCTCTACCTCTCCAATGGCAGCACCTCATTAAGACGGTCCTTACCCTCAGCCTCCAGGACGCTCCTGCCTCATCCCTTAAGTACGCTCCTGTGCAGCCCCGCCCCCTTACGTCTCAGCAGCCTCCCGGTACTTCCCAAGGCTCAGATGCCGACAGCAGCCCCGAAGCCTCCACCCCAAGCTTCGTGTGCCCGGGAGCCTACCAACATCTGGTCCTCGGGTCCCATCCCTACGTCTCCCCCTCACTGCCATATCTCTTGGCCTGATGGACTCACCCCTACACCTCTAGAGCAGCTTCCCCCTCGCCTGACTGTACCCTGCAACTACCTACTACTAAAAGCGGCTAGGGCCCGCGTCCCCGCCCCCTGTGCCTCGGCCCTCCGCGGCGACAATTCCCCCTCCGCCCCACCCCTGCATCTGCCCTGCGGCCCCGCCCCCGGGGCGCCGCCGCAGCCCCTTCTCGCGGCCGCTGCCCGCGCATCCCTGCAGCCAGTCCCTGCCACGTCGCCCGCACCCACCCCATCCCGCTGCGCCCAGCCCGATCGCCTCCCCGCCTCGGCGGGCAGCCGAGCGAGTCCCGCTGGGGCTGGGGGAGGGGGCCGGTACCTTTAACTCGCCCAGCTCCGCCATCTTGAGACATCGCAGACGCCCCAGCCCGAGCCGGAGCTCAGGCCCAGGGACCGGCGCAAACTCTCCGCCCCAGCGCCGGCCGCAAAGGCCGCCTGCTCCGCCCCGTCCGGCCCCCTACACCTCCCCTTCCCGGCCCCGCCCGCCGGGCTTCGGACCGCCGCCGGCCTCGCCCCTTCTGCAGCCCGGTAGCCCGGGCAAGTCTCCGGGCGGCGGGCGACACGGTGGCCCCGCAGGGAGTGTGCAGCCCGGGGATCGCGGGGCCCTGCGGGTAACGACGAGGAGGCGGGCCCGAAGGGATGGGCTTTTAGGGAGCCAAGGATACTTGAAAGATGGAGGGAAAGTATCCGGAACTGCCCGAGCTCCGAGAGATGGGGGAGGGGCGGCGAAGTTGGAGCCCCTGTCCTCCGGAGACCTCGGCAAGTTAGTTAGCGAAATCCCAGAGTCCTGCCAACTCTAGAAGTGATGCACTCTGGTCCTTTTGGGGGGAAGTTGGGGACTTGCGAACTGTTGGAGACGGCTGTTCCCAATCCTTCACCTCCCCCAAACACACAGAAACTACAAGTGTAGCTCCTGCTAGCGCCGCACGACTCAAGGCTTGACAGGCAACAAAGTTGGGTGAGGAAAGCAGGACTTACCCGCAGAGTTGCGGGGGTGAGCCCCGATGCAGAAAGGGCTCGCGCCTCTCCTGCAGTCTGCACGGCTGGAGATCGGTCCGGCAGCTGGACGCTGCAGCCGCAGCACCGCCCGGGCCAGAGCTCCGCCCGGCCGAGCGCTGCTGCTGGGGCCGCCCCCTCCAGGGTAAGCCCGCCAGGACCTCGGAGAGGGGAGAGGGGCGGAGCCCAGGAGCCGGGCGGGAGTTATTAACTCCTGTGAGCGCTCTGGAGAGAAGAGATTCTGGGCGTTCAAAGTCTCAGTAGTCCTTTGATCTAGGGGCTGGACTGGGCTGGATCCGGAGGCAAGACTATGTGCATTGAGAATCTGGTTGTTTAGAGAGGTTATAGGGTGAGATCTGCATCTGTCTTGGAGAAAACCTGGACTACAAATAAGCAACCCAAACTCTACCGATAACACTCTATCTCCCAACCTCCAAATATGCTTACAGTAACTCAGGATCCCACAATAGGTGAACACAAGGAGATACTCGTACAGAAGAAACACTTCTGCCCCTCTTTGAAGTGCCTACCTCCTCCAAAGCTTTGGACCCTCCAAAGGGCCCTGACTCAACCAAGTTGGCCACTTAACCTGCAGATTCAAGTAATTCGTTTCCATATCTATAAAGATGGTACCTAAAGGCATTGTGCCTTATTTCTATTAATATGTCATAAAAACTCCACATTTGATAGTTGTGTGGGGCCTCAGGGATAATGTCATTTGTCCAGTAAATATTTGAAATTGGGGGGAGGTAAATATTAAAGTGCTAATCAGGGATTGCTAGGTGCCGAGGGCTTAAAACCGTTCGAAAGCTCAGTCTGGCATCAGAGGCAAGTTGTACAACAAACATGCAAAATAATCAAAAGCTCTAGTAAATACTCGGAATAATCCCATTTGGTTTAAACCTTCACTGTAATCCTTTCCGTGCCCCAACCCAAGCTGCAAGCCATAAAGTACCAGCAATATTCCTAGTGCCTGTTAATTATACTTAACTACTTCCTGGTTTTGTTCCTAGGGAAATGACCCCCCTCTCCTAACACTGGGGGTTGGGGGAGAGGGTTGTCCCTTGCTGCTTGAAATGATGGCCCTCAAGCTAAACGCAAGCTAAGCACTTGGCCATAAGTCTCATTGCTGCTTCCTGCATCCTAATCAGGCCCTGGTGCTTGTCTGTTCCGGGGATAGAACCTCAGACTTCCGTGCACTGGGATGCTAGCGCAGCCAGCTGAGCTCATTGCCAATCTTAGTCTTTTGTTTCTTCTTAAGCTTGAGATTCCTTTTTGCCCAGACATTTTTGTAGAACAGACCCCAGATAAATGGGCATATCAAGATAAGTATATAGGGTCTGGAGAGATGGCTTGGTGGTTAAGAGCACTATGCTCTTTTACTGTGTTCTCCCAGAGATCCTGAGTTCAAGTCCCAGCAACCACATTGTGTGATTGGTGACTCATAACCATCTGTACTGGGATATGATTCCCTTTTCTGGCTTTCAATTGTACATGCAGATAGAGCATTCATATACATAAAATAAATCTTAAAAAAATAAGCATATAAATCAGGCGTTTACTGACAATAAGCCATATTTTTCTTTTCTTTTCTTTTAGATTTTATTTATTGTATATGAGTGCACTGTTGCTGTTTTCAGACACACCAGAAGAGGACATCAGATCTCATTACCGATGGTTGTGAGCCATCATGTGGTTGCTGGGATTTGAACTCAGGACCTCTGGAAGAGCAGTCAGTGCTCTTAACCACTGAGCCATCTCTCTAGCCCCCAAGCCATATTTTTCTAATTCTTTGGCATACATATAACTCCATCATGCATTAAAGATGAAAGCAATCATGTATGGTAGCACACACCATTGCTGGGGTTTTTTGTTTGGTTGAGGTTTTTTGTTTTGTTTTTTGTGTATGTGTGTTTTTTGTTTTTGTTTTTGTTTTTGTTGTTTTTTGTGGATGAAACTCAAAACCTCAAAAGAAAAATTTAAAAAAAAAATGGGCTGGATGCTTCTAATACTGGATATTCGAGTATATCAATTATACCTCAACAAAGCTATAAAAATGTACCCTGAGCCGGGCGTGGTGGCACACGCCTGTAAGCCCAGCACTTGGGAGGCAGAGGCAGGCGGATTTCTGAGTTCGAGGCCAGCCAGGACTACATAGAGAAACCCTGTCTCAAAAAAACAACAACAACAAAAAAAAAACAACAACAAAAAAAATGTACCCTGAAAATCAGCCTCTTCTTAATTCCTAGTGATTTAATGAAAGAGGATCTCTGTAGAATATTAATTTGAAAGTTGGACGTGGAGGGAGGGAAACTGCGGTTAGGGTGCAAAATAAATAAATAATAAAATGTTTAAAAGAAACCAAGTTCGACACAGCTCCCATCCAAAATTCCCCCATGTCAAAGACAGGCAAATCAACTCAACTTTGAGTATAGCCTGGTCTGCTTGGTGAGTTTCACTCCAGCAAAGCCATATGGTACAACCCAGTCTTAAAACAAAATTAAAAATAAAAATCAATCAGGTGTGGTGACACATGCCCTTTAATCCTAGCAAGTCAGAGGCAAGTGGATCTCTGTGAGTTCAAGGCCAGCCTTCTCTACACAGTACTACATAGTAAAACCCTGTCTCAAAGTATTTGAGCCCTCGGGAGATGAAGTCAGGAAGATCAAGAGTTCAAGGTCAAGCCGGGCATGGCAGAGGACCTTCAGACCTAATGCTCCACAGGCAGAGGCCAGCAGATCGCGGTGAGTCCAACAGCGGCCTGGCCTATGCAGCGTGTTCCAGGACAGCCAGGACGACACAGAGACCCAGTCTCGGAAAAACAAAAATCAAACAAAAAAGAGTTAAAGGCCAGCCTGAACTACAAGAAACCCTGGGGGCGGGGAGCAGGAAGAAGGCTCAGTCAATTAAGGTGCCTGATGACCCAAACCCGTTCTCCACATGGCATAAGGAGAGAGCTAACCTCCGAGAGCTGCCCTCCGACCTCCACACCTGCCAGGGAGATCATAGCACTTGCTGCACTTGTAGCGGGGCCAGAGCTCACTTCCCAGCACTCACAACCACCTGCAACTCCAGCTCCAGGAGACCCCGCACCACCTTCTGACCTCTGTGGGCGCCTGTACACGCATGGGGGAATGAATAGGGAGAGCACCAGGATTACAGTAGCGAGGGGGCACAACTATGAAACCAAGGAGCAGTCACTCTTTGGGTTTGAAGGTGACAGTTTAAGGGACTGTCCAGGTATAGATTATGTCAGGTGCGGTCTACTCCACTGTGAGAACCACCGACTACTCTCTCAGCTGCCATCTTGGGATCAGCTCCCAGGAGAAGGCCTGCTTTTCATAACAAAGCTACTTCCTGACACACTTGAACTTAGCCAAGTGGGACTCTGCCTCTCTGGACCTTCCTCTCTGCATTTTCTTGGTTTTTCCCACCCATACTTCTAAACCTAAAGAGTGTGTCATTCTTGATAGTCTCTAGTGACTGAGAGGAAGGGGGGAAATATTCTATTCCTCTTAAGAGAAGTTCCTGAGGCCGGGCGGTGGTGGCACACGCCTGTAATCCCAGCACTTGGGAGGCAGAGGCAGGTGGATTTCTGAGTTTGAGGCCAGCCTGGTCTACAAAGTGAGTTCCAGGACAGCCAGGGCTACACAGAGAAACCCTGTCTCAAAAAAAAAAAAAAAAAAAAAAAAGAGAGAGAGAGAGAGAGAGAGAGAGAGAGAGAGAGAGAAGTTCCTGAACCCTTCAGTGCCCCACCTTGGCAGTCCCTTCTCCATCAGTCTTTGCTCCATGAACCTCAAGGCCAGTCTGATCTATGTCATCAGCTGCATTCCCTCTCTGCCAAACTCTGGACCAGTTCCTGAAGCTCCATAACCCCAATTCCCCACAGCAGTCTCTTTACTCTTCCTCTGGAGCCAGACTCTACTGGCAAGCCCTTGCTGTCTGACCCAGCCTAACCCAGCAGAGAGCGGGCTGAGGGAAGGGAATGGGGGTTAGGGGGGGGATCTGCTTGCAGGCCTCTCTGGCCTGCGTTCCAGATTTTAGAGAAACTCTCATGGAGTAGCCAGGCTAGAGGAGCCAGGTGGCTGAGAAATAAAATCTTTCTGTCCTAGAACCAAACCTGGATGTCCCTTCCTTCTTTCAAGAATCAGACTTTTCTCACTGTGGACCTGAGAGTCACTTGTATATTGACAACTGCTCTAGGCTATATCTGTGTCATTTTTTTTTAATTCAGATTTTTAAAAATCCCTATATGCACCCAAGACAAAGAATGGTGATCACACGAGAACATGTGTGTCAGCTCACACACACTGTCACAGGCATTCATAGAGTACACTAGGGCCTAGCCAGGTTTATAATACATGTGCCCAGCACAGCAGTCACAGAAGTTTTACAGCGATCCTGTTCTATTTAGGCAAGGTTTTAACATAGATTTTTTTTACTTTTTACATTTGTGTGTGCACTCAGTATGCATGCAACACAGGTGTGTGGGTGGATGACAGGACAACTGTGTTGGTTCTCTTCTTCCCCAATGTGGGATCCGAAGATTGAGGGCAGATCATTAAACCCAGCAACAAGCATACGTGCTACCAGAGCTATTTGCAAGCTCAGATTGAATCTTTGTTTTGTTTTTGAGACAGGGTTTCTCTGTGTAGCCCTGGCTATCCTGGAACTCACTCTGTAGACCAGGCTGGCTTCGAACTCAGAAATCTGCCTGCCTCTGCCTCCCAAGTGCTGGGATTAAAGGTGTGCGCCACCACTGCTCGGCTGAATTGAATCTTTTTAATTGTCTGTGATAGAGCATGAGTACCCTCCAAGGCTAGAGGTGTCCAACCTCCTTGGAGTTAGAATCACAGTTGGAATCTGTGAGTTCGAGGCTAGCCTGGTCTACATAGTGGGTTCCAGGACAGCCAGGAGGACCACATAGAGAAACCCTGTCTAAAAAAAAAGAAAGAAAGGAAGGAAGGAAGGAAGGAAGGAAGGAAGGAAGAAAGAAAGAAAGAAAGAAAGAAAGAAAGAAAGAAAGAAAGAAAGAAAGGAGAGAGAGAGAGAAAAAAGGGGGAAAAGGTCAGAAGCTAGGAAGGAGTAGGAAGAAACCAATAGGCAGAGCAAAACATAAGTAATCCCTATGGCTGTAAAACTCCTGTGACTACTGTGCTGGGCACATACCGTTGCAAGCCTGTCTAAGCATCTTCAGGAGTGGGCTGTAATGTATCCTATGGACACCTGTGACAGTGCTTCCTGACATAGGTTAGTCAGTTACAAATGTATCACTTTAGTGAGGGACTTTGCTAACAGGGGAAGAGAAATGATGTAATTTGTTTGTTTTTAGACAGAGTGGCAATTGTAGCCAAGGCTGATGAGACTCACTATGTAGCAAAGGCTGGCCCTGAAATTTGCTCTCCCTGCCCCCACCTCACAAGCACTGAGATTAAGGTATATACCACCACACCCAGCTTATTTTTTAAGTTATTTGATCAAGATTCTCTTTATTCTGGGCTGGAGAGATGGTTCAGTAGTTGGCACTAGTTGCCCTTCCAGAGGTCCTGGGTTCAATTCCCAGCAACCACATGGTAGCTCACCACCATCTATAAGGGGATCTGATGCCCTCTTCTGGGTGTCTGAAGACAGCAATTGTGTACTCACATATGTAAAATAAATAATTCTTTAAAAAAAAGATTCTTTTTTTCCCCATCCCACCCTTTTTGACAAAAACAAAAAACAAAAAACCACCACCAACAACAACAACAAAACACAATACTCAGAACCATCTTTTTTCTGCTTTATTTTCCATGGAGCTAGTTTACATTCACAAATTTGGTCTCATCTATGCTGATGCCAGGGTCCAGGTTTTCAGGTCTGGAGTCCGTGTGGCCTGTGAAGCCCCACCCACAGCACCACTAGTGGGTAATCACCACCCACCCACCTGCCCAAGGCAGCTTGATGGAGTCTCATTGTTCCCTGTAAGAAGAAATTCAAAGATGAAGTCTGTATCCTCACTCTCCTGCTATCCACATAGACTTGTTAAAGGGTCTGCTTGTCTTTCCAAACTGGAGAGGGGGCTGCCCACAACGGGGTAGGAGGAAGGCTGGGAGGTGGGTGGTCTTTGAGTGAAGGGTGAGAAAGCCTGGGGTCTGTAAAGTCTCACCCTAGGGAACAACTGTCCCACTGTCCCACGACCCTTCATCCTTCACCCGCATCTCTGTACCCCAGACTTTAGGAGAACATTGTAGCCATCTTTTCTGTCTGTCCTAGCCACAGTCTTCCATCCCATTACACATTAATCTCTAACCACCTGCTCACAAGGTCCTCACTCCCCCAGTGACCCACGCTTTGTCATCTCAGTTGACTGTACTCCAATGCTCTATGCCTTAGAGTCAGCCACCAGAGAGGCAAACCAAGCAACCCCACCCCATCCCTTCCATAGCATCCCCTTCCCTCAAGTCCTTTCTCCACAGCCCCAGGCCTCGTTGGCTTCCACCTACAACTCACAAAAGGGAAATGCCTTTATCCCTGAGCGTCCGCAGTGAGCCCGCCTCACTCCTGCAGGCTGAGGATTCGAAGCAGGATGTTGTAGACGTCTTGTTCCATGTAGCCCTGGCGGGTGGCAGGAAAGATACAAAAGATGATGGAGCGCAGAAGGCAGGGAGAGGCAGATGAGGGGCAGCTTTGTAGGATAGCAGAATGCCAGTCCTTACCTCTTGCAATTACATAATCCTTAACTCATTTTGCTTCGGTACTTGTGACTGAACAGGGCAAGTGCTTGTCAATGAGCTACACCCCAGCCCTCACTCGTATGAAATAACTTTTCCATGGCTGCTTTCCCATCTTCGCAAGGAGGGCAACTCCTCAGAACTGCTCTAAGGGCCACACCATGAATGCTAAAAGTAGCTCTACCCCCTTACTGTTCCCTAAGAAAGGAGCAGGCGCACCCACTCTTCCTTGATTACTGCAAACAGGCAAACCGGAAAAGGAAGCTCCAGCTCCTCCTCCTCCTCCTCCTCCTCCTCCTCCTCCTCCTCCTCCTCCTCCTCCTATTCACACACAGCCCCCTGGATGTGCTTAATGAGACCCCGAAACCTGCCACAGGGTCCTGTGGGCCTGAAAAGTATGTTTAGGGAAGAGAAGCGGGAAAAGCTCACCCGAGCAGCATTCAGTAGGTGATTCCTGTAGGTGGAGATGATCTCTTCATGGTTCTTCTGGGAATCCTGGAAGGGAGCACCCATGGAAGTCGCATGCCTACCCTTCCCATGCCTACCCGGCTGGAGGCTGGCTCCACAGGCCCACCCCTAGCTAGTCTCCCGACACGCCCCACTTGCACTCCCCACCCCCTGATTCTCTAGCTTCATCCATTTCCCTGCAAACCAAAGTATACCTGCAACTGTAGGGCGAGGTGGGCTTTCTCCCCCCGGACTTGTAGAACTTCCTCTGAAAGCTGCTCCAGCTTCTTCAACAACTCCTTGATCTAAGGCCAAAAGGGAAGAAAGGGATGTGAGGGCCGAAGTTATATCTTAAGTTTACATGACTGTGCTTAAGATCTATAAAACAGCCGGGCGGTGGTGGTGTACGGCTGTAATCCCAGCACTCTGGGAAGCAAAGGCAGGCAGATTTCTGAGTTCGAGGCCAGCCTGGTCTACAGAGTGAGTTCCAGGACAGCCAGGGCTATACAGAGAAACCCTGTCTCGAAGAAGAAAAAAAAAAAAACCAAATCCAAAAAAAAAATCTATAAAACAAAAATGCCCCTAACCTGGAACGCTGGGGCTGTTGTTCACTTAAGAAAACGAGCCACGGATTTTCACTTCTGTAAACAAGGTTGGTTGCCCAACCGCACAGGATGTGCTTGATCACACGCAGGTGGGAGGTCTGAAGGCAGGAAATCTGTCAGAATATATGCTTGCCCCCAACAGGTTGAAGACAGAGGTACACAACCTTGTGGGGTTTGCCTCTGTAAGCGCCTAATTCACAGCCATTCTCTGGGAAACCTGGGTATAGACCTAGCCAGTGTTCCTCATCCTGACCAGTATTTAATGAAGCTTGATTCAAATTTGGCTTTAAAAGGTGGTAATGGTCTTATTCTCACCCCATGAGGTTAGTGGGGGACCCAGGTAATTTTCCCCAAGATGGCCCAGGGTCACGGTCACATTTCCTTACTGAGTATTCAGTGTGTGCCAGGTATTTCTATATGCATTGCCTTGTATGATATCCAATCCTGCCCTTCTAAGAAGAGCGCTTCTCCGAGAAAGGGACTACTGGCCACGGTTTAAGAGTAGGAGCCCGAGTTTACTAATTGTCAAGGCCATGCAGCTATCCCAGGGTGCTGGAGCACACCTTTGTTCCCAGCAATCAGGAGACAGACGCAGACTGAGCTCTGTGAGTTTGAGGTCCAGGATGACAGCCTGAGCTGTGTAGTGAGACCCTGCCTCAAATCAAACCAAAGCCAAAATCACACAGCTAATAAATCATGGTTTACACCCATTTCTCTTTGGCTCTACTATAGTTTATGAACTTTTGTTTTTGTTGTTTTGTTTTGTTTTGTTTTGTTTTGTTTTGTTTTAAACAGTCTTACTGTATAGCCCCTAGGTGACCTGGGCTCACTACATAGACTAAGCTGGCCTCAAACTCACAAAGATACTCCTGCCTCTGCCTAAGAGTACTGAGATTAAAAGGATGTGCCACCATAGTTTTTTACTGAGTACTTGACATGTGTCCCAAATCATCCTGTGTATTTTATTGTGTGTGTGTGTGTGTGTGTGTGTGTGTGCGCGCGCGCGCGCGCGCGCGCGCGCGTTGCCTGCAGGTATGTAAGTACACGTTCCACCTGTGTAGCTGATGGCTGTGGGGGCTAGAAGAGGACTCCAGGTCCTCTGCAATCAGAGTTATAGATATTTAGGAGTTACTGTGTGGGTGCAGTGACCTAAACTGGGGTCGTCCAGGAGAGCAGCAGGCATTCTTAATTGCCAAGCCATCTCCCCAGGCCCAATAAGGCAATTTACTTTCTTTCTTTCTCTTTCTCTTTTTCTTTCTCAGGAGACGGTGCTCAGGGATGAACCAGGACCCTCCTCATGCTACACAAATGCTCTATCATTGAGCCATGACCTCAAACGTTTTTGTTTGTTTGTTTGTGACAAGGTTTCTCTGTGTAGCCCTGCCTGTCCTAGAACTCATTCTGCAAACCACACTGCACACTGGCTTTGAACTCAGAGTTCCACCTGTGTCTGCCTCCCAAGTGCTAGGACTAAAGGTGTGTGCCGCCACGCCTGGCTTCCATATCAAACTTCTGAGTATTTATAATAATTTATTTAAACACGGTCTCTTAGAAATCAAGCTGGTCTCGAACATAAGGATAGCCTCGAATACCTGATTCTCCTATATTAACTTCTTTTTGAGCTTTTATTTATTTATTTTAAATTTTTATGTGTAGGGGTGTTTTGTCTGCATGTGTATCTGTGTACCATGTGCATGCCTGGTGCTCTCAGAAACCCTGGAAATGACATTTCAGATGGTTGTGAGCCACTGGGTAAGTTCGAGGAATTAAACTTGGAGCCTCTGGAAAAACAGCCACTTGGGCACTGGGAACTCAAGCCCTCTGCAAGAGGAGCCATTGTTCTTAACCACTAAGCCATCTCTCCAGCCCAGAATCTTATTGAAGAAAAAACTGGGTTTCAACAGGCAGTGGTGGCACACATCTTTAATCCCAGCACATGGGAGGCAGAGGCAGCCTGTTCTTGAGTTCCAGGTCAAGCTAGTCTACAGAGCAAGTTCTAGGACAGCCAGGGCTATTTGAGACAGAGAAACCCTGTCTCAAAGAACCAATAAAACACAAACAAACAAACAAACAAACAAACAAAAAACCTTGGGTCTTAGAGATGTTAAGAAAGTTGCCAGTGTGGTGTCACAAGCATTTAATATCAGCACTCTGACAGAAACAGGCTGATCTCTGTGACATAAAGGCTTCATAGTGATACCCTATCTCAAAACAAAAGGTTGTCTAAGATCAGTTAGCCATTAAGTTTTATTTGTTGTTTTGTTATCAGTGCTGGGAATAGAACCAAAGGCCTACATACAAATGCTAGGCAATTATTCTGCCTCCGAACTATATTCCCCAACCTAAATTGTTGACCCCTACCTATCCTGTGTCTGTGTGTCTGTATGTACACATGTGCACGTTTGAGCCACATTCTCAACTACTACACCAAATTTTCTTTGCCTTTTTTTTTTTTTTTCTTTTTGGTTTTTCGAGACAGGGTTTCTCTGTGTGGTCCTGGCTGTCCTGGAACCCACTCTGTAGACCAGGCTGACCTCAAACTCAGAAATCCGCCTGCCTCTGCCTCCCAAGTGCTGGGATTAAAGGCGTGCGCCACCAACGCCCGGCTTTTATTTTATTCTTATTTTTCTTTGTTTTGGCGTCTTTTTTGGCCAGTGGGAATTGTTTGCGGGGGGTGGGGTGGGGGTGGGGGGAGTGGGGGACCATTGTGAATGGATCGGGAAGGAAGAGCAGTTACAGTTAACCCTGAGTCAGCGGAGAACCTCGGCAAAACCACAGAACTCATTACAGCACTAGGCTGGGCTAATGCAGGATTAAGATAAAATACTAATTGTCCACGGTGTTCCCTGGCGGTAGCCCTGGGGGCACACATAACTTCAGAACCCTGAGTGTTAAATTTTAGTACCTACACCCTCTTCTCTCTTGTACAGTGTTACTTATTTTTATCTCTTCTATCTGTACTCCACCGCAGCTCCAGCACAACCCTAAACCTCTCTTGCCCTAGGCGAGCACAGGGCGGTCCTTGCAAGAACTCTGTTTTGTATCAATCTGACCTTCGGTTCTGCAACCCTGCCAAAGCGCCTCCGCTCCCCGCTCTGCTCTCACGGCTAGCTCGGCGGCGCTCACCTTGGCCTCCTTGTCCCGGCAAGCCCCGATGAGGTGGTTTGTCTTCTCTTTCAGAAGCTCAGCAGTTTTCTCGAACTGCTCCGAGCGCCCGCGCATCTCGCCAGCCTGGCGCTCCTGCTCGGCCGCCCGAGCCACCAAGTCCTCACTGCGGCGACGTTCCTCCGCCACGGTGTCCCGCAATCGAGTCATTTCCCGACAGGCTGTGTTGTACTTCTCCAGCACAACTTTGAGCTCCTGGCCCCAAGCCTGCGCCTGGGCCACCAGCGAGCCTCGCGTCTTCTCGTGCTGGCGCAGGCTGGCTGCTTCCCGAGCTCTCAGCTCCGCCACTTCCTCCGTGGCTTGGTAGAGCAGCTGCTTCAATTTGCAGATCTCCTGGCTCTTCCCACTCATCGTGGCCTGCACGGCCCGGAGCTCTTCCTCCAGCTTCCCCAGATCTTCCTCCAGGGCGGCCACTTGCGGGGGCGCTGTAGCCTTCAGGGAGGCCTCTGGCTCTCCACAAGGAGCCAAGGAGCCCCTCAGCTGCTGGTTTTCCTCCTCCAACCGAGCCAGCACCCGCTGGGCCTCGAGGTGCCTATCCACCAGGGTGCTGATGCAGGCCTGCAGCTCCTCGAGGGGTCCTGCCGCTGCACTCTGCGCGCTCCCCTTGCCCACGAGGTCTGGGGGTAGGCAGTTCCACAGTCCTTGGAGGCCGCTGGTCTGGGTCGCCAGTCGCCTGCGCAGCTTCTCTGCGGCCTCCTTCTCCACGGCCAGTTCCTCTGTCAACAACCCCACGCTCCTCCGCAACTGCTGTAGCTGGACCTGTGCCTCGGGCTTGGGCACGAACTCCCGGTGTAGCCTCTGGGTCAAGGACTGCAGCTCACCCTGCAAGCGTTGTCTCTCTCGCCCCAACTCTCCCAATTCCTCCAGCAAGTTGCTATTGCTCAGTCTCAGAGCTGACACCTCTTTCTCCAGCTGGCCCTTTGCCAGGCCTCCCCCTGAGGCCTGTTCTCCTCCGGGGGCCCCTAAGGGCTCTCCTCTGGCTCCAGGAGCCCTCTTTTCTTCCTTCTCTTTAGTGCATCCCGGGACTGCCTTTAGGGCTCCGTCTCTGGTCCCCTGGACCGGGACCTCAGGTTTCACATGCAGTGCCATCTTTGCTCCATCCAACCTCACTAGCACCCTCTCAAGCCTGGCTTCCATCTTTTCCCAGGCGGCGGCGGCAGCCTCAGCTCTGGGAGTCCCCAGCGCTCCCTCCAGAACTGGTCTTGACAAAGCCCCTCTGGCAGCATCTTTTTCCCGCCACACTGCAGCCAGCTCTTCCTTTAGCTGGAGGAGGAGCTGGTTCATGGCTGCTGTGCCCACTGGTTCCCCCACTGTGCCCGCTGGTTCAGTCCCTGGAGCTGGGGCCCTCTCCTTCTGGCCAGCACACACCTGCTCCGAGTTATCGGTGTTATCGTCATCGAGGCCAAGGTTCTGCCCCCCGCTGGTGTTTGGTCGCTGTCCTGTGGCTTTCCCGATGGTCTCAGAACTTGGGCTCTGGGGCAGGCCCTGTTCTGCTTGGGACTTTGCATGTGCTTCATAATGGATCTCTGCTGGGGAGTCCTCAGCTCTCTTGGGAACTAATGCTGTGGCTGTTGCCCTCTGCTGCTTCTTTAGTTCTTGGATCCGCTCAGCCAGCAGGTTCAGGGGACAACCCTGCTCCATACCATCTCCTTCAGGCCGGAGACCAGGGCCTTGCTTTCCTGGAGCCCCAGGTCCTTGAGCTAGGAGCCGGCCTAGTTCCTGCGCTTGCTCCCGCACCTGGCTCTCTAGGCTTAAAAAGGCTGCAGCGCGGGCCTGGCACTCCTCTGTCTTCCGCTCCAGCTCCTGCTCCAGCTGATGAACTTTCCTCTGTTCCTCCTCGTACTTCCAGCGCCACTCTTCTGAGCACCGCTCCGCCCCCTCCTCTGCCTCCTGCTCCGCTGCTGCTGTCGCTGAGCTCTTAGGAGGAGATCCCACCCGAGGCTCAGATGAGGAGGCCTGTGTCAGAAAAAGAGCAATGCCGCGAGGCCAACCGAACAGCCTGGGGAAGGGCCCTGCTTCTCTGAGAATGTCTTGGTGCCCACATGGACACTGGAATTGCTTGGGGGTAAGTCAGAAACAAAAAGGGGAGACTCTTAGGGGTCATACCTGAAATGTGTGATCTGGGTGTTGAGCCAGTCCATGACCTATAAGAAAAGACATGGAACAAAAGAGAATTCAGCTCGCTTCTAATTTTCAGATAGAGAAGAGCGGTGGCTGTCGTATTCCATGGATCCCTGACTACCCAGCAGCTTTGGATGCCTGTGTTCCTTCATTCTGTTTGCTCGCCTCTGTTATGATCACTGTCCTGGTACTATGAAGGCACTGGAACATCAGTGGTGGGCAGAATAGAAATCACATGGATGACAATAGCAATAGCTGTTTAATCCCAGCTCTCGGGAAGCAGAGGCAGGGGATCTCTGAGTTTGAGGCCAGCCTGGTCTACAGAGCAAGTTCCAGGATAGCCAGGGCTACACAGAGAAACCCTGTCTCAAAAACAAAACAAAACAACAACAAACAATAGAACAATATTAATAGCCAGAGTTGCAATGAGCAAAGGGTACACCGGGGAATTTTGTGACCACGTTTATAGGAATGTGGGGGTCACACGTTCCCCAAATGCAACAGCACTAAATCAGTAAGGCCTTGACTAAGGTGGTGGTCCATTCTTTCAGATGGACAGCATCCGTGAGTGTGGGATACTACGAAACAGCTTTAACTCTTCGGCTATTGAAGAGAGTCTCGAGGCACAAAAAGACTTTTACCGCCTCTCTGCCGCCGGTTCAGGGCCTGCTGGAGCAGCCTCCACAGCTCCGTGTCTTGCGTCTGCAGAGCATAATGAAGAGCATTGTGCCCCAAGCTGTCCACCGCGCCAGCATCCGCTCCGTGGCTCAGGAGCAGCTCGGCCACCTCAGCGCTGCCCTTCTCACAGGCCAAGATCAAAGCCGATCTGTGGGTGGAGACAAGACTGGAACACCCACCGGCTTCCCTCTGCTTTCAGAAATGCCACTCACAGGGCAAGCCCTCACCCAGTGGAGTCAGAACAGCACACCAACACCAGCCAAGGACGAAGTCTTAGACCAGAGCGGGACTTTTCCCAGCGATGCTCCATGGAAATGCAGCACCAGAAAGTGGGGCCACTGGGAGCATGCCCATTTTGTATGCCTTATAGAATGCTAAAGTTCTGCACATGCACACAGGCATACACACATGCTCGTGCACACGTGAGCGCGTGCACACATACATACACACACACACACACACACACACACACACACAGAGCAACATATATGCTCATGATCCTCCTGCCTCAACCTTCCGAGCACTGGACTACAAGCATACACCACCACACTCATCTGCATACGTGTGGAAGAAAATTGTTTAGGACATAGCTTAAAAACTAGTGGCGGCGCACGCCTGTAATCCCAGCACTTGGGAGGCAGAGGCAAGTGGATTTCTGAGTTCGAGGCCAGCCTGGTCTACAGAGTGAGTTCCAGGACAGCCAGAGCTACACAGAGAAACCCTGTCTCAAAAAACCAAACAAACAAAAAACTAGTAAATGAAAGCAGTGACCCCAGGCATAGCCATCCCACTCGTGGCATCATCTGTACTAATATGGCTACCCCAGAACACCAGGCAAAGGGGTTCTGAACCATTCCTGGAAGGAAGAAGCACCAAGGAACAGAGCAGCCTGTCCTCTCCAGTGTGTGCGCTGTGCCCACGGCTCCTTCCCAGACTGGGACAGGACATGGAGGTGGCTTACTTGTCATCCTTGTCTGTGACATTCACTCGGGCCCCTCTCTGTAACAGCTGTGAGCAGATGGCCGCATGACCGCCCAGCGACGCAATCATCAGGGGTGTGCGTCCATCCTGCAGAGGAAAGCGTGGGGGAACCATTTGATGACTCAAACCCCACCAACGCTCCTTCCCCTCCCAAGAGTCCCCCACCCCCACCCCCACCCCCAATCCCCGCAGGAACAAGCTCTGGTCCTGGGGTTAAGCACTATGGTTCAGAGAGGAGCTCCCCAAATGATAAGGAAAAGCGGAGGGTTGGAGGAGGGGTGATAGAATCTGGCCAATCAAACTCAGAGAAGATGGCAGCCTCCTGGTGGCAGACGCGGCCATTGGCCCATCTGATACTCACATTATCCAGCACGTCCAGGAAGGCTTCATGGTCACACAGCAGGAGGACACTTGAGGCGCAGCCAGAGGAGGCTGAAGAATGGAAAGGCATTTGGAGAAGAGGTTACAAGAATATCTGTTGTTCCCGCACAAACGTTAGCCTCCTCTCCCTTCCCCTCCCCTCCCCTCCCCTCCTCTCTCCTCCCTGGGTACACACCTGCCCATCCCCTTCCCAGGCACACTCCTACCCATCCCCTCCCCAGGCACACACCTACCCATCCCCTCCCCAGGCACACACCTACCCATCCCCTCCCCAGGCACACACCTGCCCATCCCCTCCCCTGGCACACACCTGCCCAGTGTAATGGACTGCGATTTTCTATATCCACGGCATCCTCATTAGCACCATGCTGTAAAGAGCCACAAAGAGAAGCAGATGTGGAGCTCCTCGGCCCGCACCTCGTACCAAGCCACCAGTTTCCATGGTAATATGAAAAGGACCGAGAGGACCACAGCTCTGAGGGAAGCTAACTGCTAGGGAAGCACAGTCATTCCCTGCGGGAGTTTCCTGCAGCCTTGAAACTCAGTCCTATTTCCTAACTAGGGCCAAAGGAAAAAAAAAAAAAAAAAAAACAACGGAAGATCGGTAAGTAAACAGATGAAAGGAAACGACACCTGAACCGGCTGGAGTTTCGGAACCATTATGTGAAACTTGGAAAAGAGCAGGAATCATAAAGGTAGAACAGTCAGTATGCGCTCAGTGGCCCATCGGGAGATGCAAATCGTCCAATGGCTATGCCCCCCCTCCCCGTTTTATTTTATTTTAACTTGGGGAAGGGGTATGGATATGCTTGTGGAGGTCAGGGGACAACTTACAGGAGTCTCCTTCCATCATGTGGATTCTAAGTTTCAGACTCAGGTCATTAGACTTAGTGGCAAATGCTCTTACCTGCCGAGCCCTCTTACTAGCCCCTCACGCCAAAGACATCTTTAGTTGAACTGATGTTCTTCTATAGCAGTTAGTCTCTGCAATGGCTCTGCTACTGGCAGAACTCAGCCGCCCTTGGGTACCCTACCCTGCTTTCTGACCTGCCCCCAGAGATAGTTTCAAGCATGGGACGAGTACAGAGTAGATGTTAAACAAATGTTTGTGGACAGATTGGTAAATGACAAGCAGCTGTGCTCTTTGGAATGCGACAATGCTGTTGGTTACTACAAAACGCAGCTGGGGACCCGCTGCGTTCCTTTCTGGCCTGCACAGGAACATCACCTACTGCCTTTACCTGAAGCAAGACCTTCACACACTGTGGCTGACAGGAGATGGTGGCCAAGTGAAGGGCGGTGCTTCCTGGAAAGAGAAAAGGAGAGGGCGGTGTGGCCCCACGAGTGCAGATGACTCACTGGGAGGGAGGGCAAGAGACGCACAGATAATCAGAGGGAGATTAGGGAAGAGAAGCTGTGGGCCACACCAGGCCAGAAATTCCTGTTCCTTGAGCAGCTGGTACCCTTAATGGAGGTGGGAGTGGGGTGAAATGTTCCTGGCTTAAAGGGAGGGGAACCCCAGGAGAGATGCTAGCCAAGGCTTACTGAGCAAAGAAGTCAAGGCCCCCAGCGGGAGCCTCCATCAGAGCCCAGCCCCGGCCCCTCCGCAGCCAGAGACAGTCTTGCAGCGAGCGCACTGGGCACGCGGTGCTGGCTGACTCACCGTCCTCATTCTTGCTGTTGATATCAGCCCCGTTTGCAAGCAGTATCGTCAGGCACTCTGTCAGGCCTTTGGAGGCTGCCAGATGGAACCTGGCAGGGTCAAAGCCAAGAGACAGAGAAGGATGAAAGACCAGGGGATAAAATAGAGGCGGTTCTTTCCTTTTTAAAAATCGCGTTTAATAGTCTAAATTGTTCTGATTGGTTTAAACCTAGATGTGTTTATTTTGGCTTTGTTTGTTTGTTTGCTTTGAAATAGAGTCTCGCCATGTAGACCTGGTTGGTCTTCACTGCTTGATCCTCCTGACTTGACCTCCCAAATTCTGGACTGATAAGCAGGTACCAGCATGGCTGACAAGGCGAAGCTTTAATCAGCCCGGCTTCCTCCGCTCCTCAGCCTGAAGCCAATTCCAAGCACTCCCCTAGTTTACCTTGCTAAAAGGAGGACCAAGCCTGTCTCCATGACCTACAGCCACAAAGCTGCCAGATGCCCCCAGGAAAGCTAGAAGAACCACACATCTCAAGGTATTTCAGATGTCTCAGGATGGATGTTCAGGACACACATGACTGCCTGCCTCTCCCAGAACACAACCTGCAGAGGACCGGACGCCTCATCGAGTCAGCCTGATCTGAACAGAAGGCTGGCAGGGGGCACCGCCTTCACCCTGCGCACTCCCTCTAGCCCCATGACCCCCGTGACTTCGCTTCTTCATTCCCGACCTCTCAAGCATACACACCCTCCTACTTTTTCAATGAAGAAACTTTGTTTAGCAATTAGTTGTCTGTTGGTTTAATGAGCTTTATATTTTTTTCACATCACTGTGGCTTGTGCAGGGGCTGGAACTGTGGGACAATCTCCCCCTCCCTCAGTCGTTCTGTGCTTGATACATGGCATGTGCTCGCCAATTCGAACACTATTCTGAAGTTATAGGCCTCGCCTGATTGTTCTGAAGTTTGAAGTTTCCAAAGAGAACCGCACACTGGGGGGGTCAGGAAGACTTACTTACGGGGACTGGCCATTCGAGTCGAGTTTGGTGGGTCGGGCTGACTTCCTAGAGGCCAAGGCAGCCACGCGTCCCACGTCCCCCCGCTGCACCGCCTCCAGCAGCTTCTGATCACGACGGTTCCATTTCTCCACCTATCGGGAGTTACAGATTCTATGAACACCGGGGCTAGCAATGGTATAGGGAAATAAAAGTGATGTTAGATGCCCAGCAAGAGTCAAGGAGCATCTGGAGGTCCTTGATGCTCATGACCACTTGGCCCAGAGCAGCAGGACTTCTTAAGTGAGCCGGTAAAACACTAACCACGCCATGTGTCACCAGGAATTATCCATAGTGACTCAAACATGAACCTAAAGATGCTTGGTGGATCTCTGAATTAAAAATTACGAAGGTTATGCGGGACAGTGGTGGCGCACGCCTTTAATCCCAGCACTTGGGAGTCAGAGGCAGGCGGATTTCTGAGTTTGAGGCCAGCCTGGTCTACAGACTGAGTTCCAGGACAGCCAGGGCTACACAGAGAAACCCTGTCTCGAAAAAAAAAACCAAAAAAACAAAAAACAAAAACAAAAAAAAATTACGAAGGTTGGTGTGGCAGCTCAAACTTTCTACATAATACTAGTACCCCAGAAGGTGAAGGCAGGAGGATCAGGCCCAGCCTCCGCTCCAGCTTATGGCCAGTTTGAGATATATGAAGCCCTACATGTATGTGTGCATATATATATATATATATATATATATGCATATATATACACACATATGTGTATATATGTATATGTATATAGAGATATATATACACACACATGTATGTATGTATGAATTTACAGGCATAGTTACACATGCCAATAATCTCAACACTTGGGAGACTGAGATGAAAATATCAAGTTTGAGGTTTGTTAGAATTCTGTCTAAATTCCACCTCAGTTACCTGGCAACAGCCAGGTAGGCCTGGCCTACTATAAAGGGGGCTACTCGCCCCCTCCTCTCTCTTATGGCTTGTATTTCTCTTATTCTCTCACTCTCAGCCTCTCTCGCCCCCTCTTGGGCTCTCCTCCCCTCTTCCCCCAACCCACGTGGTCATGGCCGGCCTCTGCTTCTTTCCTCTCTCCTCTCTCTGTCTTTCTCTGCCTCTACTACCCTCCTCAACTCCCATGCAATGTCCTGAATAAACTCTATTCTATACTATACAGGTGTGTGTCTGGTCCCTCAGTGGGAAGGGATGCCTGGGCATGGGCCCGCTGAGGCGCCCCTTCCCCCACACCGCCATATACCATATTATCTAAACCTCTTTTTCTTTTTATGATCACAACAAGGTTAATTAACTAAGACTCAGGAAAAAAATTATTACTTTGTCATTTTAGGGTTTTGCTGTTGTTTTGTTTGTTTTTTAAAATATTTATTTGTTTATTATATAAATAAATAAATGTGAGTACACTGTAGCTGTCTTCAGACACTCCAGAAGAGGAGGTCAGATCTCATTACGGATGGTTGTGAGCCACCATGTGGTTGCTGGGATTTGAACTCAGGACCTTCGGAAGATTAGTCAGTGCTTTTAACTGCTGAGTCATCTCTCTAGCCCTTGTTTGGGTTGTTTTTTTGTTTTTTTGTTTTTCAAGACAGGGTTTCTCTGTGTAGTCCTGTCTATCCTGGAACTCTGTAGACTAGGCTAGCCTCAAACTCAAAGAAATCCTCCTGCCTCTGCCTCACAAGTGCTGGAATAAAACACATGCACCATCACTGCCTGGCTAATTGTATTATTTTAAAAGTGTTTTGTTTTGTTGAAACAGAATTATGCTTGCCTGGGCTAGTCTCAGAGTCTCTGTGTAGCCAGACCGGCCTCAGACTCAGGACCCTCTTTGTCCACCCTCTTAAATGCTCATAGTTCAGTAGTTCTGTGCCACACATAGCTTCAAAATTATTAATAATGCTGAATATCTAACATTTTAAGACTTTATTTATGTTTCTTTGTGTTTGTTGTGGGTTTTTTTTGGGGGGGGCAGGGTTTATGTAGCCTTGGCTAACCTGGAACTCACTATGTAGGCCAGGCTGGCCTTAAATTTACAGAGATCCACCTACCTCTGTCTCCTGAATGCTAGGATTAAAGGTGTGTCCCACCATACCTGGCAAAACTCTTTTCAAATCATTTATTTATTTTTTTATTTCACGTGCATTGGTGTTTTGCCTCTGTGTATGTCTGTGTGAGGGTGTCAGATCCCCTGGACCTGGCGCTGTCATGTGTTGTGCTGGGCATTGAACCCGGGTCCTCTGGAAGAACAGCCAATGAATGTTCTTAACTGCTGGGCCATCTCTTCAGGTCCTAAATTTACCTTTTAAAATAAAATTCATTTAAAACTCCCAGCAGAGACTAGGTTCCAATCTTAATACCATAAAACAAACAAAAACCACCCAGGCCTAACGTGCTAGGTGTCCGGCCGGAGGACAGTCCCAGCAATGACCCTCCCTCAGTGCCCCCTGGGCCTTCCCTGAGCAAACCAACCTGACCACTCCTGACTGGTTCTTGGCACTTCTCAATTTCTCAATCTCTCTCTCTCTCTCTCTCTCTCTCTCTCTCTCTCTCTCTCACACACACACACACACACACACACACACACACACACATGCTGCTCTGCCTTTTGTCTTTAGTCCTTTGTAAAGTAAATCAAGGGCCCAGCTTTCAGCCACAGCCATACCTAATCACACCATCTCTACCTATGACTCTGGGTCCCAAATTGGGAGTGGGGTGGGCGGTAGTCATTGAGTCTCTGCTTTCCTCTATCACATCTGGTTGTCTTCCACTGGCCTCTCAGCCTCCTCACTGGAAACACCCAGCATAGGCAGGCCAGTGTCTAGCTGTGCTTGGGGAGGCAGCCAGAAGAAGAGGCAGAAAAGGGCTCCTCCCTCCCCTCCTCCCTCCCCTCCTCCCTCCCTTCCTCCCTCCTAGTTTCCCTGGCAGGGAGCAGCTGCCCCAGACAGCAGCCACGCCTCAGCCTACATTGTTCCAACCTTCCAGCTCAGGTTTTGAGGGTGGAGGAGTAATTAAAATAATTGAAGTATTACTGGGCATAAAAGAGAGAGCTGTAAAACCACCTAGGGCTGCAAGCACAGAAAAGCCTGGTTTGCTCCAGAAATGGGAAACAAAAAGACAGAAAGAGGAGAATGCGAAGGTCATTGGTTAGGAAGAAAAGTCTTCAAGATGGGTCTTCATCTGGACTGAGTCTGAGTCCTGGTTCAGCTACATCCTCAGCTATGTGACCTAGAGCAAGCCATTAAACACTTTAACCTGGTTCCTCATACATAAACTGTAGGCAGTAATAACCACCTCACCACAATGTATTAAACAAGCTAATGTAGATAGACCACATCAATGGATGGCATCCTAACAACAACACAGGAAGTAGTGAGAAGTCGGGGGTGGCCTATTGCGTTTTATGAGGCATAATCTCTACAAGAAAGAGGTTATAGGAAAGGGTGAAAAAAAAAAGTCTGTGCAAACCCAATAATTCATTCTCAAGTACTGTTTATATAGCCTGGACAAATTCTTAATCACCGACACAGGAAAGATTTAAAGGTCCAAGCCATAACATTGTCTAGGACAGATGGATTCTGAGGTAAGGCTCCTGTAAACCACTCGTGACTTCTCCTGGTCCCTCCAATTAGCCTCTAATAGCCCCCCCCAAAATAGTCAGGGATGATAGATATTATCTTGTGTCTTTCATAAAAAAAATGGAGGCACACATGTTAAACATCTGTCCAGGATCACATAAAACAGTAACAGAAGAGCACTGGCTTTGGTGATAGCTCAGGCTTCCTGCATCCGGGTCTCATTCCTGTGTCTGACCACAGGGTTACAGAGCTGTGGGAAAGGATTCCTTACTTCCAGATAAAGTCTGAGAATGCCTCCAGCGCAGAGCTACTCACTCCCAGCTGCTCCCCAAGTGTAGAAGAGTCTCCAAACAGGTTTATTCTCAATGACAAAGCAGGCAAGCTGACTCCTCCACTACCCAGCAGGTCTGGACACGCAGGAACAGGCATTCTTCACTGCCCCTTGGAAGCAGGTCATCTGATGGCAGGCAGCTGGAGCCGCCTCCACCACTCACTGCAGCCGCCAGCTGACCTTGACCTCAGGTTCCTTCCCAAACTGAAATTGTCCACCCTCCTCCGGCGGTGCTCTTGTTTTCCACGTACACGACCTCTTCTAGCCTGGCACCCACCGTCCGCCAGAGTGCCGGGGTCTTAAGTGTGTGTCGCCATGCCCTGTTCTACTCTACAATCTTCATAGTGACGTTTCTCCTCTGTGTCAGGCACGTACAGACGTCCTTGAACCTTAATCTGCTGCTGATTTAAGAGAAGAGAGAGCATATAGTTTCGCCTCTGTCACATAGTAGACACAGGACACATGGAAGGTCCTGTTCTCGTCCTTGGCTTTGCTGGGCACACTCTGGATGTTCCCAGGCTTAGAATTCTCCAGCTTGGTGAGTTGGAAGGATCTTGGTTATGCCAGCCAATGAGCTAGCCGAGCTGGAGGGTAAAGTGTTTTAGCAGTGTGGATATATTTCCAGCTAGGTCCTTCTGACTCCACCGGCTTACTTTCTATAGTCTCATTATAGCAAGGAGAATTTTAAAAAGGTAGAAATTCTCCGGGATAAAACCACTGGGAGGTGCCGGGCGTGGTGGCACACGCCTGTAAATCCCAGCATTTGGGAGGCAGAGGCAGGCAGATTTCTGAGTTCGAGGCCAGCCTGGTCTACAGGGTGAGTTCCAGGACAGCCGGGGCTACAGAGAAACCCTGTCTTGAAAAATTAAAAACAAAACAAAACAAAACAAAAACCCCAAAAACATAAAACAAAAACAAAACAACAACAACAACAAAAAAAAAACACTGGGAAGTACAGGACAGGAGGGCTTCTTCCAAAGTCCAGGACCCAGCCCTTGCCTGCTTTAGCACCCTGGAAAGGAGCCGCTGGATTACCATCACAGCCTCAAGGGAGCAATCACCCAATTAATCACCAGACTCTCTAACAAGGACGAGCTGTGCCATTTCTATAGATGAGATTAGGGAACCCGTGGGGATGTAATTTTGCTCTCTCCGATCTCTGACTCTGAACTCCCAGGCTTGCTGTCAAGATGGAAGGACAAAGACACCGCCAGGCAATGGAGGAGCAGTGGCTTCTGCCGAAGAGCAGGTGGATGGAGATGGAATGCCTGCCTCGGAGGGACGAGGACCTGGTGATTAACACTTTAGATGCAATAGAAAGTCCTCTATGCTGAGCTGCTGCCAAAGCGTTAAAGCTATTTACCAGCCTGTCTCTTGGTCTATGTCCTGCCCATAGGGCTCTGCCACCCTTGAAGGCATCATCAATTTGGAGTCAAATAGCCTGAGATTAGAGGGCCTGAGTTTTTGTCATCTTCCTAGACACTAAATGCTGTACATTAGATTTTGCTGATTTACTAATTGTTTTGAGATAGGTCTCATGTATCAGGCTGTCCCCATCCTTTGCCTGAGTACTGGGATTACATGCATGTGCTACCATGCCCACTTTATGTGGAGCTGAGGATTGAACCCAGGGCTTCATGCATGCTAAGCAAACACTCTCTCAACTGGGCCACATGCCCAGCCCAACGCAGACTGCGTGTTAAATCGTCACTCCATCCTTGCCCCAGATGAAGGTTCCTCATGGCGAAACTTGAATTAGGAGAGCTAGTGTAACTGGGAAGCCGGGCTTCTGGGGCTTCCAGGAAAGTTGTCACAGTAGCTGCAATGGTCTCTGTGTGGTAAGCGGAGGACATTAATCTTGGAGGTTACTATAATGGGGTTCCGAGAGAGAGAGAGAGAGAGAGAGAGAGAGAGAGAGAGAGAGAGAGAGAGAGAGAGAGAGAGAGAGTGTGTGTGTGTGTGTTGCGAGACAGGGTTTCTCTGTATAGCCCTGACTGTCCTGTAACTCATTCTGTAGACCAGGCTGGCCTCGAACTCAGAAATCTGCCTGCCTCGAACTCAGAAATCCACCTGCCTCTGCCTCCCAAGTGCTGGGATTAAAGGCGTGCGCCACCACCGCCCAGCTATAATGGGGTTTCTTTCTTTTTCTTTTTTGTTTTTTGTTTTTGGTTTTTCAAGACAGGGTTTCTCTGTGTAGCCCTGGCTATCCTGGAACTCACTCTGTAGACCAGGCTGGCCTCGAACTCAGAAATCCGCCTGCCTCTGCCTCCCAAGTGCTGGGATTAAAGGCGTGCGCCACCACGCCCAGCTTATAATGGGGTTTCTTGAGGAACAACTCATAGCTTCAGCCAACCTATTTTAAAGTCTTTGGCAAGTCTGATTTGAGAAAAGACTTTCTCATTCTAAGCATATAGTTCTAAGTGTGCCTTTTATGCCCTACACTCTTGATAAACTACGATCTTGCAATACTAGGGATTCAGATGAGGACATTCCTCATGGTCAAGCATGTAGAGAACTAGGGCCATGAAGGACGAGGGAAGGTTCTAGATCCCAAGACCTAGCCCACTGCTCACTCCAGCATCTAGGAAAAGAGGCACTGCCCAAGGACTAAAGAACCAGAAAAGGCCTAGGGCCAGATCACCGTGAATTTGTCTGATTTCAGAATCTAAGCAGGGTTGGGCCTGGTTAGTACCTGAATGGAAGAATCAAAAAAGAATGAACTAAACAAGGCGCGTTGGCTCATGACTGTAATCCCAGCAGAGGGAAGCAGAGGCAGGCAGATCTCTGAGTGTGAGGCCAGCCTGGTCCACAGAGGGGGTTCCAGAACAGCCAGGGATACACAGAGAAACCCTGTCTGGAACAAACAAGCAAAGAAACAAACACAAAAACAAAAAACAGCCCAAACAACAACAAAGAATGAAATAGTCCCCCTCCTAAAAACAAAGCAGACTCCATAAATCTAAAAGGGAGGAACAATTCTGGGAACTTTCCATATTCAGGGATAGTAGTCATGGATTAGAAAATCCCTGAGTTACATCGGTGTTAAGAACCCAGGTAGCCTCAGTTTCTGTTACCTGTAACAGTAAAATGCCTTTTGACTGTTTGCTCAGTGTGTAGAAACTCCATGTAGAAGAAAATGTAAGTGGGACAGCGACAGGCCACGGCAGTTCTCACTCTTGCTGCACAGCTTTCTGCCAGGTTTCTGTGGCCTGCCCACGCACAGTGGGATGACCAAACATTCCTCACATCTGCTTATGAATGAATGACGAGTCAACTAAGCAGTATCAGCACAAGGGACTCGTACCCCCTCCCTTCACTAAGGGGCGCTCTGAAGAACTCCTTAGAGAGGGAAAGCTGTGCCCTCCCTGAGCCACCATCTTCTGAAATCTTTGTTCTGCTCCAAAGGGGAGAGGATGGAGAAGAGAGTAATCCTGGCCAGGAGCTCTCTCTGTGAGAAACCGTCTTCTCCCCCACTTCTCATTTCCCTAACTCAACCAAAGAAAATGAACACAAATCCTAAACGAGACAAAGGAATAATCAGGGAGAGAACCAGGCAGAACTTTGATCGGTCCCAAGAACCAGTCTGAAGACCAGACAGTGCAGAGAACTGGCCAGGGTAGATTCTGCAGACAACTCACCCGGGCGCTTGGGGATCAGCCAGGAGACCTGCCTGTCCTCTGACAGTGTTTGTCTGGCTAGCGAGATTGCAAGATTAAGCCACTCTGAACAGGCAGGAGGTCCAGGCAAAAGGTAGAGGAAGTAATATTGAGGAAAAGGTGACCAGAAATTAAAGAGAAAACAGAGGCTCCGTGTTGGATAGCTGCTTGGAAAGAGATTTGGATTGATGCTTGAGAGAATGGGAGAGGGAGTGTCATGGAGTAGAGGGGGCAATTTCGGTGAAGGAGGCTGTGGAGGAGGACTGGGAGAAGGCGCTGCGCTGAGAATACTTTGGGGGCAGAAAATACTGTTAGGGACAGAAAGCAAACAGTAAAAATGGAGCTACGTGAGAGAGAAAGTTGTGAGGCGGCAAGGATGGAAATGAAGCTATGGGGCGGGGATTAGGGATGGAAGTAGGAGCGGGTTCCAAGGCTGGGGTGGGGGTGGTGTAGATGACTGGAGGTGGGTTGATATTGGGATACAGCGGGAGCTGAAGTAGAGACCACGGTCTTTGGGAGAGAAAAAATCTTTAGAAAGCATTCTAGAAACTGGAAGCCAAGTATGTTGGGAGAAGGAGCCAAGGGGAAGGATCTTGGGAAGGAAAAGATTAAGGGGACAGGTTTTGGATAACACCCATAAGTTCAGTTACCAGGGCTGATGGCCGCATTATCAGAACAGCAGTGCAGGAAAGACTGATGCAGGGTTAATGCGATCGTCCATGGAGATGGGATTCAGGACGTCTGTCAACACAGAGCTTGAATCCCAGCCCCAGCCCTTCTCCCACACATTTGGCACCTACCGCTACTTGTGAACTGGAGCAGGAGAAGATGCGCTTCATGGCCGGGGCTAGGGCCACGGGGGGACGGGGACGCGCAGAGAGCCGGGCCACAAGTTCCTAAACCCACTCGGCTACCGCTCGGCCGAAAGACAGCTGTCAAACAGTAGACTGGGTCCCGCCCCAAGCCCCGCCCCAGATCCCACCCTGCTCAATCGTAGCCGGTCACCTGAAGGCTGGGCTTAAAACCCCGCCTCTGGCCCTGCTTAACCCCGCCCCTGCAGAGGAAAAAAAAAAAAAAAAAGCCCGCAGTCTTTGCGGCCACCCTGGCTGGCTCTCAAGTTCCGCCCTTCAGCCCGAGCCCGCTCATTGTACTTACAGAATCCCAGAGGGATGCTCGCAGCCTCCGTAGAGGCGACTTCCAGGCCCTAAGTCCCCCGCCCTTCTGCGTGGAGCTCCACTCCAAATTCTGCCCCCACCCCGTCCCGCCCGGCCCGCACCGGGCCCTCGCGCGGACCTCCACAAGCTTGGACCTCACCAACCTCTTTTACCGGTTAAAGACTCTTAGTCATAGCCATGACCTGTGTGTGCTGCATCCCCTCCTCCCCGATGAAAACCCAAGCCCCAAGAGCTTCTAAAGAGAACAGTTTGGAAACATGTTTGTGATGTGTGGCCCACCGCAACCAGAGGTTAGACAAAACTCAAAGGATCAAGCCGATCGATCACTTAACGCAGATCTTAGAAAGGAGCAAGGGGAGTTTTTACTGCCTGCTTCCCCACTCCAAAAACAAACAAGCAAAGCCCTTCCTTATTCTTTAGTAATTCTTGTTTGACCGGTGTTAGTTGCAGCCAACGGGTCTGGCCTTCCCATTTCTCCTTTCTCCTCCTCCCTATAAACCAAACAAGCCCACCCAAATACTCACGAAACCCCGTGGAATAAAGCCCAAAGTTATTTTTAGAAGTGTATTACATTAATTCACTTTCTGGGGCGAGAATATGTGCTAAGAGTGCACACACTTGTGGAAGTCAGAAGACAACTGGCAAGTGTTTCTCCTTTCACCGAGTGACTCCGGTGCTTGAACTAAGGTAGAGAGGCTTAGCAGCAGGCAGCGCCCCCACCCCACCCCCACCCCCAAGATGCTACAGGCCCGAAGTTCTTTTTTTTTTTTTTTTTTTTTTTTGAGACAGGGTTTCTCCGTGTAGTCCTGGCTATCCTGGAACTCACTCTGTAGACCAGGCTGGCCTCGAACTCAGAAATCCGCCTGCCTCTGCCTCCCAAGTGCTGGGATTACAGGCATGTGCCACCACGCCCGGTTCCAGGCCCGAAGTTCTTAACACGGTTTGCAAGGCTTTTCTGAAACAGAAGTCTGAAGAAGGCATGGTGATGCCCCTGCTTCTAATCTCAGCACTCCGGACTCAGAGGCAGGTAGATTTCTGCGAGTTGAGGCTAGTCTGGGGGTCTACATAGCAAGTTCCAGGACAGCCAGAGGTACATAATAGAGAAAACCTGTCTCACAAACCAAAACCAAAACCCAAACCAAACCCAGAAGCCTGCCTTCACTCTCAATATTTTCTTGCAAACATCCAAGTTTTAGCTGTTGTAGCAGACCACGCGTAAGTGCCCTTTGCAGCTCCTGTAATCTGTGTAAAGTGTTTTTCGTTGCTACAAATTTCCCTTAACACCCTGACAACCTGCCCAACAGAGTGTGCACCTTGGTGTGTCCCTTACTGTGCGTTCTCTCACCTAGACAGCCACCCCTTCCTGTTCTGTGTTTACATCTTTGTATTTCCTATCAGGCGGGGTCTCTCTGATGGTAACACTTGGCACATAGTAGGTCTTTAATGTCTGTTACATAAATGAGTGAATGAATAAATGTGTGAATGAGCAAAAATCAAGAAAGGAAGAGTCTAGTGTGGAGAAGAGAGGGAGAGGGAGAGAAATAACAGCAGTCGTTAGTAACACCCACTTCCCTGCTGGAGGCTCACTGGGAGTAAAGAAGTGAGGGGTTCTCTTTTTAGTTACCTATCTCTGCTTTGTTTTCAAGTTTTTTAAAGAGGTATTCACTTTATATGTATGAGTGTTTTGCCTGCATATATGCATGTATGTGTACCATGTGCATGCCTGGTGCCTGCAAAAGACAGAAGTATAGGTTCCCTAGAACTGGTGTTCAGGTGATTTTAAGCCACCACATGGGCACTGAGAAACAAACCCAGGTCCTCTGCAAAAGCAGCGAGTGGGGCTCTTAGTCACTGGGCAGCCTCTCCACCCCTGAGGGATGTTTCCAGTGTGAGTATGGCCTCGGTCCAAGCCCCAGACATACGTGTCACAAAGTCTGATTACGTTACAGCTTATAGGAAGGACATAGAGGGATTGCTGTGCGATCTTTTCTGTAACTAAACAGCTGACCAGCTTGGAGCAGAGTGATGTCATTGCCTGACAGGTCCCCATTCTCAGGGTTAGGGAGCAGAGGAAAACTTATAACCTCTAGAAGATAATTGATTGCTACCTGCCAGCTCCAAAGTGTTCTCTTTGTTTGTTTGTTTGTTTGTTTGTTTGTTTGTTTTTTGGATTTGGTTTTTTCAAGACAGGGTTTCTCTGTATAGCCCTGGCTGTCTTGGAGCTCACTCTGTAGACCAGGCTGGCCTCAAACTCAGAAATCTGCCTGCCTCTGCCTCCCAGAGTGCTGGGCTTACAGGCATGCGTCACCACCGCCCAGCCCAAAGTGTTCTTTTAATCATATGGATAAAGAGGAAAGGGCTGGAGAGATGCTTGGTAGACAAGAGTACTTCCTGCTCTTCCAGAGCACCTGTGTTGGGCTGCTTACATCTACCTGTAACTCCAGCTCTCTATCGCCCTCTTCTGACCTTTGTGGGCACAGGCACATATGTGGCATACACTCAGTACATGTTCGCTGGGGATATAAGAACTCTGGTTGCCCATGAATTGCCTAGAAAAAGTCAGGTGTGGTGGTATACACCTTTAATACCAGCATTTGGAAGGTGCATGCAGGAGGATCAGGGATTCAAGGTTAGCCTTGGCTATAGAGCAAGTTCAGGCCAACCTGGGCTACAGAAGATCGTATCTCAAAAACAACCACCAAATAACAACAAATGAGAACCAGAAAACCGCAGGTGTTTAAAGAAATCAAGTAGACTTGACTTTTACCACCAGAACCCTAAGTTAATCAGTTAATCATCACCACAGAAAGCTCAAAGCATCTGCTTCGCAGGACATGAAGCACAGGGTAAAGATTTAGTGGGAGGAGCAATAGCTTAACGGAACAGGTCAGGGTCGGGAACCCCCTGAAACACCAGCAGGCCTTCTGCTTCGTCCTCACAACACATGGAGCAGTGGATTATTCTATAACAAAATATTTTCATAATTACGGCTACTATTTACTAAGTATTTGTTATATGGTCACGTTAGCTGGATGGTCTCAGTTAGTTCTTAGAACCTCTGGTTTAAACATGAGAAGGCTGGGACAGAGGTTAAATTTGTCTCAGGTCACAAACATTTGAAACTGCATGGTCTATATGCCCAAATCGTTTATTCTTGTACTATAAGATATCTCTCTCTCTCTCTCTCTCTCTCTCTCTCTCTCTCTGTTGTTTCTCTTTCTTTCCTTCTTTCTTTCTTTCTTTCTTTCTTTCTTCCTTCCTTCCTTTCTTTCTTTCTTTTCCAAGACAGGGTTTCTCTGTGTAGCCCTGGCTGTCCTGGAACTCACTCTGTAGACCAGGCTGGCCTCGAACTCAGAAACCCGACTGCCTCTGCCTCCCAAGTGCTGGGATTACAGGCGTGCGCCGCCACCACCCGGCTTCTCTCTGTTGTTTCTTTTTTGTTTGTTTGTTTTTTGTTTTGTTTTGTTTTTCGAGACAAACATGCCTGGCTCCTCTCTGTTGTTTCTAAGACAGGACTTCTTTGTGTAGTCCTGGCTGTTCTAGAACTCTCTGTAGACCAGGATAGCCTCAAATTCAGAGATTTGCCTGCCTCTGCCTCCAAACAATGTGTTTCTCAGGGTGCTTTAAACAGTTCCAGAAGCAGGTGAGGACTTCAGGACAATGGAACAATGGAGCAGGTCTCCTGGGAAGGAAGAGTCACAGAAAACAGTCTCAATAATTGTAAAAGTAATGCTTATTCCCCTGCTGTAATTGTTGTCTTGAAGGCTTACTTCTGCATAAGCTCACCCTTTCTAGCACTTTCTGAATGTTGGCTGGCTGGGTCAACTCAGCGGTTCTGGCTCAAACTCCTCTCCAAGAGGACTGATTCGATCTGACGTCTCAGCTTCTACCTGAAGCTAAGCTCTACCCTGCCTGGCCTCAGATTAACTCTGGCAATCTGTTCCAGTCTTCTGGCTCCTTCTCGTTCTTTGGCCCATTCTGTCTTCACCTGTGTCTACCGTGTTCTCTTTGCAACATGTCCCTGTAAAACTGTTCCTTTAAAAAACCACCTCTGAACCCACTAGACTGCCAACTCAACTGAACTAACTGAACAGAACTCCGAGATCTGCATCCTCCTCTCCCGAGTGAGTGCTGGGATTAAAGGTATGTACCACCCGCCTTGACCTTAACTTTGGTTTTTTCTTTTTTTTTTTTTCCGAGACAGGGTTTCTCTGTGTAGCCCTGGCTGTCCTGGAACTCACTCTGTAGACCAGGCTGGCCTCAAACTCAAATCTGCCTGCCTCTGCCTCCCAGAGGCAGGCGCCACCACCGCCCGGCTTCCTTAACTTTTCTTTACCTGGGACTTACTCTATACCAGGCTGGCCTTGAACTCAGAGATCTGCTTGCCTCTGTCTCCTGGGAGTGAAGGAAAGTCAGTATACAGCCAGATCCCAGGGATCTAGAAGGTCTTTGGGTGTGATCCTTTGTCAGGGCAACCATGTTGCTGGATTAAAATTCCTCTACAAACACTATTCATGAGCACTGTATATCCCGGGAAACTCAAACACAGTCAGAAGTCATTTGATAACTGGATTTTATTTGTTCTGATCATCTGCTCACCGTGACAAGCCCCGGGAGAGAGGCTCTGCAGGAGACCAGAGACACCAAAATAAACACCGCAAGCAGACTCAGAGAACAGCCTGGGAAGACCGGTTCTCGGCTGCTAGTCCACTGCCCAATCAGATTTCCTCTTTTCACAGTCTAAGAGGGAACTATGAAGAGCAGTAACTGCCTTTGCTGTTCAAAGTCTTTTTGTTTTAAAGATTTATTATCATATGTGAGTACACTGTAGCTGTCTTCAGACACACCATAAGAGGGCATCAGATCTCATTACGGATGGTTGTGAGCCACCATGTGGTTGCTGGGATTTAAACTCAGGACCTCTGGAAGAGCAGTCAGTTCTCTTAACCACTGAGCCATCTCTCCAGCCCGCCGTTCAAAGTCTTAATCACAATAAAAAAAAGTTTCCCCATTACTATGAGAATTTCAATTGCCCATGAACCGAAACATAGGACAAAAGGGAGAGTTTAGAGTTAACACATGATTTCCAGCAAAGGAAATCAAGTACGGGCTGAAAAGCTCACTGCAGCAGAGACGCCTACAGCACGTGACGGGAGTCTCGGAATCATCTTCCCAGGATATCGCTGTTGTAGAGCCAACGCTGGGCAACCAAGGGCTTACGCTCCAGACACCCGATGCCAACCAACCACGTCCGCTTCCTTCCAGATGCAGACTCCCGCTTGTGGCCTGTTTGGATCTATCTTATGGGGCTGTTGTTGCCCAAACCTGGTGGGGTGAAAGGGCTTCTTCCCACCAGCGAGAACCTTTCTGTTAAAGAAAGTCCCAAAGAATAAACGGAGAAAACTGTCACGGGCTTCCCTGCTATATGGGCTTCCCTGCTATCCCAGCTGGAACCACCGGGGAGCGCTGGGGCTCCGGAAAATTCAACATCAAGTCCTGGCCTTGCTCCCAGGGAAGGATGAGGGTTGGAACGCCTCAGTCCAGAGAGCCCGGGGGCAGCTGGGTTTCCCCCGGCACCTGAGGGCGGGAGAGCTGTGAAGTGTCGTGTTTCAGCCGGCTGGCAGTTGCCCGTCTAAGGCTTCTCTGTGCCCTGGAACTGTACAGAATGTCTCTTGTGGCTTTTTCTCCTCCCTCCTTTTTTCCTGTTGACTCTCCCCATCCGGCTCTGAATCACAGGACTCCTCCTCGGGAAAGCAACAGATGTTGACTTATACTCCTTTTAAGCCAACATCAGCTCTCTCCTGTGGAGTGGGGAGCAGGCAGGAAGGTGAGAAAGTGTGTGTCGGGGGAGTTGGAGTGGGGAAGGATAACCTTCCTTCTGGAATTGAGAGGGAGGACAGAGAGAATCTGCAAGGAGAGTCAAGAGCAAAGTCTTTTGACTCCTGGTAATAGGGAAAACAGGGTCCAAAACAAAGAACCGATGCCGGCCGTACAGGGGACGCACAGGGTGGGGAGATTATAGGGTTTGGTACTAGCCCTTCTCAGCTAGGCAAAGCGTCGTCTCTTGCCAGAAGCATCCCCATGGCTCAAAAGTCAAGTCAGGCTGCAGGTCTGGAGACACACACCGCCAGCATCTTTCCCCTTTGAGCCTCCAAGAGTGATCTGGATACCGAGTCTCATGGAAAGGCTGCCACAGTGGGCTTCTGAGCCTGCTGCAGTCACTGCTCCAACTTCTCTTCGCTTTGTTCTGCTTTGGGGATTTTCTTACGGGTAAAGAAGCCAAGCTATAGAGGAAAAGATGCCAGTCATTGCCAGATGCCCCGACTGAAGGCGCCTTGCCAATAGCCAGCCCTCCAGCTTATCTGGGGTCTTCGCTTTTGTTCTGTTTCCAAAAATGAGATTCAAATTTGTTTTATTTGGCTTAGGTTAATTCTACCATCATTTGTGGCGCAGAGTCACAGAGAGCCGAACATGGCACCCCGCCCCTACCCCGTCTCATCGGCGAGCACAGAGCCTGTCCTTCCCGCCCTCGAAAGCTGGGCTTACCTTCCACAGGCAGAAGATGAGGAGAGCAAGCAGAAGCAGTCCTCCCAGGACGCTGCCAAGGAGGATCCACAGGGAGACGAGGGCAGGGACGGTCTGGATGACCTCCAAGTGGCTCTGAATATCAAGGAGAGTTTGTTTTTGTCTTGCTTTGCTTTTGAGGTGACTTTTTTTGGGTGTGTTTGTTTGCGTTTGAGGCAGAGTTTCATTTCATGTCCCAGGCCAGCCTTCAATGCATGGCAAGCCTCCGTTCTCAGTACCCCAGGACTAGGATTACAGGCACACATCATCAACCTGACTTGTGTTTTATACCCGCCCTTTAACTCAGCCCCACTCAATGTTATAACAGAGCCAGTCCCTAAATAGAATGAAAAACCCTAAACCTCTTTCTATTTAAAAACAATGAAGAGAGTCGGGCGGTGGTGGCACATGCCTTTAATCCCAGCACTTGGAAGGCAGAGGCAGGCTGATTTCTGAGTTCGAGGCCAGCCTGGTCTACAGAGTGAGTTCCAGGACAGCCAGGGCTACACAGAGAAACCCTGTCTCAAAACAAACAAACAATAATGAAGAAGCAAAACCCATGGGACCGCCACTTCTGCCTGATGGACCGCTGCCCAATGGGTATAGTTTTGCTCTGAAAAATCCCATTGTGGGATGAGAGAGATGGCCTCATGATTAAAAGCACTTGTTACTCTTGCAAAAAGGTTCCGGGTTCCCAGCACCCACATGGTAGCTTAAAACCATCTTAGTTCCAGGAGTTGGGGGGGGGGGGACCCAGAACTAACAGGTTCTGGTCTCTACTCACGGCACACTTGCTTGCAGGCAATAAACTGATACATGTAGATTTTTAAAACTACGTTGAAAAAAAGGGGATGGGGGAGGGAAGAAAGGCCATCCCTTCCCCAACACCTCCCACAGCCCCAGCCCTACCTCGCTCCAGCGGGCGGCCTCGTTCAGTAGAAAGACACTGCCCTCCTCCGTTCCTAACTGGAAGGTGCTGACCACTGTCACAGACTTGAACTTGGCCTGCAAAACAAGCAGTTAGGAAAACCTTTAAACCGAGCCGTCATCTGGCAGTGAGGAACCCTGAGAGCAAAGCCGGAGCTCCGTGGGCAGTTCCCAGGCCCTGAAGAACAGAAGATGCTGTTGGGAATGGATGGGAAAGAGGAAGAACAGAAGGATGCTGTTGGTGTGGGTGTGGAGAGCAAGGCAACAATCTTGTCATTCTTCAGGCTCCTACTTTTGTCCGTTTGTTTGAAACAGGATCTACCCTTGACCTGGCTTTTTTTTTTTTTTTTTTTTTTTTCCTGACAGTTCTCATCAGTTGGCTGGCCTTGAACTCACAGAGACCAACTTTTTTTTTTCTTTAACTTTATCAAAAAGGTGAGACTAGGGAGGCTAGTAAGCTCCTAGGGATGTGCCTGACTCGCTCTACGCTCTCCTATGTCACACTGGAATTACAAACACACGCTACTTCATCCAGCTTTTATTGTATGGCCTGGAGTCATGCTTTTCCTAAGTCACCTCCAGGCCCTCTAGAGGCTTCTTAACAAATTTTTGCTAATAATAATAATAATAATAATAATGCTAGTTATGGTGGTACATATCTGTAATCCCAGCACTCAGGAGACAGAATCAGTTCAAGGCTAACTAGAAAAACTCACTGAAATCCTGGGGGTCAGGGTGGAGTGGAGAAATGGTTCAGCCAGTAAGAATTTGCTGCTTTCAAAGAGGACCAGAGTTCAGTTCCCAGCACCTAGGTGACTGTAACTTTAGCTCCAGGGTACCCAATGCCTTCTTCTGTTCCCTGACAGCACTCACACACATGCGCACATACATGCATATAGAGACACATATGCACAAATAAAAATAAATCTTGGAAAAAAAATAATATAAATACCTGGGGGTGGTCAGTGGTGTCCCAGAGGTCACTGAGGCAATCCTAAGTCACACACAACCAAATCAAACAAGATGATCAAGAGAGATAAAGAGAGTACCAGACTTGGAGAAGAATTTGTCAGAATTTACTCACCAACGACATACTTATAGCCCAGAGATCTTACAATACTGATGGTGGCTATTCTATGTAAATGTACAATAAAACCTCCAGTGCTAAATGGCCATTTACGATTAAGATGGCATTTCCCTGCTCACGCTGACTTCTGTGCCTATCACACAGTGACTTCAGTTTGGAGACCCTCACAGTCTCAACTGTGCGATCTTACCTTCCACTACCCCATAAAAATCCCATAAGTAATAGCAATTATTGTGTTCATTTGTTTGGCAAGAAAAGTATTAAAACCTGCAATGAGTTAGACATGACACATCTTAGGACTAGTCTTTTTGTGTTGACTTAAGACAGTCATTCCTCTAACAGGCACTTGACGAAGTGTGTGCGCATGTGCTTGTGTGTCTCTGTGTCTGTGTCTAAGTGTGTGTGTGTACACATACGTATGTGTGGCTGGTTGGTGTGGGACTTGCTATGTAGACCAGGCTAGCCACAAACTGAACTCCTAGAGCTTTACCTGCCTCTTGAGTGCTGGGATTAAGGATGTACAGCATCACACCTGACTTGGTAAATTATTAAATGTGGGCATTCTATCAATCGCTCACTACGATGGTGGTAAGGGACACTAAGTAAAGGAAAATGCAGAGGTGGTTGCTGTGTTCTAGTGAGGCCTTGCCTTATGTCCACCTCGTTACCTCAGAACAGTTCCACAGGCTAGGTATCATTGTTTTCATTTTAAAGATCATGAAAAGGGGCTGGAGAGATGGCTCAGGGGTTAAGAGCACTGACTGCTCTTCCAGAGGTCCTTAGTTCAAATCCCAGCAACCACATGGTAGCTTGTAACCATCTGTAATGGGATCCGATGCCCTTTTCTGTTGTTGTTTTTTTTTTGTTGTTGTTGTTTTTGTGTTTGTTTTGTTTTGTTTTTTGGTTTTTCGAGACAGGGTTTCTCTGTATAGCCCTGGTTGTCCTGGAACTCACTCTGTAGACCAGGCTGGCCTCCAACTCAGAAATCCTCCTGCCTCTGCCTCCCAAGTGCTGGGATTAAAGGCGTGTGCCACCACTGCCCAGCTTTGATGCCCTTTTCTGGTGTGTCTGAAGACAGCTACAGTGTACTTACATACATAAAATAAATAAATGTTAAAAAAAAATAAAGATCATGAAAAGACCAGGCAAGGTGGCTCATGCCTTTAGTTCCAGCACTTGAGAGACAGAAGCAGATAAATCTCTGTAAGTTCAAGGCCAGCCTGGTCTACATCATGAGCTCCAGGACAGCTGGAGCTATGTAAAGAGACTCTGTTTCCAAAACAAACAAACAAACAAAAAAAATCAGGAAAAAAGATTAGAGAGATAAAAGGACTTGCAGACAAGCAGAGGGAGGCTGAACTTTGAAGTTTAAGTGCCTCCCAACTGTTTAACATTTCAGAAGCCGCAAGGAAGAACGGCTTACCCTCCGGAAGAATTCACTGTGAACCAGCCTCAGCAGTCCGACAGAGACCTCAGTCCCCTTTGCCAGCACTCCAAGGTGGCACCTCACCACCTGACACCGAGTGTTGCTCCCATTCTGTGAGGACAGAGACAAATCAGAACTCTGGAAAGGGAAGATCCCCTCTCCGGCTGACACTTCCCACCCACCTGTCACCCGACAGCAATCTCTACTTGCATTCCCATCCCAGGCACCTTCCTGGGACTCCTACCAGTCTGCTTGTGTGCCAAAGCTCCTCCGGATGCACGGGGGATCCTGGGGGTTCAGTCAGGTTCCGCACTGTGCAGCTTGCCTAGAGAAAGATCCAACCTGGAAGACCCTCCTAGACAGGCCGCTCCTATAACCCTTCTATGCAGAGTCCCTTTCCTTCCTCCCTAGTCATAAGAAAGAGTGGTCCCAGGAAGAGGGGCCCGGAGAGCAGCGAGCCAACGGATGGAGTCCACTAGTTCAAGATGGCGGGTTCTGCACGCCCTGGCCCACACTCACATTGCCAGAGATGACTTGAGATAGTGACAGGAAGTAGTTACCCCCATGGGCTACAGCTGGAAGGAGGGCGGAGATGACGAGGCCACTGACCACATGGCAGCCAAGGTTCTGAACCTGGGACAAGAATTTAAATCGGGAGGAGTCGACAGACAGAGGACCTGCTTCATTGCTCCTTCGGCCACTCAGATCCATGCGAAACTCTTCTCTGTCTGTCTCCACACACCCCACCCCTAGGATGCCAAGACCCCGCCCTCTTCTCACCCTAAGAGTGGTTTTGAATTCAGGGCCAGGAGCCACTGGGAGAGTCCTGTAAGGGTGAACCTCATACCGATGCAGAGTGGACTCACTGTGTAGACACCAAGCCAGGAGGTGTAAGGTCACAGCCATGACACAGACGCAGGACACGTGATCGGCATACAAACACGGATTCAGGGAAAGGCAGGGTCAAGGATAATGAGATGGGAGGGGATAAGAAGGAAATTAAATATAACTCAGGTTTGATTTTAAAAGAAAAATGTTTGGCCATCACCCCGTATTTGTTTATCCCAGTTCTACTGCTCTAGACCTGAGAGGCTTAAGAGGAAAGGTTGCCTATGAGTGGGAGTGAGGACCAAAAGACTGCGGAGCCCAAGGACTGTGCTCCTGGCAAGGCTAAAGCACAGGCAGGACAGCGAGAGAGCACAATGGACGCCAATCTGTCAACCGGGGTCAGGACGGCCCCAGCCAGGGGCCCGGCCATACCTAGAGAACACGAGGTGAGGTTCATATCGGACGTAGGCGGAGGTCTGCGCTGTATTATCTTGAAGGGTCTCACTCCTCTCCACGCTACTGCTGCAGGGCCAGGAAGAAAGCGTCACATCCCAGTCCCTGCTCAGGGACCCTCTCCGCTAGAGGAATGGGAGTTGTTTCCTCCAGCCACCGACTTCCCTGACTTTCAGCAGAGCAGTGCGTTCTGAAGGTTCTGAAGGGGGTGCGTCAGGGCTTGGGGGAAGCCTCTTTGTTCTTACCTACTGGCCGTCAGCCTCACAACGACCTGGCTCAGAAGGGAGGTGCAGCTAAATTCAAACTCTAGCAGGAAGCTCACCTGGAGCCAAAAGGCAGGGATGGCATAATAATAAATTCTTTCTTGTGGGAAAACAAGAGTCCATGCCTTCCCAGAACTTCCAAGGCCGGTGGATCCCGGACCTGGCTTTCTCAGCACCTTGTCCTCCTTCTGAACCCATACTCACCTTGGCCCCAGCCTGGAAGACCGGATGCCCCACGGTGCAGAGCCGGGCGTGGGGGGAAGGGACGGTGCACTCCACCTTCACTGACTTGTCCCTCTGAAGGCAGAGGGGTGGAGACGGAAGTTAGAGCTGGGGCGGGAGCCACACTTCCACCCACTCTCTACCACGGAGCCTTTCTCCACAGCACCCCAGAGCTGATGTCCTGGTCTCCCTCCTTCTTTCCTCCTTCACCTCAGTGCCCCCTCCAAGGTACCTGAGGACTAAGACTGGCCAGGTGGAGGTTTCTGGAGAAGCTAAGACTCAGGCTTGTGTTGTAGGCGTTCTCCTTCTTGTTCTCCAGGGTCGCCGACACCAGCACTTTCTGCCGGCCACCTTGAACCACAAACGGGGACTTCCTGAGAGACAAAGCAAAGACTAAGAGGTGAAAGAGAATCAAAAGTCTCATTTCCAATATGGTAGCACATGCTTTTAATCCCAGCCCGTGGAAGGCAGGTGAATTTCTGCGAGGTCGAGGCCAGATTGGCCAGCTTGGGCTACATAGGGAGAACCTGCTCTCCACCAAAACAAAACAAAACAAAACAAAACAAAACTAACAAGCAAACAAACCCTCTCTAGCTCCCCCGAGTCCCTTCTGGCTTGTCTAGTCCACCTCCAGCTAACCTGGAGCCTCTGATGTCCATGTCAGCTTGAAGCCCCAGGTCTGTGGTACATTCGTCATCAGGGCCGCAGTCCTTTGAGAAGGGGATCTAAAGGAGAGTCACGGGTCTGAGAGGAGGCGCAGGAGGAAGGGCTGCGATGCTTTGCTCATCAGGGCCTGAATTTCACCATTTATATGTGATCTCCCCTTGCTCTTCAATTCACTAGGAGGGTAGCACTGAGCCTCCCATCCCCCAAACCCCCCATCTCCACCCCCCACCCCTCCACCCCGATGGAGCAGGGCACTGCTAACCAGCTTCTGTATAGACGTAGAGGACCCCTCAGCCAGCACAGGCCCTGGCTTTGTGGTATTGTCCAAAGCAAAAGTCACAGTCAAGGCCACTGGCCGGAGGTAATCCGATGTATCCTGAGGGAAACAGAACGAAGGGCAGGATGAGAGGAGAGGCCAGGCCTCTGCAGAATATGTCAAGTGTGATCATCTATGCCCTGGGCACTATCCAAGGTTTCACAGTACAATGGAATGTAATTCAGATACAACTCCTATGACATAGTTATCAGTACTAGCAAGGGTACTAAGATGTGGTATCACATATCATCCTGAGCCCCAAACCTGAATGGTCTCAATCGCTCTGTTTCCATTTCATGGCCAATCTGGTTGGAACAACACAAAGCAGTCCCTACCCCACCCTCACCAGTGCATGGAAGTGCAGCTGTTCACAAGTGACATTCCCAACACTGAGCTGGAGTTGCCGAGGGGACAGCCGCTGGCCAGAGCCATCGAATGCTGCACGTGCCCCAGTGGTCCACTCATCCAGTGATGCTGAGAACCGTATGTCTGAATGGGAGAGCAGGCATGAGAGTGGAGGCGGATGCAGATACCAAGAAGGCCCAGGGCTTGAGGCTTGTCTTGGATACAATGTAACCACTCACGGAATCTGCGGTCCCAACGCCCAGGGGTTTGAGACATCACCCGGAAGCATAGGGCTGCGGTCAGACAGGCTGCTTCCTGGCCTCGTCGCTTGCAGTCCTTCTGAACCACGCTGATGTGTGGAGGCATCACATCCAGGGCTGGAATCAGGTGGATAATGGGCTGGGAGCTGGGATGAAGGTGGAAACGAAATTCTAAAAGATGCAGGTTAAGTTCCCCCGTAAAGAACAGCCCTAGCCTGGGCATGGAGCTTAGTGGCGTGCGCCTCAGAACCAGAAAGAAAGGAAAAGACAAGGGTGGAAACCTTGGCACTTGCCTCTGTGTGATTGAGCAAATGGATGGATGGATGGGTGGATGGATGGATGGATGGATGGATGGATGGATGGATGGGTGGATGGATGGATAGGTGGGTGGGTGGATGGATGGATGGATGGGTGGGTGGGTGGGTGGGTGGATAGATGGATGGATGGATGGATGGGTGGGTGGGTGGGTGGGTGGGTGGATGGATGGGTGGGTGGGTGGATGGATGGGTAGGTGGGTGGGTGGATGGATGGGTGGATGGATGGATAGATGGATAGATAGATAGATAGATAGATAGATAGATAGATAGATAGATGGTCTAAATGTGTCACTCCTCCCAGAAGCCTATGACGGAATCATATATAATACATTCAATTCGATAAACACTAATGTCAGACTGGAGAGACGACTCAGCAGTTAAGACCACTGGCTGCTCTTCCAGAGCTTTGATTCTCAACATCAACATGTAAACTCCAGGCCAGTGGTAAAACTCCAGTTCCAGTTCTGGGGGAATCTGATGCTTTCTTCTGGTCTCCCCAGACACTACACATACACACACACACACACACACACACACACACTACATAGATAGACACACAGGCAAGATACCCATACACATAAAATATAAATAAGCACTGTAAGAAGCTTTATGTAGTCGACCTCATTTGACATTCACAATAAGCCAGTAAGATAGTGGCAATTACTTTCATTCTATGAACTAGGCATTTAGGCATCAGATTACCTCACCAAGAAACCTAAATCTGTGACTTTGTTCTTATAAGCTGTGCCACGCTGCCCAGGGCTACCCGAGCTGGACTCCTCACCTGAGCAGAACGGCTGCCCCGTGGGCACCCACAGCAACATCCACGAGGTCATCTCCGTCCAGATCTAACCGGCCATCCACGCTTCGGCCAAAGTATCGGAGGGCCCGTGGCATGGAGGCAGCAGCAATCCTCTGCGGAGAAGAGAAGACTGAGGAGGGAGCACACCCGCTTTCCTCTCCTCCTGTCAGGTTCTTTCTTTTTTTGTTTTGTTTTGTTTTGTTTTGTTTTGTTTTGTTTTCAAGACAGGGTTTCTCTGTACAGTCCTGGCTATCCTGGAACTCACTCTGTAGACCAGGCTGGCCTCGAACTCAGAAATCTGCCTGCCTCTGCCTCCCAAGTGCTGGGATTAAAGGTGTGCGCCACCACGCCCGGCTGTCAGGTTCTTTCTAACATTCCCATCTGTCAGGAGAATAGGAAAGTTTTGCCTATCTCAGGAATCCGTCCTCTACCACCTCATTTTTCAACTAATGAATCCAGGCACTCACTGGTGGGAGTCTTAAGCTCAGTGGATGATAAACAGGTCAAGAACATAACACCCCTTCTCTCTCCTCTCCACGTCCCCCTCCTTCCCTTCCCCCCTCCCACCACAGTGTCCCATTTTTCAGTTGTTCCTTTCTATGTTGGAGACAGCATCTTACTACATAGTATGGGCTAGCCTGGAACTCCCTAGGTAGTCCAAGTTGGCCTGGAACTCACAGAGAACTACCTTCTGGGAATGAAAGGCCTGTGCCACACCACACTGTTTCTTATCCCAGCACTGCTGACCTGGGTAGGATGTGGCCTGATTCCAGTCTGGGTTCCATGATACAGGTACAATGCCCCCTGGTGTCCATCCTCCAGGGGCGCCCCCACTGCTACATCGGTGAAACCGTCATGGTTCAGATCAGGAAGAGCAGCCATGGCAAAGCCAAACCGGGAATCCTGGGAGTGCGCTGGCTGGAGGGCTCCTTGGAGCATCAGCAAATGTTGCTTGTAACGGAGAAGAGATGGAAGGCGTTGCTTCTCTGGTGACCTTCGCCCCTCAGCAAGCTCTCATGTGTCTCCCTCTTCCCTTCCGCCATCACCCACACACATCTTATGGGGGGTCTCACTGACCCTTACCTGGCCCACCATGTACACATAAACACGCCCAGTCTCCTTGTTCTGGGGACCCAGGAACATGGGAGCCGCAACAAGCAGGATATCAGTTATTCCGTCCATATCTGTATCCAACGGGCAGAGCTCGCTGCCAAAGTACGCGCCGATCTGAGGATCCAAGAGCGAAGGGAAGATGATTGCGAACCGCGGGACTCGGCAGGAAGCATTTACCAGTCTGCCGATCTGGACCTGACATCCGTGACAGACTGCCCACCCAGAACTCAGCACGGGGCTTTCTAGCCTCGCCCTTGCCCTCCTCGGTCTCCTGGAAGTCCAAGGGCCCCACCCTCCCCCACCCTCCCTTGACCTCATACCTGATCCCCCTGGAGGCTCTGGGCAACCCTCACACCCCCATCTTTCTTTAGCTGGAAGGCGATAACTTTTCCTCGATGTTTAAACCTCGGTGCCCCCGAGAGGAAGAGGCGGCGCCCACCCGGCAGAAGCATGGAGGAAACAGAGTAACCTAAGGTGAGGAGGAGGTGATGTAAAAGGAACAAGATGAGGTCAGAGAGGAGGGTTTGCTGAAGGCGTGAGGCAGGGTTTGAAGAGATTTAAGGTTAAAAGAGCTGAGTGACAATCGGAGCTAAGAGTTAAGAGGAAGTACCTCACACCCCCTTAGCGGGTCTCCCCAACTCCCCCAGGTCCCCCGCAGCTCTCGGTGACTCACCCAGGTAGGCTGCGTGGTTCTGCAATGCAGGGGGAAACTCATCTTCCAGGGCAGCTGGTGGTGGGAAAAGGCGGCGACCTTCTTCAAGCCAGAGCACGGAGCCCCCCCAGTCATAGGCCCCCACCATCCCAAAGAGAATCCCATCCTGACCGGGAGAGACAACATGTGGATACTGTGAGAAGACAGTGGGGAATCGCTGGAAAAAGAACTTTCCATGGTGAGATGCTCACTACAGGTACCCTGTGGTCAGAAAGGCACGGAAGGTCAGGATGTGGGCTAGTTAAAGGGGAAATCTGGAAGGGCTTTGGGGTGGAGGTTACCAGAGTTAGGAGTAGGGAGGATTATGACGAGATGGAGAGGTAGGGGGCGCTGCAGAGGGTCAGGGTCTGTCCAACCTGGAGCCGGTGGATGGAGAAGCCAATCTCAGACATTTCTAGCCCAAAGGAGCTTTCATTTTCTCCACGGGACCCTTGGGCATGAGAAATTTGCGAGGCGCTATCAGGGGAGCTCGCTCTACTGAACTCACGCTAGAAGGCCCCCAACCCGAAGGACTTCCGCTTCGCCAGGATACTCATTACCTTCAAGACCGAAAATCCGGTCTCCCAGCGCATCCACGATGTCTGTCAGCGCAGCCTCATCCGTGACGTTGAAGAAGAAGCGCTCGTCTGGATCACTAGCAATAGCTCTGATTTCCCGAAGAAAAGAGCTGGGGTCTCTCTGTCGCCGGAGATAGTGACCAAGGACCTGGGTTCAAGATGGAGTCCATTAGCTGTGCGATGTAAGGTGTTAGAGCCGATACAGAACACGGCCAACTAAATAAAGCCCAGGGAGGGAGATAACAACTGAGGTCCAGGCAGTGGCTAGTACTATTGTCTCTGCTTTGATATCATGGAAGTCTTTCTTCCTCAATCTTTCTAGATTCAGAGTCAAGTCTTGGTCTGGAAAGATGACTCAGTGGTTAAAGTGCTTGCTATGCATGCCTGACAACCTGAGCTCAGATCCCCAGACCCACACAACATTCTGGACACAAGAGCACAAGCTTATCTGTAATCCCAGCATGCCCCAAAACAAGAGACAGAAGACCTGCCCGAGTCTCGTGGGTCAGCTAGTCTGGCTTACGGTATGCCACAGTGAATAAGATATCCAGCCAGTCCTGAACAAGACGGAAGGTGAGGACCAACATCTGAGGTTGTTCTCTGACCGGCATATACACACCCTGGTACGTGCACAGATGCACGTGCACACACAGATGCACACACACATACACACATCATACAAACACACACACACACACACACACACACACACACGCGATACAACACAAAACAACTGGACTCAATCAAGTCTCACCGCGATCCCGTAACGTGTCACTCTGCCAGCCTCACAGGCCTTCAGTGCTGCTGGAAGCTCCTCTCCATCATGGGACTCTCCATCAGTGACAACCACCAGCAGCCTAGCGGCCTCTGGTCTGCCTCCCCGGGACTGACTGAATCCTTCTGTGCTAAGAAGAGAAATAAAAGAATGATACATGGTCACACAGGCATGCACACACACAGGCATGCACACACATGCACGCACGCATGCACGCACACACGCACGCATGAACTGCGTATTTAGCACTGTCAGCAGTTTCCTGTGGTCAGATGTCTTTTACGCCATTCCCCAACAGTGTCTAGCATGCAAACTGGCACAGACTGTTTGGAACAGTAGAATGATCATATAGAATGATCCATCAGCAATGAAATATGTACAAGCTTGATTCATTCATAGATTCATTCAGCAAACATTGCACTTGGGTTGGCAAGATCAAGGAAATGGAGAATAGAGACTAGTCAGGTCAGGTAGTCTCCCCAGAGGGTTAGAGTCATGCTTGTAAAGAACGCTAGGACTTGAGTGGTTGAGAAGCTAAGAATCAGAATGGACGCAGAAGTAGAAGAGGAGAGATGGAGTTCTGTGTACAGAAACAAAGCAGACAAGGATACACCCACAGACACTGCAAAATGCAAATATAGTGAGAGAGAGTACAGTGACAGCCAACCCAGCCTTCCTCCATGAACTTCTGGCGCGCTGATAAAGAGAAGCACGCAGAGCACCTTGGGATGTGTGTGGGACACCCCAGACCCTCCCCATCGCCCTGCCGATCCTCCCTCCTCCCTCGCAACCCTCCGCCGCGCCTCACCATGCCACCATTATTGCTTGGGCGGTTCTCGTTTCTCGCCCCTCCCTCCGACTGAGGTTCCGTGCTGCTCTCACGACTTCCTCCTTTGTCCGGAAGTCTCCCAGGGACCACTCATGCACTGGGCTCTCCCCATACTGTACCAGGCCTACCTGAGGACAACAGACCATGCGCCCGTGTGGGATGGATGTAGAGCGTGCAGGCGATGGAGCACGAAGGATGAGCCGGGCGATCCCGGCACTTGGGAGGCAGAGGCAGGCGGATTTCTGAGTTCGAGGCCAGCCTGGTCTACAGAGTGAGTTCCAGGACAGCCAGGGCTACACAGAGAAACCCTGTCTCTCGGAAAAAAAAAAAAAAAGGACGGAGGGGGAGTGAAGGGCGTGTCCACCTCACAGCCTGTGGGCCCCGAGCCACTACATACACACAGCAGAGGAAGCTATGAGCGTGGCCCCTACACAATCACAAACTTACTTCAAACATGAATTTTTGTGACTTTTTGGGACCTTAACTGCACAGATCTTGACCATGAGTCCTGTAGAAGACAATGACCTGGGGCGATGTTAAGAGGTTGGACATGGCCCCTTGCCCCGAAGGATCCGTGAGCGTTTACCTCTTTCTCTCTAATCCCATCCACGTATCTTTCTCTTACCTGTATCTGCTCCGGATCGATAAACAGTCTTCCTACCAGCCTCCGAAGGAACGTCTGAACTTCTGACCAGGGATAGATACTATTGGAGCCATCCAAAACAATGACGACATCCATGTATGTAGGACAGCCTAGCAGGGGGGCAGTGATGGGAAACAGAGACAAGGGAGGATGCAGGGCGGAGTCACAAGGGAAAATGTCCCAAGAGGATGCCACAGTGTAAGCACTCATTCTTATGAGGAAAGCCAAGTGTAAGCACTCATTCTTATGTAGAAACCCAAGAATGTAAAGAATGAAGTCCGCACTACCTAGAGACTTACCGCTACTCAGTGCTAGGAAGACTGAGAGAGCCTCAGTCTTGTTTGTGTTTGTGGGGGCGGGGCAGTGATTGAGCAAGGCCTCCTCCGCTCATGCCCTACCAGTGTGCCACGGAGGGACATGCTCTGCGATGGCCAGGCGTGACAATGCATGGCTATTATCCCACTACTAGAGACTGAGAAGCTGAGGCAAGCACATTCCAAGTTCAAGGACAGCCTGGGCTACATAAGACTATCTCTCCCCAAAGGCAGCAGATAAGGAAGTCTATGAAAGGCACGAGGGGAGAACCCGGTAACTGAGGGCTCGCTTGGAGTCCGTAAGACCCACAAAAACAAGATATCGAAGACTCTGAGAAACTACTCTGGGTAGAAAACACTGTAAACAAAGGGAAATGGCACACAGAACAATAGTGTAAATGTGATGGATGAGGATAGGCTATGCACAGGATACGCTGGGTTAAGATCCTGGTGTCTTGAGGCTCTCCTAAGGAGTCTGAATTCTAATCTGTTAGCAAACAGGAGCCTCTTGTGCAAGAGGGCTGCACACTTGGGGATGATGAGGCCAGCGTGCAGACCCCCCACCAAGTCTTCTGTCCTGGTTTGTCCACCCCCATCCCCATCTGGGAACGGAGCTCTCGGGCCCTCCCACCGGCTCACGTTGGGCCGTAGGTGCCAGGCTCCCCCGGGGCCGGAATGAAGCGTCCACGCGGGCACAAATGCCAGAACTGAAGACGGAGCTGCCGCAGGCACGAGACCAGAGAGGGGCGCAGGCCTGGGTGGACAGGGAAAATGGCTATTCCAGGCTTGAGAGGCGCCTCTCAGAACACACCCCTAGTTAAAAAGAGGTGGAGACCACTCCATGGGGTACCCTGTCTTGCACTTTAGAGTTTTGAATTCCTTGTCTCCTCTCTACAGACTAATTTCTCTTACCACAATGCTCTTTTTGTTGTTGTTGTTTGGTTAGTTTTGGGTTTGGGTTTTTCAAAACAGGATTTTGCCGCATAGCACTGACTGTCCTGGAACTCACTCTGTAGATCAGGCCTGACTGCCTCCAGAGCACTGGGGTTAAAGGCAGTGCCACCACTGCCCAGACACCGGAATGCTGTCTTCCCTGCTGTGCGCCTTCTGAGGCCCTTCTTTCAGCTCACCATGAATCCCCCGTCAGCATCCGTCTCTAGGAGAGACATCCCCAGGTGCATATTCACAGCGGGCTGAGAGGAATTTCCCAGTTGATAGTCACCTGGTTGGAGGAGGGTAGAATAGAATTAAGTCATGAGGTCATAGTTCAGGTGCTTTAGGTAAGGGTCATTTGGGAAGAAAATGAAAAAGAATCCGTTGATGACAATCTGTCTAAGTTATGGGGACAAAGAAGCCGATGTCCAAGGAGTCAGAGTGACTAGATGTCAAAATCAGGGATTAGTAGGGGGAAGTCAGGCTTCTTACCCAGGTGGCCTTTGGTACATGGAGCACTGTGGAGTCCCCCGATAGAGCAGCGATAAACATCCCCCCTCCGGTCCCCTGCAGGCCCATCCCAGGGGGCGCCCACCAGCATCCTGGAAGGAGAACGTGGATATAAGATCCGGTGAGCATGATCCTTAGTACAGGGAGAGGGAGAGGGTATGAGATGGACCAGTCTACCTTGCCTCCCCTTTGTCAGTGCAATCACAGTCCCAATCCCATCTCCTCTGTTTTCCCTCTCACCATCGCTGTCCGCCCCCAACATGCTGTAAGACACTGTATCCAAATTCGGCCTCTGGTGGCCCTGTGAAGAGGCGTGGGTGACGCTCATCCAGATTAAAGGAGGAGCAGAGACCTGAGTGGGGAGGGTCATAATTAGCATCCACCAATGCTTAATGAAGGACTGGAGAGGCGCAGTGGGAGACAAGACAGGAGGGGGTGTTTCTGTCTCAGCTCTCCTGGTCTGCGTCAACTTCACACGCTCAGCGCCCCAGGTGGGATCATTGGATGACTCTCTCCCTGCGGGGTGGGGTGAGGGTCCTAAGGCCCTCTGCATTGCTGAGGCACAGCTGGATTTCCAGTCTCATTCCTGAAATCTCATTCACAGACACATCTGGAAAGGTCAAGTTACTCTTTCCCGTCATTCCTCCTACACATTCTCCTCTCTAAGCCATGAGAGTCGAAAGAGGTTTGTGGGGCGAGGGGACACGGAGCTGCCGCCTGGGTGTCTCCTCGGTCCCTTTCTAGACATTGTCACACTTGCACTTTCTCCAGGGCCGAGGGTGCTGTCTCCTTCCAGCCCTGCCAACCTCAGCGGCAATTAAGTGGGTGGAACCATTGGCCTGCCCACACACAGTGTTTGCCATCCATTCCTGTTAAGGGTCCTACCACCCCCAAGATTTCCCCCACAATCTGCTCCTGATCCCATCCACCTTACAATTACCCCTTGACTACTACTGTAGTTTCCTCAAATTTTAGCCCACACCAGGGGTCCCCAACTGTGTCCTGCTGATCCCTTTCTCCTGACCCCAATTCCCATAAAATCAGAGCTGTTATTTTAGGAAACAAAGATTATAGGGCACTAGCAGGGAAAAACTCCAAGCCTCTTGTCCCTCCCATGGTTCTCTTCTTCACTGTCTTGTTCTTCGCATCCAAGCGACTCTCCATTCCCCAGTGTCTACCTCCAGCTCACACTGCGCTCGCTTTCAGAACGGTATTTTATATGTGAGCCCTTTTTCATCCAGGAAATTGGCAGGGCTATGAGACCAGGAACTGTAGCTCAGTCGTTAGGCGAACCCAGAGTTCTGACCACACAGTAAGGCAATTATGCCTCAAGCACCAAGGAGTACCGATGGCAGGGAGAAGCGGGAATCAGACCAGCCAAAAGGATGATGGGAGACACGTCTCTCTTCTGTACCCTCATGTCTATGTAGTTTAGGACAGAGGTTTTAGATACTTAGGTACAAAGGTTTAGGTACTTAGATACAAGCCAGAAGGAGTTTTAGTCCCTGCCATTTAGGTGTGTAAGAATATGAGCACACATGAAACATAGCATCAGTATTAACTTCTGGCCCAAGCGCCCAACGAATCTTAGCCATAATGGTCCCAATTCTAAACAATCCACGGATCTTCCATCCCCACCAGAAACCAAGTTCTCGTCCCTCACCTGTCAGGAACGCCAGGGGCAAGAACAGGTGAGGGATGGAGGGAGGCGCCATGGCTGCTTGTCGGGTCCTGTCGGAGAAGCTGTGAGTCGCTCTGTCCCTGTCCTGAGTCGCTCTGTCCCTCTCCTTTGCTGTTTTCCTTACTTTCCCTCCTACCCTGCCCCCTCCCACTGGCAGCTAAAAATAAAGTTGGACGGAATGGGAGTGGTGGTGGAGCTGCGGGGAGCCCCAGACAGGAGCACAGAGCTGGCTCAGTCCAGCTCCCCACCTTGGTGCTGCCCCCTGGCGGCCTCAGGTTCTATTCGAAGAGAACACAAATTTTGACCCTTTCCGAGGCTACTTTTTTGTTGTTGTTGTTTTTTTTTTTGTTTTTTGTTTTGTTTTGTTTTGGTTTGGTTTGGTTTTGGTTTTTCGAGACAGGGTTTCTCTGTGTAGTCCTGGCTTTCCTGGAACTCACTCTGTAGACCAGGCTGGCCTCGAACTCAGAAATCCGCCTGCCTCTGCCTCCCAAGTGCAGGGATTACAGGCGTGCGCCACCACGCCCGGCTCCGAGGCTACTTTTATGCATGGTTTATTTGTTCAATGATTTCCTCCAGTTTGGAACAGAAAATAAGATTCAGAGACAATATTTTTTGCCTTATTAATCTTTTGCTTTAATTTTATATTTATTTATTTGCTTATGTAAGTACACTATAGCTGTCTTCAGCTGCCCCAGAAGAGGGCATCAGATCCCATTACATATGGTTGTGAGCCACCTTGTGGTTGCTGGGATTTTAACTCAGGACCTCTGGAAGAGCAGTCAGTGTTCTTAACTGCTGAGCCTTCTCTCCAGCTCCTTGCCTTATAAATCTTAATATGGAATATACAAAATAACAGCTGACAACAGCATTTTCCTTCCTACTGTGTGAAGGGCAGTCCTACTGTGTGACCTTGCCAGTCCACAGAGTTCTGGTCATGTTTATGTGTGTTTAATAGCTTTTGGAGAGTCCTTGCCTGTAAACATGTGTGCTTTGTGGTTTCAGGATAACATCTCACCATAACTTGAGGCTGTGAACATCTTAATTCGTGGATAGTTTAGAATTGGGACCATTATGGTGTGTCCACTACCTTTCCCCCAACACTTAGAATTTCAGTGAAAACCTGTGGGTAGCCATGCCAGCTGCTAACATCAAGGAAACCCAGCCATAGTGCCAGGAGTTAAGGCTTACGATGACCCGAGAGAGATGTCAACAAGGAAGCAGCTGGACAGAGTGACACTGCCTGCTTTCCTGGCTACTCAGAGCTCCAAGTGCCCGGCCAGCCCCGGGAACACAGTGAACACAAAACACACACACACACACACACACACACACACACACACACACGCCAGTGCCCGGCCAGCCCGGGGAACACAGTGAACACCCCCCCACACACACACATCTTGAATTGAATAAAAAAGTCAGTGAACAAACTGATCTTTAATTTGTTAGCCTAGAAGGCTTGCTTGCTCTGTGGGCAAGGACAGGTTATTTACATAGAATCACTGTACAGTATTTACAGGAAGAGGCCAGACACAGCAGCAGTCTGGATAGTTAGAGAAAGGGGAAGAATCAAGCAGGAAAGAAAACTCCAATATCAAAGTGTACGCAGAAATTGAGAAGTGTGGAGGCTGGAGGGGGGTCTGGGCTAAGTCAGGAGGCAGTCTGCAAACAGCCTGCAGCTGTGAGGGAAGTGTGTGCTGGGCAGGAAAGCAAGCCTGGAAAGGATGGAGTGTGGAAGAGAAAAAGCTATGCTACATGCTGTTTCAGAAAAAGAGAATACAGTTAGCACGTTACCATCCATAACTGATGGACGGTACCCTACCAAAAAGTAATCCCCCTCCCCTTTTCAAGTATGTGGGCAGGAGACTAAGAAAGAGAATTCTGTCTCAGGGTGACAAATTCTTAACTAGACTCAAGACAAAGGGACGAGAGCTAGGGATTCTGGCAATGGGACTGAAGCCCAAGCGCAGAGGCATGCCGGGTCTCCCCTTAGCATCCCTTCCTGACCCTCTTGGGCAGGCTCTTCCCCTCGTCCCTAATGATCTGGACTTTAACTTCAGTCGAGGAGTTGAATTACAGTGAGGCTGGCACACCGGACAGTCTAAGCTTCCATCTACCCGATCTGGGTTCCCTCCTTATCTCGTACCAGTGTCTGTCAGGGCTTGAGTCGTAGCCAGGGACAGATTAGGGTGAGAATAGACAGGATGGAGGATATGAGGCCGCACAGCCCCACAATCCCAGGGCCACACCGCCAGAGGCCTAGTTTGTCCAGTGGGATGAAGAGGTCACAGGCATTTCTGAGCACATCCAGCAGAAGAGGCGGGTGACCTCGAAGGACACGAGCCAGTAGCAGGATCCGGAGCTGAAATTTCAAAGCCAGCTGTGGCAGGCATCCTCCTGGAGTCCCTGGTCCTCCAGGTCCCCCAGTCTCTACTCCTCCTGAGACTCCTCCTCCAGAAACCTTCATTCGCCTGCTGTAAGCTGAAGTTTCTTGTTCCATCAGTAGGCGAATCTCATAAGCATCACGGCTCAGGTTCATGATGAGGGAAAACAGATAGTACCTGAGACACACAGGGAAGATCCACGAGTTAGAAGAGGCACAAATGTCTACTGAACAACACGGTCCATGGACTGGAGAGGGATTCCACATTAGAACATCAGAAGTGACTGCTGTAATCCACTGCTAGAAATGCCCGCTGGCACTGGAGAGAGGGCTTATGGGTAAAGGCGCTTGCCATTCAGCCTGAGGTTCTTTGCTTTTTTTTTTTTTTTTTGGTTTTTTGGATTTGTTTTTTTTTTGAGACAGGGTTTCTCTGTATAGCCCTGACTGTCCTGGAACTCACTCTGTAGACCAGGCTGGCCTCGAACTCAGAAATCCACCTGCCTCTGCTTCCCAGAGTGCTGGGATTACAGGCGTGCTCCACCACCGCCCGGGCCCAGCCTGAGGTTCTAAGTTTGATCCCCAGATCATCTGACTTCCCTGAGCTGTCCTCCGACTTCCACAGACACACTAATAATAATAAACTAAGATATTATGCTACATATAAGACAGACAGACAGACAGACTATCTTGCTGGGCTGGAGAGATGGTTTGTTCAGAGGTTAAGAGCACTGACTTGCTCTTCCTGAGGTCCTGAGTTCAATTCCCAGCAACCACATGGTGGCTCACAACCATCCATAATGAGATCTGACTCCCTCTTCTGGTGTGTCTGAAGACAGCTACAGTGTACTTACATATAATAATAAATGAATCTTTAAAAAAAAAAAGGTATTTGCCTTCCATGCACAAGTCCTGGTTTCAGTATCAGCAACAGCAGAAAAGAATCCTCCTTTCTTGACAACATGCTAGGTTCAATAAATCTGATACAGAAACTCATCATCATACTTATGTGGTAAACCTAAACAGCCTAACTTTTGAAGTATGGAATAAGACTGTGATTGCAGAGGGCAAGACACAGGAAGACAGTAGCTAATGGGACAAACATTCAGTTCTACAAAATAAATAGCCCTATATATCTAACATGGTGACTGCAGTTACTATATCAGTTAACATAATAACATATAGTTAATATAATCATGTACTTGAAAGCTGCTAAATGGGTCGATCTCAGCTTGTGTTCTTATCATTAAAAAGATGTCACCATGAGGTTATAAGCATTTTAAAATTTATTTATATTATATTATATTATATTATATTATATTATATTATATTATATTATATTTATGGGTGTTTTGCCTGCATGTATGTCTGTGCACTACAGAAGGCCAGAAGAATATGTCAGATCAGCTGGAATTGGAGATTTAGGTGGTTGTGAGCACCACGTATCCTCTAGAAGAACAACTAGTATTCTGAACAGCTGTGTCATGTCTCCTGCCCCATTATAAAAATGTTACTATCTTGACTATGGTGATCATTTCACCATATACAAACCATCACACTGTATACTTAAATACATATAATTATATTCCTGAAATACTAAAGAAAAAGCAACTCTCCTGCTAGTCTACAATGCCCTTATGTGCACCTTAAGGTCCTGGCTTAAAATGTATGAGTCATGAAATCTGCCAAGATCAACAACAAATTTCTTTTCTGTTTTTTTTTTGTTTTTGTTTTTTTTTTTGGTTTTTGGTTTTTGGTTTTTTGAGACAGGGTTTCTCTGTATAGTCCTGGCTGTCCTGGAACTTACTCTGTAGACCAGGCTGGCCTCGAACTCAGAAATCCGCCTGCCTCTGCCTCCCAAGTGCTAGCATTACAGACGTGCGCCACCACTACCCAGCTAACAAATTTCATTTTTGACACAATCCTTCTAAGGCACCCACTCTGAGCTGGGGGGGGCAGTGGTAACATGCTTGCCACTGGAGAGTGATGCCTGAAGCTCAGGTGCCCAGAGTCGATGTCAGTGCTGGCAGCTGTGAATTCAGAGACTCCCAGAGGAAGGCGGCTAGGCAGACTAGCATTGTGTAGGTGAGCTCTGGGTTCAACTGAAAGACCCTGTGTCCATGAATATGGTGGAGAAAGACAAAGGGACACTTCCAAAGCCAACCTTGGGCCTCTAGGGTTATACATGTACCTAGACATTTGCATACATTCATGCAAACACACACACACACACACACACACACACACACACACAGAAAAATACATTTAACCTGACCCTAGTAATGCAAACCTATTTTGAAAGAACAAATTTAGTTGTTCAAGAGACACATATAATCTCTGAGTTCAAGGCCAGCCTGGTCTACAGAGTGATTTCTAGGACAGCCAAGGCTACACAGAGAAATCCAGTCTCAAAAAGACAGAGGACAGAGGATGTGAGAGAGAGAGAGAGAGAGAGAGACAGACAGACAGACAGACAGACAGACAGACAGACAGACAGACAGAGACAGACAGAAAGAGAGAGTTAGTTGCAGGCTGAAGTGGTGGTGCATGCCTATGATCTCAACATAGTTTAGGATCAGTAGTTCGAGGACAACCTGGGCTACATGAGACCCTGTCTCAAGAAAGAGAGAAGGGCTGGAGGGATTGCTCAGTGGTTAAGAGCAATGACTGATCTTCCAAAGGTCCTGAGTTCAAATCCCAGCAACCACATGGTGGCTCACAACCATCCATAATGAAATCTGATGCCCTCTTCTGGTGCCTGAAGGCAGCTGCAGTGTACTCACATATAATAATAAATAAATAAATCTTATATATATATATATATATATATATATATATATGTATATATATATATATATATATATATATACATATATATATATTCCCTTTAAACAAAGAAAGAAGAAAACATACTTATACAGACTTTATATCCAATCTCTAAGAAAAAAAACAAAGACCCCTCCCAAAGGTCCAGACATATTAACTGACTGCTTGAGATACTAGATTATAAATTTCTTAAGCAGAAAAAATATATATGTATTTTGAGACAGTATTACTCTGTAGCTCCGGCTGACCTGGAACTCACTATGTAGAGTAGGCACACTTCAGATTCACAGAGATTACCCCTGCCTTTGCCTTCTAGTGCGGGAATTAAGGGCCTACATCACCACACTTGACCCAGCTCAAAACCTTTTTGTTGTTTTGAGACAGGATTTATTTCACTATGTGGTTCAGGCTGGCCATGATTTTTTTTTTTTTTTTTTTTTTTTTTTTGAGACAGGGTTTCTCTCTGTGGCTCTGGCTGTCCTGGAACTCACTCTGTAGACCAGGCTGGCCTTGAACTCAGAAATCCTCCTGCCTCTGCCTCCCAAGTGCTGGGATTAAAGGCGTGCGCCACTACTGCCCGACTGGCCATGCATTTTTGGTCTGCAGACAGAGTCAGAGGTAGACACCAGACGCTCTCCTCCACTGCTCTCCGCCATGTCTTGAGACAAGGTCTTTGACTGAGCCTGGCGCTCTCCACTCGGTGGACAGACGCACCCTCCTTACTCAGCCTCCCAGCATTAGGGCGCACAGGCATGAGCAGTACAGCTGACTGGTGTGGTTGCTGGGACCAAACTCAGCTCCCTGTGCATGTACGCAACAACCACTTTTCATGGCTTAGGCACCTCTGCAGCCTGGATTTTGTTTTTAATCGAGCCTAGTTACAGAGTCTCTCTGTGGCCAGTCTTGTCCCTACCCCAGCTGTTGACGTTGATAAAGTAGCTAGTAGCATGAATGTGAATCACGTCATTATGTCTGCTCTTAAAATTATTCACCCCCATCCCTTTTTTTGTATTTTTGAGACAGGGTTTTTCTGTGTAGCCCTGGCTATCCTGGAACTCACTCTGTAGACCAGGCTGGCCTCAAACTCAGAGATCTGCCTGCTTCTGCCTCCCAAGTGCTAGGATTACAGGTGTGCACCACCACGGCCCGGCTCACTCTTCTTATCTAATAACAATCAGCCCAAGATACCTCAGCTACACCCTCAGCCCCTTAACGTTCGTTACCTTGTAGCATTCTTTTCATAATCACGAAAGTGGTGTGCTTGCACGCGCGCGCGCGTGTGTATGTTCCTGTGTGTAGATGAAAGCATGGGCAGCTGCATAAGCATGTGTCTGAGAGACCAAAGGACTCCTCACGCATGGAGATCAAAAGGACAAGCTCAAACCTCATTCTTGGTACTACCTACCTTGTTTCTGGAGACAGGGTCTCCCATTGGTCTGTTTGCTATTTGTTGTGAGTATTTGTTTTCGGTTTTTTTTTCTTTTCTTTTTTTTTTTAAGATTTCTTTATTTTATGTATAGTTGTTTTGACTCATGTATGTCTTGTGCACCATGTACATGCAGTGCCTGCGGAAGCCAGAAGAGGGCATCAGATCCCTCTAGAACTGGGAGTTACAGAGGGTTCTGAGCTGCAGTGGGGGTGCCGGGCTCCTAGTGGTCAAGCTCTGTCGAGTGCAGAGGAGGGGCTCTCCCGCGCCTGGGCTGCCATTAGCTCGGGATGCAGAACTCTCGCTCCTCCAGCTCCATGTCTGCCGCAGGCTGCCATGCTTCCTGTCATGGTGAGAATGCACTGAACCTCTGAAGCTGTAAGCCAGCCCCAGTGAAATGTTTGCCTTTATGAGAATTGCCTAGGTCATGGTGTCTCTTCACAGCAATAAACCCTAACTAAGACTAAGACAGTGTTTTTAAAACTCATTGAGTCATCTTAAACTTTATGTTTGAAGGATCAGGCACCACATTTGTTCGGCTTATGCTTAATCTTCTGTCCCACAGTAAGAAACAGAGAAATGTTTTTGGAAAGTCCAAGCAGTGGGAGTGGCATGTGCTTATGGAGTCCCAGGTACTAGGGTAGCCAAGATAGGGATTCTTTGAATCAGGAATTCCGTAGCAGCCTGAGTAAAAAGCCGAGACCCTCATCCCTTTCATGTATGGAGGTACACATATGTGTACACATGCATGTGAACCCCAGAGTTCAACTTGGGGGTCTCGCCTCAGTTGCTATCCACCTTGTTTTTGAGACAGGATTTCTCACTTGGCCTGGAACTTGCTCCTTTTTCTAGGCCAGCAGGCCAGAGAGTCTTAGGAATCCTCCAGTTGAACTCCATATTGCTAGGATTGCAAGAATGTGTCGGTATGCGTGGTTCTGGTTTTTGTTTTTTAACATGGGTTCTGGGGAATCAAACTTAGGTCTTCATGCTTGGAGAACTGTGTTATCTCCGTCCTATTCGACCACATTATCTCAAAAGAAAAAAAAGCTAGACATGGTATCACATGCCTGTAATGCTGTCCTAAAACTGGAGCACCTAAAGCAGGAGAACCCAAGTTTCAGGCAAGCCGGGGCTATGCAGGGGGACATAATCTAAAACTAAAACAACAAACAACAGAAAACCACACAAGATGAATCTGTCACCCATCCACTCACTTATGTGGCATAGCAAATATAACTTCCACCTGATATTGTTACTTTTTTATGGTTTAAGCTTCAAATGAAGATTGGAAGCCAAATGGTCAATTAAGATAGATATAATTGTCATGGCACAGTGGCACATACCTTTAATCCCAGTACTCTGGAAGCCGAGTCAGGTAGATCTCTGTGAGTTCAAGGCCAGCATGTTCTATACAGTGAGTCAATCAGGGTTACAGAGGAAGACCTCGCCTCAAAAAAACAGATAAACATGGCTGGAGAGATGGCTCAGTGGTTAAGAGCACTGGCTGCTCTTCTAGAGGTCCTGAGTTCAATTCCCAGCAACCACATGGTGGCTCACAACCATCTGTAATGGGATCTGATGCCCTCTTCTGGTGTGTCTGAAGACAGCTACAGTGTACTCATATACATAAATAAATAAATTTTTTAAAAAGCAAATGGATAATATACAGTCAGTCCACCCATGGAGGATTAACAGGATTAATCCCAGGATCGTTTCCTCTGCTGACCCCTCCAAATTCTATCCAAATCCACAGCTGCTCAAGTCTCTTAGATAAAGTGGCATTGTATCTATATATGATCCACACAATCCTCTGTATCCACCTCCAGACTGTTTATAATATCTAATACAATATATGTGCAATGTAAGGAAATATTGCATTGTTTAAGGAATAACGACACGAACAATTTTCACGTTTAATTCAGATGCACTTTCCCCTCAACATTTCCAGCCTGTGGTTGTTTAAATCAGCAGATGTGGGAACAATGGGTGTGAAAAGCCACTGTACACTCAAAAAAAAAAAAAAAAAATCCTGAGATGGAAGTGGGATGGGTCAGGAGGTAGAAGTACTTGCCACGAAACCTAATGGCTTGAGTTTGAGTCTCGGCCTGAGTTTGTTCCTGGAACTCACAGTAGAAGGAGAAAACCAGCCACTAAAAGCTGTTGTCTGAGCCATAGATGTGCGCTGCAGTGCCTGCCATAATAATCTGGTTAATGTAAATATATGGGGCTAGAGTAAAAGCACTGGCTGCTCTCCCCTAGGACCTGGGTCTTGATTTCCAGAATCCACATGACAGCTCACCACCATCCTAACTACAATTCTGATGCCCTCTTTTGGCCTCTGCCAGCACCAGGCACATAAGTGGTGCACAAACACGCAGGCAAAATACCCACACATGTAAAACAGAATGTTCGCTAGTACCCGCCATGCAAGCTGAGCAGACCGAGGGCAACAAGTACTCTTGTAGGACAAAAGGAACACCGACCTGAACGAACGCTGGGCCCACTTTTCCTGGTCCACGCGGGGAGCCAGCCCAGACTTTCCAGCCCATAGAACATTGTCACAGGCAAAGTACAGGGCTCGGTTGAGGTGACTAACAGTGATGCAGAATCTCAGGACGACATCTGACAGGTGCACAGCTCTCTTGGCCGACTCCAGGGCATCTGCTGAGTTCCCCAGGCGCAGCACTTGTGGAGAACAAGGGAGAGTGAGGATTTGAGGTAGAGAGGCAGGGGTGGGGGTGGGGAGGAAAGAAAAAAGTAAACGTTGAACAAGCAAGAATAACAGACAGAAAGAAAAAGTAAAAATAACTTGTTTTTTCTTTTTTCTCTTTAAATTTATTTATTATATGTAAGTAGCTGTGTTCAGACACTCCAGAAGAGGGCGTCAGATCCCATTACAGATGGTTGTGACCCACCATGTGGTTGCTGAGCTTTGAACTCAGGACCTTTGGAAGAGCGGTCAGTACTCTTAACTGCTGAGCCCGATGTTCTTTTTTCTTCCTTTTTTTTTTTTTTTTTGTTTTTGTTTTTGTTTATTTTTGTTTTGTTTTGTTTTTTGAGACAGAGTTTCTCTGTGTAGCCCTGGCTGTCCTGGAACTCACTCTGTAGACTAGGCTGGCCTCCAACTCAGAAATCCACCTGCCTCTGCCTCTCAAGTGCTGGGAGTAAAGGCGTGCGCCACCACCACCTGGCTGATGTTCTTTTTCTTCAAATCGTAATTCATTTTTGTGCCAATTTAGTTTTTCCTTGCCGCATCTCTCCAATCAGCACTAACTTCCTTATACCCGTTCTCTTACCCCAACTGGAAGCATGCAGGACAGAGCCAAATGGTGGCAAACTGGCAGAGGGAGCATACAGGAGGGAGAGCCATGGGCCACCAGCTGAGGAGGATAAGAGGAAGGTTTGCTTTACTTACACTTTCGTCCGAGGCTCAGATGACCCTCCAGTTGCCGAATCTGTTTCTGTAACTCAGGACTAGCCCCGTGTCTCTGCAAAGCATGGCCGAGAAGGGAACAGGCGTACTGGGCGGCCCTGGAGGGGAGGACAGGCAGCAGGGTCAGGGGTCAGGGACAGGCCTCCCTAGCCTCTCTGCCAACAATGTCCTCCGTGGGCTGGTGAGGCGGTGAAGAGCACTTGCTCTTGCAGGGGACGTGGGTTCCAGTCCCAGCACCCAGATGGTGGCTCACAACTGTCTATAACTCTACTTCCCGGCGATCCACCACCGCCTTCTGCCCTCTGCAGGCATCAGACACACATGTGTATGTGTACACATACATTCTTGCAGACAAAACACTCAAATAAGTAACTGATAAACAACACCCCCGCTAGGGACACTTCCTCCCTTTCACGCTAACATCTTTCGGGTTTTCCTTAAGGCCAGGGGAAGGGAAAGACGTGCCGAAAAAATAAAGACTAGAAGATGGTGGGGAGCACTATTTGGAGTTAAGAGACTAAGAGTTTTGAAAACGATGAGGCCTAAAGGGTAAGCAACCCGGGGTCCATCGCAAGCGTCCACACGAGAATTTAGACACGGAACACGACAGGGGGAGATCTAGTTGAAGGGCAGATTACTTCTCTGGATAGGTAAACTAAGAGATTAAGGTCCTTGAACTGGATGGAAACCGAGGGAGAGCTGAGATAGCGAGGCTCTTAGGTCACAACCGGTGAGAGGACGCAGAACCGAAAGGATCGCTCCTCATGCCACCGCAGCAGTGAGGAAACTGTTGCTCTTCGTGGACACCGTAACCCTAGGAGGCCTCCCCGCTGGCCCACTCATGCCTCAGTTTCCCCATCTTTCCCTTGAGCAGGGAAGAATCATCTCACAACCGGCTGGCTGCGGAGTGCGCCTCCCGGGCCGCGCGGGCCCCCGTAGCCACAGCTGACCCTTAGGGACCCCGTAGCGCGCCCGTCGCCTCGCGGGAACCTGCTCTGCCCTCCCGCCCGCGCTCCGCCGTCGGCCGCACCTACACAGCCGCTCCCGGGCTTGGCTCTGAGAACTGAAGCGGACCCAGGCGTCCATGACAGCGGCAGCCCGGGCCCACGGCGCCGCAGCCCGCCTGCTTCCAGCCCCAAGTCACGCCTCCTGGGCGAGCAACGGGGCTTCGCGAGGGACAAACGGCGGCAGGAAAGCCGACCAGCCGGAGCCAGCCTTGAAGCGGAATTTTCAGGCAGCGAAGCGAGATCGTGGGTGCATTTCCGGCAGTTCACCCCCTCTGGGTCGGTCTCCAGCTTTTAAACATGCTCCCAGAAGCACATTCTGCTTTAAATTCTCAGCAGCAAGAAGTAGGGCCTGCGGGAGCCCGGAGGCGCCTTAGGACGCAGCCAAGGCACACACACCTTCCCGGCCCAAACCCTCTCTGGTACTGAAGAGTCCAAAACAGCAGGAGCCTGTCCTAGACTATTTGTCGTAGGGAAAGTGGATGCGATGAGATGCAGTCTGGCAACCTCCTCCCGAATAGAGGATGTGGACTCTAGGGGCAGAATAAAGCACATTGCATAGGCTAGCTACCACATCTGCAGGCTCCAGAACACCTTTCAGGTCAGCAGTGGTGAAGGACGAAATACGTCAGAGATGCTCATTTTCTCAGGGGCTGCAGTGTCTGAATGGGAGTGATCATTATGCTCTGCCTTAATTTGCTGGAGGAAACTTGGCCCTGCTCTACTGAGCGGCACCGGAGTAACTCGGCCAACTCTGTCCCTTCCTAGCCCCACAACTCTTGACTCATTTAGCCCGCTGCCAACTTACAGGTCACTTCTGGGGTTATTCCCCAAGATACTACCTGAAACATTCTTATCCAGTGTCTGGTTGGAGACATCACATGTTAGACATCCATCTCCCTGCTCTTGCCATGAACTGGGGTCCAATTCTTTTTTGTTTTTTGTTTTGTTGTTGTTGTTGTTTTGTTTTTTGTTTTTGTTTTTCCAAGACAGGGTTTCTCTGTGTAGTTCTGGCTGTCCTGGAACTCACTCTGTAGACCAGGCTGGCCTCGAACTCAGAAATCCGCCTGCCTCTGCCTCCCAAGTGCTGGGATTAAAGGCGTGCGCCACCACCGCCTGGCCTGGTGTGGTACATGTACATTCTTACATGTAAAGGACTGTTCACAACGGTCTCTAACTCCAGTTTCAGGAACTCCGATGGTCTCTTCTGGCCTCCATGGGCACCAGGCATGCGTGAGGTGAATGTATGGACTTAACAGGCTAACATTTGGGGCTGGAGAGATGGCTCAGTGGGTAAGAGCACTGACTGTTCTTCAAAGGTCATGAGTTCAAATCCCACCACCCACATGGTGGCTCACAACCATCTGTAGAGAACTGTACTTACATATATATATATATATATATATATATATATATTTTTTTTTTTTTTTTTCTGAGACAGAGTTTCTCTGTGTAGTTCAGGCTGTCCTGGAACTCACTCTGTAGACCAGGCTGGCTTCAAACTCAGAAATCCGCCTGCCTCTGCCTCTCAAGTGCTGGGATTAAAGGTGTGCGCCACCACTACTGCCCGGCAAATAAATAAATCTTTAAAAAAAAATCCAAGCTCCAGAAAATTACTTCAAAAAACAAAACACAGGCTGACATTCATAAACGTTAAAAAAATTCACCTCTTTTCATCCTTCCTGTTCCTCCTCCTCTAGGACATTGGCACAGAGAAACCTCCAGGTCAGGGAACGGCATCTTACAGCCCAGGAATCTATGAGGGCAAGCCACCCTAGTTAAGACTCTTAGCACTGGACACGAGCCTGAACTGGCCATTTCCTGTAACCAGGCAAGACTTCCAGTGGAGGAATTATGACACCAACCAAGTCACAAAACCTTCAACCTACAATTTGTCCTGCCTTCAGGATGTGCTGGAGGAAAAGTGGTGCAGAAATAGTGGGAGTGGCCAACCAATGACTCGTCCAGCTTGAGAGGGATGGGCCCAACAGGGCGGGCACCAGAGGCTGGAGAGCCTAGAAACCTAGGATAGAACAGACAGGAACGGGCTGGGGGGAGATGACAGGACTAATGAGGTTCTGCTATACTCATAAATTGTGCCTAGCACATCTGTTCATTAGAGAGGCTTCACACAGTAACTGATGGGAACAGAGGCACAGACCCACAGCCAAGCATTAGGTGGAGCCTGGAGAATCCCACAGAAGAGGGGAAGAACTGTACAAGAAAATGCAGAGTTGGGCAGTGGTGGCGCACGCCTTCAATCCCAGCACTTGGGAGGTGGAGGCAGGCAGATTTCTGAGTTCCAGGCTAGCCCGGTCTACAGAGTGAGTTCCAGGACAGCCAGGGCTATACAGAGAAACCCTGTCTCGAAAACCACCCAACCACCCAACCACCCAGAAAATGCACAGAATCAAGTAAACTGGGCCTACAGGGGCCCAGAGACTGAACTGCTACACAGGGAGCCTGCGGGAGACTGCTTCGCAAACGCTATAGTTGTGTAGTTGGTCTTCTTGTGGGACGTCTAACAGTGGGGGCAGGGCTGTCTGATTCTGCCGCCTGCTTTTGGAACCCTTTCTTTCCTCCTACTGTGTTGAGTCATCGAGCCTTAATGAAAGAAGGTGCCTACCCTTACTGCAACTTAATATACCATGGCTGTTGATACACACGGGAGGCCTACCTTCTTCTGAAGAGAAATGGAGTGGATGGGGCACGGGGGGGGGGGGGGCAAAATGTGGTTGAGATGTTTAAAAAAAAACATTAAAAAAAGAATAAATCGCCAGGCAGTGGTGGCGCATGCCTTTAATCCCAGCACTTGGGAGGCAGAGGCAGGCGGATTTCTGAGTTTGAGGCCAGCCTGGTCTAGAGTGAGTTCCAGGACAGCCAGGGCTACACAGAGAAACCCTGTCTGGAGAAAACCAAAAAAAAAAAAAAAAAAAAAAAAAGGATAAATCGATCAATCCAGCTCCCCACTCCCAAAAAGAATAAAATCAGCTGACGTAGTAACCTGAAGCAGACCCAGTCTGGTTTTCAGAGCAGGTTTCAGAACAGCCACGGCAGAGGAGAAACCCCATCTTAAAGAAAATGTGTAGCTGGAGTTGGCTCAGTCGTTAAGAACACTTGTTTTTGGAGAGAGCCCAGCTTCAATTCCCAGCATTGACATGTTGGTCACAACCATCTGTAACCTCCAGGGGAGATGAATTCCAGGGGATCCAACCCCCTCCTCACACCTCAGCAGGCACCAGGCATGAACATGGTACAGAAACACGCAAAGGAAAACACCTATACACGTAACTTTTTTAAAAAAGTAAAGCTCAGCCGGGCGTGGTGGCACATGCCTGTAATCCCAGCACTTGGGAGGCAGAGGCAGGCGGATTTCTGAGTTCGAGGTCAGCTTGGTCTACAGAGTGAATTCCAGGACAGCCAGGACTACACAGAGAAACCCTGTCTCAAAAAACCAAAAAAAAAAAAAAAAAAAAAAAAAAAAGCACCTGTTAACCTCAACAACCTAGCACTGGAGGGAAATTAGTAAGGTAGTTGAGTACCAGGCTAGCCTGAGCTAGTTAGTTTTAAGTCCCTGCTTATAAAGCAGCAGCAGCAACAGCCTGACTATAGTTCTGGGAAGGAAAAACAAAAAACAAAACAACAAAAAGCCCTACAATATTACAAACCAGATCTCCACCACCCACTATAAAAAGAAACCTAGGGCTGGGGTTGGCTCAGTTGTTAAGAGCACTGGCTGCGCCGGGCGTGGTGGCGCACACCTGTAATCCCAGCACTCTGGGAGGCAGAGGCAGGTGGATTTCTGAGTTCGAGGCCAGCCTGGTCTACAGAGTGAGTTCCAGGATACCTAGGACTACACACAGAGAAACCCTGTCTCGAACCCCCCCCCCCAAAAAAAAAAAAGAGCACTGGCTGCTCTTCCAGAGGACAGAAATTGAATCCCCCATCCACACAGCAGCTCAGAGCACCTCTAATTTCTGTCCCAGAGGTTCTGGAGCCCTGTTCTGACCTTCTCAGGCACCAGGCACATATGTAGCATACAAACATACATGTAGGCAAGAAACTCATTAGATGGATATTTTTAAACCAAAATGGCTGTGTACTGGTGGTACATGCCTTTTATCCCAAACTTGGGAGGAAGAGGCAGGCAGATCTCTGTGAGTTCCAGACCAGCCTGGAGAAAGAGAAAATGGGGTGGGGCTGGGGGTGGGGGAGGATCTGGAGAGTTGGCTCAGGGTTAAGGGTACTGACTGCTCTTCCAGCTCACAACTGCCTGTAACTCCAATATCGGACACTCCCACAGATATACAAACATGCACAACACCAATGCATATAAAATCAAAGTACATAAACTAAACTGTTGACACACATTTCTAACATATACAATTTGAAATTTTATGGTATAAAAATGACATTAGGAATAGCAAAAAATTGCTTATTTAAGCTCAAGTTTCAAAGTCACAGTAGTTAAAGAGTTTCTACTGTGCATGGTTAAGTTCTGTAGGAGAAAGAGGAGTCAGAAGGCCACAAAACAAACTGATGAGTTTTCCTTCTTTTCTACCTCCTCTACCCCAGGACAAGATCTCTCTCTCTTTTTTTTTTTTTTTGTTTGTTTGTTTGTTTGTTTGTTTTTGAGACAGGGTTTCTCTGTGTAGCCCTGGCTGTCCTGGAACTCACTCTGTAGACCAGGCTGGCCTCGAACTCAGAAATCCGCCTGCCTCTGTCTCCCAAGTGCTGGGATTACAGGCGTGCGCCACCACGCCCGTCCAGGACAAGATCTCATAGGGCCCAGGCTGACCTCCAACTGGCTATGTAGCTGGGGACTTCAACTTATGATTCTTTAGCCTTCACCTCCCCAGTAAGTGCCAGGACTACGGCAGGAGTACCATGCCCATTCTCGCCCTGTTAAAGCCTGAGGCTGTGCACACTAGACAGACATTCTACCAACTGAACCACAACCCCAATCCCCATGAGCTATTCTTGTATTTCTCAAAGCACAAGGAACATCCAGAAATATAAGAACACAAGCTAGAAGAGGATCATCCCAACTAAGTAACCACGTCGTATCCCGGCAGTTCAGCTACTGCCTCTCTGGCTTATACTATTTACCAGCCGTCATGACCCTCAAGCTTACTCAACTCACTCTTCCAAATACCTTAGAATACCTAGAAATCAGCCGAGCGGTGGTGGCGCACGCCTTTAATACCAGCACTGGGGAGGCAGAGGCAGGGGGATTCTGAGTTCGAGGCCAGCCTGGTCTACAGAGTGAGTTCCAGGACAGCCAGGGCTACACAGAGAAACCGTCTTGAAACAAACAAACAAACAAACAAACCTAGAAATCGCCGGGCGGTGGTGGCACACGCCTGTAATCCTAGCACTTGGGAGGCAGAGGCAGGGGGATTCTGAGTTTGAGGCCAGCCTGGTCTACAGAGTGAGTTCCAGGACAGCCAGGGCTACATAGAGAAACCCTGTCTCGAAGAAAAAAGAATACCTAGAAATCTGAGAACCGGGCTTATCTTTCACCAAACTAATCTTATTCAATCTACCTTATCAGAAACCACCAAGGCACCCTAACCCTGCAAATCTAAACTAAAATATATTCTTAACCAATTCAACCCAAAACCCTAAGCAATTTACCAAAAGGAAGGGAAGGGCCAATAGTATTTGAAAAAATGTTAAGTTTAATATTTGCCATTATGCACTGAGGAGACAGAGACAGGAGCATCAGTCTGAAGCCAGTGTGGGCCACATAGGAACCTACACAAACAAATCGGTCACTACAGACATACCAGAAAAATCATTTCAGCTAAAAACTATGACAAAGGGATAGTAATGTCTTTTTTTTTTTCTCTTGAGACAGGGTCTGTGTAGCCTGGAACTCTACTGTAGACAAGGTTGGCCTTACACTCAAGAGATCCGCCTGCTTTCCAAGTTCTGGAAAAGTGTGCATATTGTTACACAATACTCAAGCTGGGTTTCTTTTATGTTGTAGGAACTAACAAACTTCACAGTTCAGCACTATATTCAAAGTAGAACCGGCTGAGCATCTCAAAGCCCCATGTATTAAATCATAAACTGGGTATGGTGGCCCATGGGTGCAATCTTAGCACCTGGGAGAGAAGAGGCAGGTATCAGACCATCAAGGTCATTCTCGGCAATAGTCAGTGAGGCCAAGACCAGCTGCACAAGGCTCTGTCTGACAGAGAAGCAAAAGAGACCCCAATATCTATCTGTTCACAAGAGTATGTAAAACAGTATGTAAAATTCATTCCTTAATGCCATAAGAAAAATCTCATTACCCCTGCTCTCATCTTCTAAGAAAAAATGCTGAGCAGTCTCCTTGAGCCTTTCTAGAAACTCAGAATGCCACATCAGACAGATGTATCTTCACAATCACTCAGAATGCCCCACTATAGCTGTTCAGTTTCCAAAACAGTAAAACAGTTTTAAATGTAGAAAACAAAATGGAACATTTATTTTTTCTTAAATTCAAAAGCAATATTAAGTAGATGGGGTAAGAAATTAAATATAAACACAAGGTCCGCTTGAGCCCTGTTTATCCAAGGCAGCCTAACCAAATGGACTTGCAGAGAGACCATCTGGTCAACAGAGGATTTATCAACGACGTCTCCGGTCTGGACTCCTGCTTCGTCTTCGGCCTCCTCTAAGGAAAATGAAGAAAACAAAAGGGGAACATCAGAAAGACAATACAGTATCCTTATTTATCTTGCTCATGTTCCCTTTACTAAGATAATGTAGGGCCCCCACCCCTCCTCTTACCTCCTCTTGCCCTTTGGTGGGCCTCGAACAAAACACCAGTCCACACTGATGGGCTGTCCCATCAGATCTTGACCATTTAGTCCTTCCATGGCAGCCTGAGCCTCTTTGTATGTTTCATACTCAACTAGAGTATAACCCTAGGAGAACATATAAAAGTGTCAAAGCTTAGCCAGGAGTGACAGCACACACTTAATTCCAGCATTGGAGAGGCAGAGTCCAGCCTAGTCAGTCTATAAAATGAGCCCGGCACAGCCAGGGCTCTGCTACACTGTGAAACCCTGTCTCAAAACAAAACAAGCAAGCAACAACAACAACAAGTATCAAAATTTTACTTCACCAACTATCAGGTACTCTCTTCCTTAAACTGGAAATGCATACTTAAGAGAAAAATTTAGCACCTCTACACCCTACAAATAATATCACATATCCCCATTATATACACAACATGCCCATTCTGTCTCTTTCTTGTGGGTAACAAATTCAATTTCCAATGTCATTTCACTTTCTACCTGTGCTTGATCAACCCAGCAAAGACAACATAACAAATGTATCTAAGAATTGTAAGTAGCCGGGCGGTGGTGACACACGCCTGTAAATCCCAGCACTTGGGAGGCAGAGGCAGGCATATTTCCGAGTTCGAGGCCAGCCTGGTCTACAGAGTGAGTTCCAGGACAGCCAGGGCTACATAGAGAAACCCTGTCTCAAAAAGCCAAAAAATAAAAAATAAAAAAAAAATTGTAAGTGAACAAAGAAAACCTACCTTCAAGTATCCTGTGCGCCTGTCCAAATTAAGGTGGATATTTTTTATTTCCCCATATTCAGCGAATTTGTCATGGATATCTTCCTCTGTGGCTTCTTCGTGGACTCCAGTGACAAAGAGAATCCAACCTTCAACAGCTGTTGGGTAGGGGAAGGTGTTGTATGAATATGTACGATAAAAAGCCCAGTACTCAGGAGGCAGAGGCAGGCAGATCTATGACTCTGAGGCCAGCCTGGTCTACAAAAAGTTTCAGGACAGCCAAGGCTTTTACACAGAGAAACCTTGTATCATAAAAACAAACTAAAAAGAAAATTCCAAAAAGAACCACAGTAGGCAATTTTCGGGATTTCTTTACTTTCCATCTAAGTGTCAATACACACAGACTCCCCACAGGTCCTATATTTACTTACAGCGCTGTGGTCCAGGTTCATCGCCATCCTGCTCCACACTGTCATAATCCTCCCGCATCCGCGCTCGGGAACCCTCTTCTAAAAGAATACATACCAGATCACCGAACACTGTCCTCCAAATGTGTTTCCCCTCGCACCCTCAAATTCGCGGACTTCTCCCTATTAGACCGCTCACTCTCCCCTCTTCCCCACACTCACCGGAGCCAAAACCGCGGCCTTTCCGTTTCTTCGCTTTTTCTTTTAATTTGTGAATGCTTTCTAGAGTTCCAGGTGAGAAAACAAGAGGCGACAAAAATAAGAGTCATTTCTTTAAAAAACGGTCTCTTTTCCTAGACTATCTGGAAGCATACGACACAGACTCCAGCTTCAGTCCCTTCCCGGTTCCGCCCCTAACTCCTTCCCAAGGGGGAGGAGTCTATCTTTTCGAGACCCAGTTCGTGGGGTGGCATCTCAGGAAAATTTCTTCTATTGCACCCTCCTCTCGCACTTCCCCCTCTTCCCGCAGCCGCCTCCACTCTCCTCACCGTCCCCATCCTCATCCATGGCGAAATCCTCGCCCCCTGCCTCGTGAAGATCCAGCACGTCCGCCATCTTGCTTCTCTCGGTACTCTCTGCGCCGCTAGGAGCCAGGCACCTCGGGAAACTGTCGCGGGGGAAGAACATCACGCGCAAGGCTGACCAATCAAAGGCTGCCTTCAAGTCCCGCCCTCGGCGCCGTGAAAATTCGTAAATGTAGGCGGGCCCCTTTGAAAGACTGGAAACCCGGTGTGGCCGGAGGCCTTTAATCTCAGCTCTGGAGCGCGGGTAGATCACCTAGAGTTTGAGACCAAAGACACATAGTTTGTGATTGTGTCTTGTTTTGTTTTGTTTTGTTTTGTTTTGTTTTGTTTTGTTTGTTTTGTTTTGTAGACAGGGTCTCTATAGCCCTAGCTGGGCTCAAAGTTAACAGATATCCAACTATATTCCCCTTCCTCATGCTGCTGGGATTAAAAAGCGTGTGCTACCACGCCGGACTCCCAAGGTTACATACAGAATGAGGCCCCGTCTCAAAAATAAAATGTTAGCCGGGCAGTGGTGGCGCACGCCTTTAATCCCAGCACTTGGGAGGCAGAGGCAGACGGATTTCTGAGTTCGAGGCCAGCCCGGTGTACAGAGTGAGTCCCAGGACAGCCTGGGCTATACGGAGACACCCTGTCTCGAAAAAAACCAAATTTAAAAATAAAATAAGGCCAGGCGTGGTGGCGCACGCCTTTAATCCCAGCACTTGGGAGGCAGAGGCAGGCGGATTTCTGAGTTCGAGGCCAGCCTGGTCTACAGAATGAGTTCCAGGACAGCCAGGACTACACAGAGAAACCCTGTCTCGAAAAACAAAACAAAACAAAACAAAACAAATATATATATATATATATATATATACACATATACATATAATAAAATGTTTTCGGAATTATACAGTCAAGTTGAGCCGGTTGGAGGTCGGGATCGCAGCCACGTTGGGACAATTTTAAAGGGGGAGCGGAAGTCAGTGACTTTCCCTTAAAACCTTCAACTAGCAAGAAATCTTTTGATACATATCTACATATATGGATTTATTGAAATGACTTACTGGCCAGGCGGTGGTGGCGCACACCTGTAATCCCAGAACTCTGGGAGGCAGAGGCAGGGGGGTTTCTGAGTTCGAGGCCAGCCTGGTCTACACAATGCATTCCAGGACAGCCAGGGCTACACAGAGAAATCCTGTCTCGAAAAAAAACCAAATCAAAAAAAAAAAAAAAAAAAAAAAAAAAAAAAAAAAAAAAAAAGAAAAGAAAAAGAAAAACAAAACAAAACAAAAGAAAAAAAAAGAAAGAAAGAAATGACCTACTGGCTGCAGTCCAGTTAATCGGAAGAATAGCTAGCTGTTTCCAAAACCTTCGAGTCCCACAAAGTTGGATGTCTCAGCTGGTCTAGAATCCTGAGAGAGTAGACTTCAATGCCCGTGAAGAAACGGACTCATGAGAGCAAGGCCAAGAGCTCTAACAATGAGAGAGAGAGAGAGAGAGAGAGAGAGAGAGAGAGAGAGAGATCTAACAATGAGAGAGAGAGAGAGAGAGAGAGAGAGAGAATGAAAGAGAAAGTAAACTCAAATGTCAATCTCTAGTGAATAAACAAAATATTCTTGTATGTCCATAATTGGAATATTATTGGACTATTAAAATAATGAGACACTGATATGCTGGAAATGGTGGCCCACACCTTGAATCCCAGCACTTTAAAGGCTGAAGTAGGCAGATTTCTGTGAATTGGAGGTTCGTCTACATAATGAGTCCAGGACAGCCAAGACTTCTGTATTAGTCTGGGTTCTCTAGAGTCACAGAACGTATGGGCAGTCTCTATGTAGTTAGGGAATTTGTGGATGACTTACAGTCTGTAGTCCAACTCCCCGACAGTAGTCAGCAGCAGCTGTGGATGGAAGTCCAAGGATCTTGCAGTTGCTCGGTCCCACGAGGCAAGCCGGCAAGGAAGAATCAGTCTTCCTTCTTTCAGTGTCCTTATATATGTCTCCAGTAGAGGGTGTATCCCAGATTAAAGGTGTATCCATGCCTTTAATCCCAGATGATCTCGAACTAGAATCCATAGCCATAATCTGGGATTAAAGGTGTGTGTCTCCATGCCTTTAATCCCAGATGATCTTGAACTGGAATCCATAGCCACTATGCTTCAAGATCTCCATGCTAAATCCAGGTCAAAAATTTATATCTCTGAGCCTCCAGATTAGGATCATAGGTGAGCCTTCCAATTCTAGATTGTAGTTCATTCCAGATATAGTCAAGTTGACAACCAGGAATAGCCACTACAATCCACCCCTTGTCCACTTGACACAGATATTATCTCATGTCCACATGAAACAATAACAAGGTCGTGAATACGCCTAACATGATATAACTATTCCTCGTACAATCGCAAATGCATTTGTAAATTTACAATGGGGCAATGTCCCTTGGGAACATTCTTACCAATTGATGTTAAAGGAATTTGAAGAAAGACAAATGTATCCTTAACAAAATAAGATAGAAGCAGTCATATTACTTATAATCCTCATTTCTGCAACTGGTTACGTGGCCTTAGCTGGTATTTATAACCACCTTCCTCTACTACCCATTTTGTATTTCCTTCACCTTCAGCAAGCACCTCAGCAGGTCTTGGCTCTTTTCCTGGAGGATTGACCCATACCTTCATTCCTGATGGGTCATCCTTCCTCATCCTGCTTGGATTAGGCTGTTGTAGTTTCCCATTGACTTTAATCACAAGACATGGTAGTACTAAGAGAAGCCCTAGGGGATCTCCTGCTCTCCAGACATAATCCTGCTTACCTCCATTATGGAGAGGCAATCCAATTTCCCCATTGTAATCTGGATCTATCACCCCTCCTAACACTGTTATTCCTTTCTTAGCCTAATGGTTTAAGGGCATTAGAAGCCCAAAATGGCCAGGGGGAAAAACTCATCTATGTTCTTATATAGACTTACAGCTACAGTGTACTTACATAAAATAAATAAATAAATCTTAAAAAAAAAATTGGATTAACGAAAGGCATGTGTCTTCCTTCCTCAAGATCTGGATCAGATGTGTTTCTTCCTACCTAAAGTCTGGACTAGAAGTGGATCAACCCACTCCACCAAACAGAAAATCATAGGTGTGCCTTCCATTTCTGGAGTTCATTTCAGTTCTGTAGTTTAGTCCATTTGTAGTTCATTTCAGAGATAGTGAAGTTCATAACGGAGAATAACCATCACAGGTAACACACCTGTTGTGTTTGTTTATTTATATGAGAACATTGTACCTGTCTTCAGACACTCCAGAAGAGGGCATCAGATTCCATTACAGATGGTTGTGAGCCACCATGTGGTTGCTGGGAATTGAACTCAGGATCTCTGGAAGAGCAAGTCAGTGCTCTCAACCTCTGAGCCATCTCATCTCTCCAGCCCTGTTTTTGTTTTGTTTTTCTCCCTCCCCCCAAACCCCTCCCCCACAGGGTTTCTCTGTGTAGCCCTGGCTGTCCTGGACCTCAACTCTACCGGGCTGGCCTTGAACTCAGAGAAATTCCCCTTCCTCTGTCTTCCAAGTGCTGGGATTAAAGGCATGTGCCACCACTGCCCAGCTTTCTTTTTTAAAGAGTTGTCTTGGTCATGTGTCTATTCACACCAGTAAAACCCTAATTGAGACAGAAGTTGGTAGCAGGACCTAGGGTATTGCTGTGACAGACCTGACCATGTTTTTGTTTGGAAGAATGTGGATTTGGGGACTTTGGATTTAGAAAACCAAGGAATGGGTTTTTGTTTTTGTTTTTGTTTGAGACAGGGTTTCTCTATGTAGTCCTGGCTGTCCTGGAACTCACTTTGTAGACCAGGCTGGCCTCGAACTCAGAAATCCACCTGCCTCTGCCTCCCAAGTGCTGGGATTAAAGGCATTCACCACCACCGCCCGGCCCAAGGAATGTTTTTAAGTGGGGCTTTATAAGCCATCCTAGTAGGATTATGCAAGACTTTGTGGCTGTGAGTGATTTGAACTGTGCAGATCTGGCCCAAGAAGTTTCAGTGGAGAAGAGCTTCAGTATGTGGCCTAGAAACTGTTTTTGTGGTATTTTGTTGAATATGGCTACTTTTTGTCCTTGTTTGAAGAGTGCCTGTAGCTAATTGAAGAGACTCAGATTAATTGCATTAACAAAGGAAGTCTCAGAAATTCCTATCATAGACTTTGTTCTCTGCTGATGGTTTGCTTATTAATGTAGTTGTTGTTGATCCCGGATTTCGGCACCATTGATGGGATTTAAAAGAGAGAAAGGGTATTAGTGAGTATGGCACGGCGGCATGGGGGGAAAGGGGTACCTAAGCTGGCCCAGGCCTAGGCATCCCTTCCCCCTGAAGGACCACACACACACACACACACACACCCCAACATGGTATAGAATAGAGTTTATTTAGAGGAGAGGATGAGAGTCAATAGTATAATAGAGGGAGAGAGAGAGAGAGAGAGAGAGAGAGAGAGAGAGAACGAAGAGAGAGGAGTGGAGGCCGGCCATGACCACGTGGAAAGATGGGGGAGGGGAGCCCAAGAGGTGCAGAGAGGTGAGAGGATGAGAGGGGAAAGAGAGGGGAAAAGAGGGAGAGGAGGGGCAGGCAGCCCCTCTTATAGTGGGCCAGGCATGTGGGGCGGGGCATACCTAGCTATTGCCAGGTAACTGTGGGGTAGAGCTTGAACAGAATACCAACATCTGTTATGTCTCATGAAGACCATTTTAAACAAGCAGAGCAAGCTGGGAAAGGAAAAATATAAAATACATCGTTCGAGTATGAAAGGGGCACCAGGAAGTGAAATGGAGCTGAATCCTGTGTTCCAGGAAAGAACAGATTAAGGAATATGGGGGCAAAATCCTACCCCAGCTAAATTTAGATCTAGGCATGGTAGTACACACCTTTAATCCCAGGAGGTAAAGCCAAGCAGATCTCTGAGTTCAAAGCCAGCTGAAACAGAGCAAGTTTTAGGTGAAGGAAAGCTTAAATCCAGGCATAGTGGTACACACCTTTAATCCCTGGAGACAGGCATACAGATCTCTGAATTGCAAGATCCAGGACAGCCAAGCTTAGGCAGTGAAGGAGTTGGGAAAGAAAAAGCTAGTGATAATGTGCTATGAACCACACTCTCTTATGGTTGGGGCTAGGATTCTTTCGCGAAGCAGGAAGGCACGGGTTCCAGGCAAAATGGCAAACAGAACACCATGACACAGAAGTATTTGGTATCTCCGTGTAGTTGGTGTCTGAGTGCAACTTGTTGCAGTCAGCCAGGGGATTTTAAACATGAGATCTTTACATATCAAAGGATGTATCCAGTACAGCAGGCACAAAAGACAATTAGCAATAACCATTTGTCATGAGGAAATGTAAAATAAGCTAGGTAAGCGTTTCCTGTGTAAAAAGCCATAGGTAACATTTGTAAAGGGGACTTCAAAGGACATTAAGCCAGATCTCTCAGACCTTAATGAGATTCAGTGAGTAACCTAATTATCACCTGACCCTCTCTGAGGGACCCTGAGATTATAGTGTTAAGTCAAAGTTTCACAATGTCAGAGCCACTCTCATCAGTTTACATTTTGTTGGGAGATCAATGTAAGTATGTAAACTGCTAAGCAAAGCGATGCTGCCTAGAACCGAGGTTTTTTGGCCAGTATTGTAGTTTAAAGAACTAACATTTTTGCCTGGTTACTTATAGCTCAGGCTACCAGAAATTCCTGCGAAATAGATTAAAGAAAAGTCACAAAGGCAAGGCTGCCCTGAGATTAGAGCTCAGAATCCTCTCCAGCCAGGGAATTCCACAGCAATGTTCCCTCGGGGACGGCGCGAGTCTTACTCAGAGGATCGCCTTTATTGTACAAGGCCTTTACCTGTGGAAATTATCCCACAGTGTCCACCAAGACCCTGCGCTTTACCTGTGGAAATTCGCAGTGCCCACGAGGATCGTGCGGCAATAATGTAATAGAACAAGGGGTCCGAGTTCCAGCTCCTTCGAGCAGTAGAACACGGCAGCATGGGACATGTGGCTCTGACTTTAGAGTCAAGAACAGAAGGGACTACTGGGACAACTGATGCTGGTTAGCTGGAGCTAAGAAATTAGTGGTGATTATGAAGAGACAGCATCACTGAGGTGAAATCTCCTGGGAAGTATTTTCTGAGAGCACAAAGAAGCTGTGGTCCAGACGGGCGTTGGTGGCGCACGCCTTTAATCCCAGCACTTGGGAGGCAGAGGCAGGTGGATTTCTGAGTTCGAGGCCAGCCTGGTCTACAGAGTGAGTTCCAGGACAGCCAGGGCTACACAGAGAAACCCTGCCTTGAAAAAAAAACCAAAAAAAAAAAAAAAAAAGAAGAAGCTGTGGTCCAGAGATTGCCAAGGTTGTACCTCGTGCTGGTACCTCGTGCTGCAGCTGTACTTGGTAATGTGTAAGAGTCACCCAGGTGGTACTGGTTTTGAAGACATGAGGAGGTCATGAAGAGCAGCTGAGCACTGTGAGAGGCCATGGAAGGCCACTGGTGAAGGTGCAGCCTCAGTTGTAGTTTTCGGCCCAGGACTGAAGGGGTAATGCAAAGAATTTGAGGCTTGGCACCATGAAGAGTGCTTATGAGAGGCCACTGGTGAAGCCTAGTTGCAGCAGAAGACCCCAGTGAACTGTAGATACAAGTACCATGGGATGATCACCAAGAACAGCAGAGGCAGTGGAGTGGATCAACCTGAGCTTTGAGTGCTACAAAGGGCAGAGCTGGAGAAGTGATGCCAGCCCTTTGGAGGAGCCCAGAAGAGCAGGAGTGGATCACAGACATTGAAATAAGAAGCTGTGGGTGTCCCAGGCCATGCTAGAGCTCATCTATAACTGCCTCCATCATCCTGGCAGGATGTGACACGTTTACAACTCCTGATTCTGGCAGCAGAGACAAAAGGTGACTCCATAGTAAGACCCTGTTTCAGAAAACCATCAACCAGGCTGCAGTAGTCAGGGTTCTTTAGAGTCACAGAACTTATGTGTAGTCCATATAGTACAGGAATTTGTCATGATGACTTAGACTGTAGTCCAACTCCCCAACAATGGTCTGCTGTGAATGGAAGGCCAAGGATCTATCTAGTAGATAGTTATATAGTTATAGTTGTTCAGACTCCCAAGGCAAGCAGGGAAAGGAGAGTGAATCTATCTTCTTCCAATGTCCTTCTGTAGGCCTCCAGCAGAAGGTGTGGCCCAGATTAAAGGTATGTACCACCACACCTGGATCTGGGACTTGCTTTGTCCCAGATGATCTTGAACTCAGAGATCTCTTTGCCTTTGTCTCCTAAGATCATAGCCACTATGTCTCAAGATCTGGATCACAGGTGAGCCTTCCAATTCTGGATTGTAGTTCAAGATATAGTCAAGTTGACAACCAGGAATAGCCATTCTACAGGCTTAGTGACACATGGCCCTGACCTCAGTACTTGGAAAGTAGAGGTAGAAGGATAAAGTATTCAAGACCAGCTTTGGCTACATAACAGTTTGGAAGCCAGCCTTGGCTACACGAGATCCTGTCACAGGAAAAACAAAAAAGTCATTCTGGCTTGCTATACAAAAAATTTTAATTGTGTAAAATTTTACATAGAAAATACATAGAAAGTACCAAAAGGATGACTAAAATCTTCAACATCAAAAGTGGACAGAACAATTCTTTTCATGTTCTTTGGAGTGTTGGGTTTTTTGAGAAAAATAATCATTCCAGGAGGTACAAGAACAATTCTTCCCCAAACTGATAACCCTTAACATGTCTTACACAAAGAAAGGAGCACAGGAGAAACTGGAGGATCCGTGGCGTCTAGGTTATAAATATCAATTTAAAACAGCGACACATGTAATGCAGGAGCCTCTGTTCCAACCCAGTGCATTTTATGAAACAAAGAGACAGGGCTAACTAAAGGAATCCAAGGACTCTTTTCCAAATTCTGACACTATTCTAACTGGGCACCCTACCCTGATCCCGTGTGTCCTTGTCACAAAGATAATTTCAAAAGCAAGAAAGCTTTCTTTCACCTTGCTCCTACCCGGTGAGTTAACTCTGTTTCCTTCCCTCCCTCTACCTGCCAAATCTCTCCCTCCCTCCCTCCCTCCCTCCCTCCCTCCCTCCCCTTTTTTGCAGTAGAGATTACATTTAGGCCTCACATGCCAGGCAGACTCTCTCCCATGATGCTCTATCCCCAGCCCTGTTTTCACTTCCTATTTTTGAGATAGTCTCGCTAAGTTACCCAGGTTGCCCCTGAACTTGCTCTAGCCGAGGTGGACCTTGAATTTCCACTCTTTTTATTTTGTTTTGTTTTTCCGAGACAGGGTTTCTCTGTGTAGTCCTGGCTGTCCTGGAACTCACTCTGTAGACCAGGCTGGCCTCGAACTCAGAAATCCGCCTGCCTCTGCCTCCCAAGTGCTGGGATTACAGGTGTGCGCCACCACGCCCGGCTGAATTTCCACTCTTACAGCTGAGGTTACAGACCGCACCACCAGACTCAGCTCCTAATCTAATCAAACTCCAGCTGTCAAATGGGAAGTTGAATTATAGTAGCATTAACTGTCCCAAATTGATAGAAAGTACACTGAACAATAATACAATATAGCTGAGATCACAGAAAGAAGGGAAATTGAGCTTACTACATAAAATTCTCCAAAAGTACAAAGCCTGCCTGTCTTCCAGGTCAGTTTTCTCTTCACACACAAGTAACCTGTTGTGCTTAAGAAGAACCATGTTCTAGCCTTCATCTACCCCTGTTCTCACAGTGTGGAGAAGGAAGAAGCAGGAAAGGAGACTCCGAGGTGTGTACATTTCAGAGTAAACAGCACAGCTCAGTGGACAAGAGAGGAACACTGTCCTCACTAAACAGAAGAGCTACAGGTGCTAAAGAACAAAGGATTGAGAATATCTAGTAAAAATATTAGACATTGAAAATATCTAATACAAACAAGAGGAAAGTATTAAGGCAGCTGAGGTGGTATTCACTGGAATCCTAGCACATGAGAGGCTGACAAGAGGTCTGGAGTTCAGGGTCACTCTCAGCTGCAAGGAGAGTGTGAGGCCAGCCTAGGCTACATAAACAGATGGGGAAGTCGTGTGTATGCGGGCACGTGCCCTTGTGCCATGCAGTGCGAGTATGTCTTTATTCTGGTGAGTAAGAGAAGTGACTCCAGGGAGTGGTGAAAGGCGAGCGGCCTCAACCCTTACCCTCTTCTCACACCCAGAAACCTAGACCGTTGGCAGGGGCAGAGAAGCCCAGAAGCAGCTTAGGTAGTGCCACCTGCCCACCCCATAGGATTGGCTGTATCATTCTCTTGTTCTTAGGCAGTTTCTCGGGAGTGACTTTAAAATAAAAACCAGGCCAGGCATGGTGAGCCATGCCTGTGAGCTCAGCAAGATACAACCACAAGTATGAAGTCCTGCTAGTCTATAGGATAAGTTCCAGGCCATAAGAAGGTGTCTCATAATACAAAAGGAAGCCAGGTTTCCTTCTGGATAAGGTAGGGAAGCCCCTAACTGAAGGAGCACTTAGAGGCAAGGAAGAAGGAACGTGGGCAGGAGAGGTGTATTGGAAGGTCACTTCAAAACCTGACGCTGTCACCCTACTTAGTCTTAGAAACCAAGACTATGGGGGAGGTGGGGCACATGTTCCTGATTCCCTCTGTGGTTTTATATGTGGGAGGAGAGGGGTCTGACAGGATCTTACACACTAGCCCATGCTGACCCGGGACTTACTATGCAGTCCAGGCTGGCCTCATATTCACAGCAGCACTGCCTGAGACTCTGAGTGCAGAGATCCTAGCTACAAGTCACCACGCACCTGTCTGCCGTGGTAAACAAAGAGACATGCGCACTTAGTAAGCTGTACATGGCGGTGACAGATAATCTGAAGGGTTAAGAGCCAACCACACTCTAAAGCAACACTGACATTTCAAAGGTAACTACATCTCAAACTACAAGTTAGAAAAGGGATCTCTTAGCAAATAGGAAGCCAGGTGTAGAATTTATACATATATATCTATATTTAAAGTATAAAATTGAGAAAGTATATACAGAAATCATCATCCTACGTCTTAAAAAGGAGACATACAAAAAGGGCCCGAAGCGCCGTGGCGAGTAGAGACGGTGCTTAGCAGTTGGAAGAATGCATGTTGCCCAACTGCCCGGCGGCCAGCATGAGGATGTCTTTCTTCTCCTTGTGGAAGCGCAGCTCCTTGCCCGCCAGCCGGGCTTCATCAAGCTCCCGTTCAGTGGAAGCCAGCTCTCTTGACAGTGCCCCTGGCACGCTCTGCTCCCGGCTCACCCAGTCCAAAGCCATTTGGTGGCGAATATCATCATCCAGGGCCCGATGTGAATAATGAGCCAACACCTCCTGGTCAGAGAGGAATGCAAAGACCACTGAGAAGGCAAAAACACATTATACACATCACACAGCACAGTGACCCTGATGGATGAGACATGTCCTATATGTTATAGCACAGTGACCCTGATGGATAAGACATGTCCTATATGTCATATAGCACAGTGACCCTGATGGATGAGACATGTCCTATATGTCATATAGCACAGTGACCCTGATGGATGAAACATGTCCTATATGTCATATAGCACAGCGACCCTGATGGATGAGACATGTCCTATATGTCATATAGCACAGTGACCCTGATGGATGAGATATATGTCCTATATGTCATATAGCACAGTGACCCTGATGGATGAGACATATGTCCTATATGTCGTATAGCACAGTGACAGTTCCCAGTGGAACTTAGCCTTGACATATACCCCGATTTGCACATATGTCCTGTAAAGAGTTGCTTTCCTCCGTCTTATAAGAGTTTAAGTGAAGCAGAAGGGCGTGGTGGGGCAGGAAGTTGAACACATGCACAGAACAGAGATGCACAGAGCTACCCAGACCAGCTCAGCCAAAGAGTTTCCTTTTTTTTGTTGGTTTTTTGTTTTGTTTTGTTTTGGTTTGGTTTGGTTTTTTGAGACAGGGTTTCTCTGTGTATCCCTAGCTGTCCTGGAACTCACTCTGTAGACCAGGCTGCCCTTGAACTCAGAAATCCGCCTGTCTCTGCCTCCCAAGTGCTGAGATTAAAGGTGTGCGCCACCACGCCCGGCTCTGCCAAAGAGTTCCTTAAGGGAAACTTAACCTTATGGTGGAGAAGCAAGGCAAGAGGAGCGCAGTGACATTCAAAACGCAAAGACTACAAGAGCAGGCCGGGGCCGACAGAGGGCAGAGAGAGGTGGATCTCTGTTCAATGCCAGTTACTCACTACAGAGCGAGTTCCAGGACAGCCAGGGCCACACAGAGAAACCCTGTCTTGAAAAACAAAACAGAAGAATAGAAGAGCAAGGAAGATGCTAGAATAAGGCCTTCAGTAGTCACAGCCTGGTAACCATTTAGCAACTGAAAACAGTTCTCCTGCCCTTTCCCTCAGGTGACTCGTACCTGTCTAGAGCACTGTCTCTCCCTCATGGCCTTAAGGCTGCCATTCCAGTGCAGCAGCTGAAAAACTGTCATCAGCTCCTGAGGGAAGAAAAGAGGAAATACCAGTGTGAAGGCCATTTTTTTGTTGTCAACCTGATAATAACCTCTGGAACCAACTAAAACCCCAGGTGCTGGGGAAGCCTGTGAGGGATGTTTACTGACTGGATCATTTGAGGTGGGAAGACATTCCCATCCCACCCACTTGAGTCTGGGCCACACCTCGTGCAGTCTCTGGAGGATGTGAAGAAGGAAGCCTGCTCTGTGCCTGCTTGCTCTTGTCCTCACCAGGAAGTCCAATCCTTCACTGGCGTTACAGCCTACTCCTTTGGGATCTTGGTGTGTACTGAGGACTAGCTGAGACGCCCAGCCTCATGAACTGAACAGCTACTGGATTCTAAGAGACAGTCATTGTTGGAAAAGTCAGACCACAGCCTAAGCCACACTAATAAACCGGGTGGCAGGTACACATACACTCTCAGTTTTGTTTCTCTAGAGAACCTTGACTAATACAACCAGGATAGTGATTTTTTTTTTTTTTTTTCTGAGACAGGGTTTCTCTGTATAGCCCTGGCTGTCCTGGAACTCAATCGGTAGACCAGGCTGGCCTCGAACTCAGAAATCCGCCTGCCTCTGCCTCCCAAGTGCTGGGATTACAGGCGTGCGCCACCACCGCCCAGCCCAGGATAGTGATCTTAAGTTAGCAGACTGCATCAGAATAACGGGAAACATTTTACAAATCATATTATGGAAGCATCTATAATTACCAATTCTGGTTTGTACCCTGAGAAGGAACAGAGGTGATTGTATATAGTAAAATCTAACCACCTTCTCTCCCTGTGCCTTTTTCTGAATGAGGAGGTAAATAAAGATTAGTAGGTGGCATCCCGCTCGCTGTGTCAGGCTGCCCTGCTTCATTAGAGCCAGGGGTGTGAGTGGAACCATACCTGGAACTCCAGCATTGACTTGCCCTTGTTAGATTCCAGCATGAATCGGAAGGCACCAATCCCCGTGTTTGGGTTGTCAGCTTCCTCTCTGTTACCCTGGTAACAGAAGAAAGAAAAAAGACAAATAGATTCTCTCAGTCAGAATTATTTTGACCGGCAGTATCCAATAGATATTAGTCACATTTTTGTGCTTATGTGTGTATGTGCATGTATGTTCATCTGCAGGCCAGAGGGTAGTGCTATTTATTCCTCAGGAGCACTGACCACCTCCTGTCAGACAGGGTGCTTGGCCTGAGGGTCACCAGGTAGGCTAGACTGGCTGGCCAAAGGGCCCTAGGGACCCTGGAACTATCCATGAGAGCTACCACACTCGGCACTTTGAACGGGCTTTGGGGATCAAGGCAAATGCTTTACCTGCTAACTCATCCTCTAGCCCTTCACGAGCTACATATTGAACTTTTAACATTTTTTATGTGTGTATGTTTGTATATCATGTGTGGATGTCAACAGGGCCAGAGGAAGGCAGCAGCTTCCCCTTGGAGCTGGAGTTACAGCTCACCTGACAGAGGGAACCAAACTCTGGTCCTTTTAGAAAGCAGCAAGTGCTTTCTAACTGCTGAGCCATTTTTCTAGCTCCCATGTGTTTAATTTTAAATTTTTCAGTTGCCACATTGAAATAAAAATAAATAGTTTAAGAGTATAGAGTCTGTGTTTATGGAGGCCAGATATTAATTTTGGGTATCTCTTCTCTCTCTCTCTCTCTCTCTCTCTCTCTCTCTCTCTCTCTCTCCACTTTTACTTGTTGTTCTTTTGTTTGTTTGTTTTAAAGATTTATTAATTTATTTTGCGTTATACGAGTATACTATAGCCATCTTCAGACACACCAGAAGAGGATATCAGATTCCATTACAGATGGTTGTGAGCCACTATGTGGTTGCCAGGAATGAACTCAGGACCTCTGGAAGAACAGTCAGTGCTCTTAACCACTGAGCCATGTGTCCAGCCTGTTGTTTTGTTTTGTTTTGTTTTGTTTTGTTTTGTTTTGTTTTGTTTGAGACAGTTCCACTGTGTAACTCTGGCTGTCCTAGAACTCAGTTTGTAGACCAGTCTGGCCTTGAACTCAGAGATCCACCTGCCTCTGCCTCCTGCGTGCCAGAATTAAAGATGTGTACTCCCACCACCCAGCTGATAAAAATTTTCTTATTATTTTTGTTTGTTTGAGCTGGGTTCTCTCTAGGACCCTGGTTATCCTGGAACTCATATGACTGTCATTATAAAAAAGTTTGAATTCTACAAAGCTCGAATTAAAAGTATCAAGATACCAAAGAAATATAAAGACAAATCAATAGACATTAAAAACACAGATAAAGAATTACAGACAGGCCGGGCGTGGTGCCGCATGCCTGTAATCCCAGCACTTGGGAGGCAGAGGCAGGCAGATTTCTTAATTTGAGGCCAGCTTGGTCTACAGAGTGAGTTCCAGGACAGCCAGGACTACACAGAGAAACCCTGTCTCGAAAAAACAAAAAAAAACAAATAAACAAACAAAAAGTTTAAAAAAAAAGAATTACAGATAGACTTGGAGCACAACACACACACACACACACACACACACACACACACACACACAAATTGGTAGAATAAACAGAATAGAAATGCAGACAAGCCGGGTGGTAGTGGCACACGCCTTTAATCCCAGCACTTGGGAGGCAGAGGCAGGCAGATTTCTGAGTTTGAGTCCTGCCTGGTCTACAGAGTGAGTTCCAGGACAGCCAGGGCTACACAGACAAACCCTGTCTCAAAAGAACAAAAAAAAAAAAAAAAAAAAAAAAAAGAAAAAGAAATGCAGACAAAGGGGCTGGAGGCATGGCTCAGGCATCAAGAGCACTGGATACTGCCTCAGGACCAGGGTTCAATCCCCAGCACCCACATAGCAGATCAGAACCATCTATAGATCCTATTCAAGAGGCCTGATGCTCATCCGGCTTCTAGGCACTGCGTGTATGTGGTAAGCCCATATATACAAAATAAAACACAGAGAGGAAAGAACAAAACTGCACAGGTTCCCCGCCCCTCCCATCCCCCATGTGCCCTCCTTCCATTTCCAAGTTCCTTACATTGAAAGATGCCAGGGCCTCTGAGACACTCTTCTCAATAAACTCATCAGTAATTCTTCGGGATGGATGCTCATTAAACACGGAGTTCATTAATGCAATCTTCGCAGCACTTCGCCGGGCCTCAGCTTTTGTGGGGCAAAACTAGGCAGGAGAGAAAGAGTGAAAATATATACACGTGTACATCTAGAGGAGGACACCACTGAGGAGGGAGGAGGGGCAGCAGGGAGGACACCACTGAGGAGGGAGAAGGGGCAGCAGGGGGGACACCACTGAGGAGGGAGGAGGGGCAGCAGGGAGGACACCACTGAGGAGGGAGGAGGGGCAGCAGGGAGGACACCACTGGGGAAGAGGACATTTGGACACCATGGATGAGTCAGTTGCATTCATCACACTTTCCGAAGCCTTACTGAAAAATGGCATGGTGTTTGGAAACATAATTTTGACTCAACATCCTGAAGTCATTAAAGAACTGGAGATGACTACTCCTACCAAATTGAACGCAGAGCTGGGAAGGCTGCTGAAGTCAGCAGACAGCCAGAAGACATGGAAAATGCCTCTATTTAAACTGTCAGTGGACTAATTACTCACAAGCCAGTTTGTCAGGCAAGGGTCTCTGCATTCTAGGTAACCCAAGATTAAAACAAGGCTGTGACCTGTCGGAAGCACCCATCTGGGCTTCTACTCTCTTAGCTGTAAACAGGCATCTTCTACAGCAGACCAGAGGAGCTGCCTCGGTAGGATCTAAGTGTGAAGATGTCTTTTTCGCCCATAATAAATGCAATGAAGATGGGTCGTGAAGGGAGGAACACTGACTGAGGAAAACAAGGGAAACAGCTTTTTTTATTTTTCTTTTTTTCTTTTTGTATTTTCGAGACAGGGTTTCTCTATATAACCCTGGCTGTCCTGGAACTCACTCTGTAGACTAGGCTGCCTTGAACTCAGAAATCCACCTGCCTCTGCCTCACAAGTGCTGGGATTAAAGGTGTGTGCCACCATCCGGTGGGAAACAGCCTTTTTTTTCTTTTCTTTTCTTTCTTTCTTTTTTTTTTTTTTTTAAGATTTATTATATGTAAGTACACTGCAACTATCTTCAGTCACCAGAAGAGAGCGTCAAATCTTCCTTAGCAATGGTTGTAAGCCACCATGTGGTTGCTGGGATTTGAACTCAGAACCTTTGGGAGAGCAGTCGGTGCTCTTACCCACTGAGCCATCTCTCCAGCCCTGGGAAAACAGCTTTTTAAAAATAGGAACCAACATGGTCTTAGGGTAAGCCTGATGTTCAGAAGTCAGATCACCCGGACTTCAGATCCCTAACCACCAAGATATCTGCTATAATCAGTCTTTAGTGGGTGCTGCAGAAGCCTCTGTACCTTTGTCACTCATGATTAAGAGGAATGATGTAGCTTTTTTATTTTTTGAGACAAGGTCTCTCTCTGTGTAGCTCTGGCTGTTCTGGGACTCAATGTGTAGACCTTAAACATACAGAGAGCTCTCTGCCTCCCAAGTGCTGGGATTAACCATGTATCACCAAATTGGCTTGATGTTTCAGCTTTTAAAGGATAGTGGGAGATGTCACTTAACTATATTGATAAGTCCTGATTTCCTTTGGAGGGCAGTTCCCTCTGAGACAGCATATGGGACTTGATACATTCACATTAAGGCTTTTTGTTTCTTTAGTTTCTCTTACTTTATTACTAGCCTGTTAGCCACTTTATCCCATAATATTACTACTGAAAAAGTCAGCATGAAGAAAACCACTAGGGAAATTCCACTTGCCAAGGGGGATGTAAAATAAGCTAAAAGAAGCCAAGAACAGATAATTTGACTTTCAGAAAGTAACAAATCAAAGTAAAACTCAATCTGTCCTGGACACTTTTATGCTTCTGCACTGATGATTGTCTTAGTTAGGGTTTTACTACTGAGGTAAGAAGGAGCCATATTATTCTGAAGAAAGAAAAGGAGCAGAGATGGGCCAGTGTTAAAGGATTGCTGCACAGGTGTGCCAGCCACAGTCCAGACCCCAGGTTCTGGAGCCCGTATACATGGTGCCGGACTGAGGGTCCAGCCTCTGGAACAGCAGAGCTGGGATGCCCAGAGCAAGCTGGCTTCAAGAGCAGCCATGATGGCAGACTAGGTTTGACTGAGAGAGAACGCACTGAGTGAGGTGAAGAGTGGCTGAGGATGCTTCTCTGTGTCAACCTCAGGACTCCACACGCACAAGTGGCATGTATGTGTACATGCCCCCACACACATGCACACCACACATGAAAATGGAAAAGTAAGCATACTCATTAGTCATCCTGGGCTTATATTTATTTATCTGAAATGGCTCAAGTGTTGAGCCAAAAGCTTTAGTAATCTGATTTAAAACAAAGCTTCCAAGCCAGGCATGGTGGTGCACACCTTTAATCCAGCACTCCAAGGCAGAGGCAGGCAGATCTCCATGAGTTCAGGGCTGGCCTATTCTACGGAGAGTCCAAGGACAGCCAGGGCTATCGACCCTGTCTATGAATGGATGGATGGATGGATAGATCAAGATTTTTTTTTTTTTTTTTTTGGTTTTTTGAGACAGGGTTTCTCTGTGTAGCCCTGGCTGTCCTGGAACTCACTCTGTAGACCAGGCTGGCCTCGAACTCAGAAATCCGCCTGCCTGGGATTAAAGGCATGCAGCACCAACGCCCGGCTCCTTAGGACTTTCTGTTTAAGGCAAAAACTGAGCTACAGTGGCTTTTATTCATGCAATAGATAAATTGTCATCTATGTACTAGTCTCTGAATGGGTGGCAGGCTTTTAATAATGACCAAGAAGGAAGATAGTTTGCAAGGCCCTGGGTTCGATCCTATGTGTATACACACATATATACACTTATACAGAGGGGGAAAAGCAGATACAGCAGGGAACACTTGAAAGACAAGCAGTAATGGTACATTGTAAGTCATATGATGAAGAAGCCCAAGGTGCTGTGGGCACAGCAAGGGCTCCAACCATATCTAATGGTGACACAATTACATGAAAACTAACCAAAGGTGCCTATTCTCTTCTTTTAATTCCTATCCAGACTCTTTAAGGTGACATTTTGGAAGGCTGCCTTCCTCTCTGAAATGGAAAAAAAAATCAATTCTTGATAATATTCATACCAATCTATATAATTTCTTTTTAAAGATTTTTATAATCTGTTATTTTATTTGTGTAAAATATATGTATATATATCGGGGTGTGAGTGCCACTAAAGGCCAAAGGAGAGTGCCTGATCCCCCGGAGCTGGCGTTACCGCGGGTGTGAGCTGCCTGAACTGAGTGCGGGAGCTTAACTTGGCCCTCTGAGAGCAGCCAGCTCTCTTAATGGCTGAACCATCTCTTCAGGCTATACAATGTCTTACTATCTTACAGAGGTTTTCAAGTATTGTCTTTCATATCTGTATAGAACATTAGCAACAGGAAACCTTTAGAAACAATGTACCCTGGAAGCTAGGGCTTTGGCTCAGTTGTAGGGTGTGCCGGAGGCGCTGGGACACACCCCCCCCAGCACCTCACAAATGGGGCGTGGTGGCTCCATGTCTGAGAATCCCAGCACTTGGGAGGTGGGAGCAGGAGGGTCAGAGTTCAGCATGGTCTTCCTTAGCTACATATTTTGAGGCTAGGCTCGACTACATGAAATCCTGTCTTTAAAAAAGAAAAGAAGGAAGAGGATGGACAAATCTTCTTGCTCTTCCAGAGGACCTGAGTTCAGTTCTCACACAGAGAACCCACATCACAAGGTTTATAACCACATGTAACTCCAGCCCCAGGGCCTTACTATCACTTCGGACTTTAAGTGCACTCTCTTACACATTCCCCCAACACAGATACATACATATACATGTAATTAAAAATAAAACAGGAGCTGGGCAGTTGTGGTGCATGCCTTGAATCCCAACACTTGGGAGGCAGAGGCAAGCAGATCTCTTGAGTTAGAGGCCAGCCTGATCCATACAAGTTCCAGGACAGCCAGGGTTGTCACACAGAGAAACCCTGTCTCAAAAAACATCACCACCACTACCATTATAACAGTACCAGAGCTGGAGAGAGAGCTCATTGGGTGGAAGCAATGGCTGCTTTTACAGAGGACACAGGTTAGATTCCCAGCATACGCATGGCAGCTTAAAACAGTCTGGAACTTTAGTTCCTGGGTATCCGGGCACTCCTCAAATGTGCTACGGAGACACAGAAGCTAGCAAGACACCCATACACATTTCAAAAAAAAAAAAAAAATAGAAAGAAAAAGAAATGAAGAGAAGTTGGAGAGCGAGCTTGGAAGCAAAGGCTGGCGCTCGGAGTGCAGTCATGGCTGCTCAGATGTGAAATGGGCTTGAGTTGTGGGCCAAAACACGGTGTGCTGGCTGGGGCTCCTCTGCGTGTCCTGAGCCTCGGGTGCTTGCTGGAAGGATTTGCCCTGCATGACACTGGGCAGAGACCAATGGCTAATGACCTTATTAGCACTTACACGTTTACCCTACGGCACCTCAGATGCTTACCTGGAAACTCCCGAAGCAGCTCCCCCCAGGCAGAGTGACATAGCAGACGTAGGGAGGGCTGTTGGAGGGGACCATCTCATACACCACCAGAGCCCCGTTCTTCAGGTCAGCGCCCCGAGACTGCTTCATCTGCCAGAATTCCTGAAGGGCCTCCACCACGTTCACTTCGAGAGAGCAGACACAGACTAATAAATCAGCGTGCCAAAGTTGGGCTTCCATCCTTCTCCTCTCCCCCCAACCCCCACCCCTCAATGCTCTAGTTCTTAGCTTCTTAAATTATAGTATGAGTTAAAGGCGTGAGGTAAATAAATGGGAGAGTGGGGAACTGGGAACAGCAAAAGGCTTCTGGATGTGTTCTAACCAAATTAATTCAAAATCAAATGCGGACTGATCCCACGGTGTTTCTGACGACAGTGCTGCTGGTGGAGGATCCTGCAGCAACGCAGCAGCCTTGGTGCCTTGTGATGCCGCGAAGATGGCTGAAACCCTTCTGCTCAGATTGGTGATACTCACAGGTCATGAACTGCACTGTCTCTAACGCAAAGGTTTCGGATTTATGGAAACATAATAGTTTCCAAATAGTTCCAAACATAGTATATTTTTTATTGTATTGTGTTAAAATGTTCAATTTAAAAATTGCTTTGTGGGGCTGAACGATGGCTCAGGCATTTAGAACATTAAAATGTTAGGTCTATCTTTTATTTCCTTTTATGTTTATGAGTGTTTTGCCTGCGTGTATGCCTGAGCACCGCTGGCGAAGGTTAGAAGTGCGCCTCAGAGGCCCTGGAGCTGGAGCGCCATGTGGGCGCTGGGAGCCAAACTCCAGGCTATAGAGCTATCGCTCTAGCCCTGCAGTGTTTGCTTTTAGAAGTTGCTGGTTTAAGTTTCATTAAAACAGATAGATGGGGGCTGAAGAGATGGCTTTGACTATGTTCTTCCAGAGGTCCTGAGTTCAATTCCCAGCAACCACATGGTGGCTCACAACCATCTGTAATGGGATCTGGTGCCCTCTTCTGGTGTGTCTGAAGACAGCTACAGTGTGTTCATATACATTAAATAAATAATATTAAAAAATAGATGGATGGATGGATTCATAGATAAGTGGAGGCCACCAAGATGACTCTTCTTAAGCCCTATGATCTAGTTCCATTTCTGAAATCCACGTGAAGATGGAAGATGGGGTCTGATCCCATGGAATTGTTCTCTGACCTCCACAAATGCCATAGCAGACACCATGATCCTTTATCATGCACACATATAAATAAATAAATAAATAAAATTTAATTGTTATGTGAATTTTGGCTTGTGATTAAGTTTTCTTTAGCCAGACAATAGACAATGGTGGTACACACCTTTAATCCCAGCACTTGGGAGGCAGAGGCAGGCGGATCTCTGAGTTCGAGGCCAGCCTGGTCTACAGAGTGAGTTTCAGGACAGCCAGAGCTACACAGAGAAACCCTGTCTTGAAAAACCAAAAGAAAAAAATTTTCCTTATAAATGCTTATTTTTGTGTATATGGGTGTGTGTGCCTCGGTTTAGTTTGTGTACCACGTGTGTGCAGGTGCCCATGGATCCAGGAGAGGGTATGGAGTCCCTGAACCCAGAGTTGCACATTTCAGCCCAGGACAGAGTTGTTAACCACTGCTGGAATGGCCCTAACTACTTCTGCCTCTCTACTAAGTACTACCGCAGATGAGCTCTCAGTATTGATGCTGATGGGCTCAGAGTATCAGTAAACTGTAGAAATGTTGGTGATGCTCTATGTCCAGTGTCAAATACTCAGCCTAGATTTACTCTGTTAAGAAATAGCACAGGTAGGGGGGCTGGTGAGATGGCTCAGCGGTTAAGAACATGGACTGCTCTCCTGAAGGTCCTGAGTTCAAATCCCAGCAACCACATGGTGGCTCACAACCATCTGTAATGACTTCTGGTGTGTCTGTACTTACATATAATAATAAATAAATCTTCAGGGCTGGAGTGAGTGGGGCCGGAGCGAGTGGGGTTGGAGCGAGCAGGACCAGAGCAAGCAGAGGTCCTGAGTTCAATTCCCAGAAAAAAACACATGCTGGCTCTCAACCATCTGTACAGATACAGTGTACTCATATACATAAAATAAATAAATATTTAAAAAAAAAAAAGAAAGAAATAGCACAGGTAGCCGGGCGTGGTGGCACACTCCTGTAATCCTAGCACTTGGGAGGCAGAGGCAGACGGATTTCTGAGTTCGAGGCCAGCCTGGTCTACAGAGCAAGTTCCAGGACAGCCAGGACTACACAGAGAAACCCTGTCTCGAAAAACCAAAAAAAAAAAAAAAAAAAAAAAAAAAAAAAAAAAAAAGAAAGAAATAGCACAGGTAGCCAGGCGTGGTGGCGCACGCCTGTAATCCCAGCACTTGGGAGGCAGAGGCAGGCGGATTTCTGAGTTCGAGGCCAGCCTGGTCTACAGAGTGAGTTCCAGGACAGCCAGAACTACACAGAGAAACCCTGTCTCGAAAAAGCAAAACAAAAACAAAAACAAACAAAACAAACAAAAGACATGTGTTACACTGCATCCCACAGGCACACTGGGATTACAGATGTGCTGCACTGCATCCCACAGGCACACTGGGATTGCAGATGTGCTGCACTGCATCCCACAGGCACACTGGGATTGCAGATGTGCTACACTGCATCCCACAGGCACACTGAGATTGCAGATGTGCTACATTGCATCCCACAGGCACACTGGGATTGCAGATGTGCCACACTGCATCCCACAGGCACACTGGGATTGCAGATGTGCCGCACTGCATCCCACAGGCACACTGGGATTGCAGATGTGCTACACTGCATCCCACAGGCACACTGGGATTGCAGATGTGCTGCACTGCATCCCACAGGCACACTGGGATTGCAGATGTGCGACACTGCATCTGCCTTTCCATGGATTCATCAAATCTGAGCTCTGGTCCTCACACTTGTGTGGTATGTATTTTATCACTGAGTCATCTCCCTAACCCTAAATAATTACTTTAACATTTAATTCTAGTTTATTATCAGGAAATGTTTGACTTGTATATTCTATATACCTATATTCCCAAGGTTTCAGAACAATTTCCTGGGCAAAAAGGGTGTGGCCAATGGAAAAAGTTTAAGAACCCCTGCTTTATGTCACATTTTGGTTAGTATTGGAGACCGAAGGAGCTTAAGTTAAATACTATAGGTTGCATTTTCAGGGCTAGCCATCAATCATTACTGTGTGATAAAGTACAAGTCATTTATTCTACAATGGGTCAACTGGCTTGGGACAGTGACAACCATCACCACGTAATTCCATCACATTTACAAAGTATTTACTAAATGTCAGGCATTTGCACAGGCGCTTTACCCGCCAGTCAGAACCTTATGAGGCAGGTCCTTTAGTCATTACCATTTTACAGATGAGGAATAAGATGGGAAGGGTTCAATAACTGTCGTGGCTAGAGAGACGGCTCGGGAGAAGAGCACTGGCTCCTCTGTAAGACAGTCCCTGGGGATCAGATGCCACCTTCTGGCCTCCACAAGCACACAGGTGACACACAGACATATACACAGGCAAGACACCCATACACATAAAATACAAATAACTACAACAGTTTTCTGAAGGCTATGAACTACTGAACCAGCTAGGTAGGTGTGGTGGCACAGTCTGTAATCCTCACACTCAGGAAGCTGTGGCAGAAATTTAAGGCTGTGCTGCCTAGTTTTATGTCAGCTTGACACAGTAGGATCATCTGGGAAGAAGGAATAGGAATGGATAAAATGTCTCTACAGGACTGGCCTGGAGGCAAATCCATAGGGCATGTTCTTTTTTCTTTTTTCTTTCTTTTGATTTTTTTGAGACAGGGTGCCCTCTTCTGGTGTGTCTGAAGATAGCTACAGTGTGTTCATATACATTAAACAAATAATATTAAAAAAATAGATGGATGGATGGATCCATAGATAAGTGGAGGCCACTAAGATGACTCTTCTTCTTCTTCTTCTTCTTCTTCTTCTTCTTCTTCTTCTTCTTCTTCTTCTTCTTTTGTTTTTTTGTTTTTTTGTTTGTTTTGTTTTTCGAGACAGGGTTTCTCTGTGTAGCCCTGGCTGTCCTGGAACTCACTCTAAAGACCAGGCTGGCCTCGAACTCAGAAATCTGCCTGCCTCTGCCTCCCAAGTGCTGGGATTACAGGCGTGCGCCACCACCGCATAGGGCATTTTCTTGACTGGTGGTTTCTGTGTGAGGGTCCCTCATTGTGGACGCGCCGCCCCCATGCTCCTGAGTTGTACAGGAAAGCAGGCCTAGCAGGCTGCGTGGAGTAAGTGGGAAAGCAGCACTCCTCCATGGCCTGGTCAGCCCATGCCCACAGGCTCCTGCTCGGTTTGAGTTCCCACCTTGTAATGGCTATTCTTGGCTGTCAACTACATCTAGAATTAAGTAAAATCCAAAAGTGGAGGGCACTCAGTGAGGGATTTTTTTTTTAGAAAATAATTTATTTTCATTTTATATACACTGGTGTTTTATCTGTATGAATATCTGTGTGAGGGAGTCAGATCTTAGAGTTACAGACAGTTGTGAGTTGCCATGTGGGTGCAGGGACATGAACCCGTGTCCTCTGGAAGAGCAGTCAATACTCTTAACCACTAAGCCATCTCTCTAGCTCCTCCCCTCAACCCCCTTTTGCTTTGTTTCTCCTTCACTAGCCTTAAACTACTTGTTCGGGATTCCAGTATCTATCCAAGACCAGCGGAGACACCAGCCTCATAGACTAAGCAAGCAGCTTTCAGATTCCTGGACTTTCCGTTCCAGCAGCCATTGTTGGATTAGCTGAACCACAGCCTGTAAACCATTCTAATAAATATCACACACACACACACACACACACACACACACACACACACACACGAGAGAGAGAGAGAGAGAGAGAGAGAGAGAGAGAGAGAGATACTAGAGAGATTCATTATATAAGCTATTACTCTAGAGAACCCTAATATATACCTTGACTTCCCTCAGAACTGTAAGCTGAAATAAACCCTTTCCTCCCCAGGTTGGTTTTTTTTTTTTTTTTTTTTTTTTTTTTTTTTTTTGTGGTTTTTCGAGACAGGGTTTCTCTGAGTAGTCCTGGCTGTCCTGGAACTCACCCTGTAGACCAGGCTGGCCTCGAACTCAGAAATCCACCTGCCTCTGCCTCCCAAGTGCTGGGATTAAAGGCGTGCGCCACCACCGCCCGGCTCCAGGTTGGTTTTTAATGTTTTATGACAGCAATGGGAACCCTGAAAGAAAGGCCATCCTGTAGACGGGGAGGGGCTGGGATAACAGTTCTTGTGGTTATAATACTTGCTGTGCAATCATGAGGTCCTGAGTTTGAGTTCCCAGAACCCATGTAAAAGCTGAGATGAGCCTGTAATCCCAGCACTTGGGAGGCAGAGGCAGGCGGATTTCTGAGTTCGAGGCCAGCCTGGTCTACAGAGTGAGTTCCAGGCCAGCCAGGGCTATACAGAGAAACCCTGTCTCGAAAAAACCAAATCCAAAAAACCAAAAAAAAAAAAAAGCTGAGATGATGTCGTATATATGTAACCCCGGAGTTGGGGAAGGGAGAGCTGGGGTAGAGACGGGCCCCCAGGCTCACAGGCCAACCAGCCTAGACAAAAAGAGAAGCTCTAGGTTCAGTGAGAGATCCCGTCTCAATAGCAAGAAGGCTGGAGAATGACGGAAGATACCTGAAGCCAGTCTCCGGCCTCATGGGCACACATATGGGGGGTTCACCAGTGCACACAAGGTCATGTGGATATGACAAACTGATGACCTTGGTTCCATGGTCAAATCATTGTTTTATTGTTGTTTTTATTTTATTTTATTTTGTTTTGTTTTATTTATTTTGTTTTTTCTTACTTACAAGGCCTTACAAATGCAGCTAGGCAAGTACTCTACACTAGAAACTCTAAAAGTTTTTTTAGAAAAAACTTTTTAAAGATCTTTATGTATGGGTATTTTACTGCACGTGAGTGGTGCATATACCATTCACATGCCTGGTACCCTTGGAGGTCAGAAGGGCATTGGAGCCCCTGAAACTGAGGTTCAAATGGTTATAAGTGGACTAGAACCCAGGTCCTCTGGAAGAACAGCTGGTGCTCTTAACCTCTGAGCCATCTCTCCAGCCTCTTAGTTTTGCATGTAACCCGAGCTGGCCCAGAACCCAAGATATTTCTGTCTCAGCCTCCTAAGTTTTGAATCACAGGCATAGCCATCCTAGGCCTATGGTCAGCATTCTGAAAACTTTCGACAACACTGCCATTTAAGGACATATGACCTGCAAACTTGACCTTCAAGTGAATAAACTAATGGGCAGAGTTTCTTTCTGTTTTAGAATGTTGTGTATATAGTACAAGAGAGAATGGAGCGTATGGATTCTCTTCTGAGGCTTTTCCTGGGTCTTACTGGTTTTTTGAGGAACGTTATTTTGGATAACACTCCCAGAGGGTCTCTTCTTCACACCTTGCTGGGTCTGTGGCCACACTGCAGTGCCTGCCCTCTTTCCACGGGCCACTTCTCAGGACGGTTTTGGCAGCAAGTGGGACGCAATGATCCACAGGAAACAGAAGGCTTGCTGCCAGCATAGGGACTCACACCTACACTCCCAGCATTCACTGCCTCAAGATGGAGACCGGCCCGGGAGACATTAGACAGTGAATCCCAAGCAAGCCTCGGCTACTGAGTGTGAGATCTTGTCTCACAAAATTAACGATGACAAAAATGAAAAGAGCAATTGTGCTTGGTGTTTTTTATAAAATGGAAGGTTCTCCAGGAACAGTGTTGCCCTCTCATGATGCAGCCCCAGCCCGTGCAAGCGTCTGCCCGAGCCCTCTGCATCAGCCTGGGGAGCGAGACTGGCACACCGCTGATGCTCATGTTTCTGGCTGCGCCCATTACCTCTGATTTGGAAACCTTGTGACTTTTGGCATTTAGTAAGTACAGACCAGTGAACTTCTTAGTCGTAAATGGTAAAATCAAACTCCAGACATGACACAGTGGTCAGGAGCATTCCCTTCCGTCCATTCCTTGATGTCTGGGCTCAGTTATTCCAAAATATCTTACTAGGTGTTTGCTCTGTGACTAACTGCTAGAGCTACACTCTAGGCTAAGATGATGGCTCCTTTTCTTTGGGACTATATTGTAAAACAGGAAAGATATTAGCTGGATAATCTCAAGCATTTGAGACAGCTACAACTCTGATAAGTCCTTTAGTGCTTTTGAGGGGTTTTTGGTTGTTTGGATGGTTGGTTGGTTAAGTAGTTAATTGCTTAGTTAGTTGGTTGGTCTCTCTCTCTCTTTCTTTTTTTTTTTTTTTTTTTTTTTTTTTTTTTTTTTTTGGTTTTTGTTTTTTTCAAGACAGGGTTTCTCTGTATAGCCCTGACTGTCCTGGAACTCTGTAGACCAGGCTGGCTTCGAACTCAGAAATTCACCTGCTTCTGCCTCCCAGAGTGCTGGGATCAAAGGCGCATGCCACCATCGCCTGGCAAATAATTTCTTTTTTTCTTCCTTTCTTTTTTCCTTCCTTTCTTTCTCTTCCTTTCTTCCTTCCTTCCTTCCTTCCTTCCTTCCTTCCTTCCTTCCTTCCTCCCTCCCTCCCTCCTTCCCTCCCTCCCTCTCTCTCTTTCTCTTTCTTTCTTTTTTTCCAAGACAGGGTTTCTCTGTATAGCCTTGGCTATCCTGGAACTCACTCTGTAGACCAGGCTGGCCTCGAACTCAGAAATTTGCCTGCCTCTGCCTCCCAAGTGCTGGGATTAAAGGCGTGTGCCACCACCGCCCAGTCTCATTTTTTTTTTTTTTGAGACAGGGTCTCACTATGCAGTCCTGGTTGTCCTCAAATTCACAGACCCACCTGGCTCTGTCTACCACGTGTTAGGATTAACCATGTGCACCACCACACCCAGCCCTCATCCAGTGTTAAGATCAAAGCTACCTTGAGAGTCAAGTCTAGGCCAAAGCTTGAGGAGAAACTCATTAGGCAAAAGGTGAGAGAATGGTACACCATATAAGGAATGGCAGGAAGAAGTCTGTGAGGGAGCAGGAAGCAAGCACGGAGCAGAGCGAGAGCAGCTGTGCCCACCGGGAAGCACGGGAAGGGAGAGCCACCTGTCTACAGTTAAGGGGAGGGATGCGCTATCCAGGATGCATTTACAAAAGGAGGCAGTGGCCAGGCCAGGCTGAATAGGGTCTTGTTGAGGGTTAGGGTCAAAGCCATGCATCTTTACATAGAAAAGGGGATCTGGTCAGTTCAGCTTTGAATGGATCACTTTGACTCCAGGGTTCCGAACACTTTAAAAGGCTTTAACTGGAGCCTCACAAATCACACAGATCTTCCGGTACCTTATGGCATGAATACTCCCCCTCTCTCAATTACCGCAATACTCTTCCGTTTCCTCATATTGTGTTAGTCAGGGTCTGTCAAGAAGGTGCTAAGATGAAATATACATGCAAGAGGTTTCCTGGAGTAGACAGGAGAGACAGCCTTCAGGGCACAGTGGATGTCTGACGTGTGGAAGAGGGGGAAGGAAAGAGGCTTAAATTTGGGCTGCACTGTAGTTCCAAGAAAGGTTTGTCCAAGCCAAGCAGTCTCCATCAGAGGAATCCCATATCTTACCCCGTGTGCCTGCATTAACATCCCTGTTGTTATGCCTCAGTCACGGACCGGGGCAGTGACGGGGATCTTGGGCTGTGTGCAAACGTGGTGATGGACCTAGAGGGCCAAGGGCGAGGCTGTGAGCCAGTTCTGCTTCTGAAGAAGGGATTTGACCTGAACACTTTTCACTAAGAAAACTCAGTCTTTAAGGAAGGAAAGCCCTGCACACAGCCTTGGCCATCAAGATGATCAAGTCCGGGTGGCCATGCGCCAGCTCCTCCCTGCTCTGCAGACTAAAGCGAAGATCCCGCGCAGCCGGTATGGGAAGCAGCAGAAGCCCTTCTCTCGGCTCACACCCTAAATGTGACTGACGCGGTCGAGTGTCCATTCTGCTATGGAAAGATTGCACAGAAAGGAAAGAACAGCGCTCTCTGTCCTTGGGCCCCGGCCAGGCTCTCCAGAAGTTACTCTGGCCCTGAGAGCTCTGCCATCTTTGTTCTTTCAACTGAGACCTTTTCAGTCCGTGTCTCATATGTGCAAACGATGGAAAATAGTAGGTGGAAGAGAAGGGGGAGGCATGCGGAAGGGCCCATTCAAAAACTTAGGCCAGTCCCACATCCGGCTAACCCGACCTGGGCACACAGCACAGGGCTAGCTCTTTCATGATTCCTCAAATCAAAGGAAACGGGACCTAAGTTAGGTGATGAGGAGTATGAAATGAGAGCCTGGGGAAAGGATTTGAGGTTTTGCTTGGGGTTTGGTTTGGCTTGTTTTGTTTTGTTTTAAGCAATTGATTATGATCTACATTTGAAAATGCTCCTAAGTGACGCTATGCTTTGGGGAAGCTGGAGCTCTGGGGCTCAAACCTGCAACAGGATTGCAGCAGGAATCCAGAGATCCTAGGGCCAGTGTCCTTTCCAGCTAGGGAAACCGAACCCAAGATCCAATCTGTCTGAGCTCAAAGGGCCTCACAAGTCCCCTAAAAAAAAATTTTTTTTTTGGGTTTTTTTCGAGACAGGGTTTTTCTGTGTAGTCCTGGCTGTCCTGGAACTCACTCTGTAGACCAGGCTAGCCTCAAATTCAGAGACCCATCTGCTTCTGCCTCCCAAGTGCTGAGATTAAAGGCATGCGCCACCACCACCTGGAAGGCTTTTGTTTTGTTTTTTGTTTTTAAAGCAGTTTTTTTTTCAGTAGGAGATTATGGACGTAGTGGGTTTTTTTTTTTTTAATTTTTTTATTGGATATATTCTATATTTACATTTCATTTCCCTTTTCCTGGTTCCCTGCTCCCCAAAGGTCCCACATGCCCTTTTCCCTCCCCCTGTTTCCCCATCCACCCCTTCCCACTTCCCTGTTCTGGTATTCCCCTACACTGATGGTTTGAGCCTTTCCAGCACCAGGGTCCACTCCTTCCTTCTTGTTGGACATCATTTGGTATGTGGATTGTGACTTTGGTGTCCCAAGATTCTAGGCTAATATCCACTTATCAGTGAGTGAATACCTTGGTATTCTTTTGAGACTGGGTTACCTCACTTAGTATGATGTTCTCCAGCTCCACCCATTTCTCCAAGAATTTCATGAATTCATGACATAGTGGTTTCTACAAGATATTTGAAGAAGGGCTGGAGAGATGGCTCAGTGGTTAAGAGCACTGACTGCTCTTCCGAAGGTCCTAAGTTCAAATCCCAGCAACCACATGGTAGCTCACAACCATCTGTAATGAGATCTGATGCCCTCTTCTGGGGTGTCTGAAGACAGCTACAATGTACTTATAAATTAATTAATAAAAAAAAAATAGTCAGAAGCCGGGCATGGTGGCGCATGCCTATAATCCCAGCACTTGGGAGGCAGAGGCAGGCGGATTTCTGAGTTCGAGGCCAGCCTGGTCTACAGAGTGAGTTCCAGGACAGCCAGGACTACACAGAGAAACCCTGTCTCGAAAAACCAAAAAAAAAAAAAAAAAGTCAGGCAGTGGTAGGCCTTTAATCCTAGCACATGGGAGGCAGAGGTAGGTGGATTTCTGAGTTCGAGTCCAGCAGCCTGGTGTACAGAGTGAGTTCCAGGACAGCCAGGGCTACACAGAGAAACCCTGTCTCAAAATATGCATATATATATCAAAATATTCATATGTATATATTTGAAGAAGAGCTATGAACAGAATATACTTGACAAATACAATGCTTTGTGGAAGATACTGACAGATGCTGGGTTGAGATAAAGACCAAACTGTTGTCTAAATGCTTATACCATGATGCTATAAACACAAAAGTAAATATTTGGGTTATGTTTTTTACTTGTAGGAAATAAAACATTAGAAGACTGTCTAAATGATGGTGATAAATGATTTATTCCTAAGGATAAAGACATTAAAATAATACATCAGGCAGAGGCAGGCAGATCTGAGTTTGAGGACAGCCTGGTCTACAGAGTGAGTTCCAGGCAGCCAGAGCTACACAGAGAAACCCTGTCTTAGACAGAGAGATGGAGATGTGCACACACACACACACACACACACACACGTGTGCGTGCTAATTACATGGACCTTAAAAACGACAGTAACTACAGAGTGAAGACACGGCTCAGTAGCAGGGTGCTCGCCTAACAGGCCCAAGTGCTAGCTCTGGGCTTATTCCCAAGCACTGGGGAGGATGAAGAGTAACATAGGAAAAACAATAGTAATACAAAACTAATTCCAGGGCCAGAGGTGGTAGCATACATCTGTGATCCCAGCCCTGAGGAGGTCGAGTCAATGATTGCACATTTGAGGCCAGCCAGGACTACACGAGACCCTTCCTCAAAAACAAAACAAAACAAAACAAAACAAAACAAAACAAAACAAGCAAAATCCCAAACCAGCCGCAGGTAGGGAAACAGAATGAAGACAAGACTGTGGTGAGGCTGAAGGGGTTAACCGGCATGACCAGGTAGTGCCACTGAGAGGTAAGGTGTCTCCCTGGTCATTCTGGTTTGTAGAAGTAAGCTGGCAGAGGTTCATCCGAGGTACTATGGAAATAGGGAGCTGCTTAACAATATCTTGTCTACTATTTCCCCTTTCGGTGTTTGGAAGACCATGAGTAGCCCAGGGTCCACAGATGTCTTTGAAGGCAAGGACTGTGGAGAAGCAGTGACTCTGGCAGGGTCTCTATCTACTAAAGCTAAATAATGCATCCTGACAACGTCTGCTTATTTAGTCCCTGGAGCCAGCGAGGCTACCTTATGTGACAAGGACTTTGCCCATGTGTTTATGGACTCTGTCTCAGGGAGTCATAGATTACACCACTGGCACAGGGAGGCAGAGGCAAGGGGATCTCTGAGTTCAAAGCTAGCAAGAGCTACACAGCTCTACAGAAACAGTTACTGCCTGTTTCAAAAACAAAAAGAAACAGCAACAAACTGTGAGGGAGAGCTCGGAGTTGGCGAAACACAGAAGAGGAGATGTCGCAGAGGCGGACTCTGGAGTGCTGTGGTCATGACCAGTGCTCAGAAATGTCACTGCCCCCAGAAGCTGGAGAAGGCAAAGGAGACTAGACTTTCTGGCGGGATGCGCTAATACGCATTTGGCCCAGTGATTCTGGTGCTGGCGTCTGGCCTGCAGAACTGTAGAACACCACACACTATTTTGTTAGGACTCACATAGTCCAGGTTGGCATCAACGTCTCCATGTAGCCAGGGATGGCCATGAATTCCCATTATTCCTTCTACCTCCTTCTCTCAAGTGAGGATACAGATGTGTATAGCCACGCCCATTTCAATTCTTTTAAGAAGCGCAATTTATGATGCTTTGTTATGACAGGCACAAGAAATTAACAGAGGGTCCGATCCAGTGGTTCCAAAAATTATAAATGCCCATACCAGCTTAGACCCAGTGATATTTAATCTGTGATTATAATGACAAAGACTAGGTAATCAGAAAGTATCATGTAAAATTCATCTATTCTTGGGGTGAAGAGATGGCTTACTGGTTTAAAGCACTGGCTGCTCTTCCAGACGACCCAGGTTCAATTCCCGGCACCCACACAGTACCTCAAAACTATCTGTAATTCTGGTCCCTGAGGATCCAACACCCTCTTCTAGCCATTATGGGTACTAGGCAAGCACATGGTACATAGATATACATGCAGGCAAGACATCCAGAAACAAAAACATTTAAAAATCAAGACAAGTACTATAATGGCCATTCTGCAGAAAGTACCCAACCTAGGGAACAGACCACAAGTGGCAGAACCAGGATAAAGAGCTAATAACTCACTTGGCCCCAAGACAAGCCCTCTTTCATATTATACTACTTTGCTTCATCGTGCCATTAATCCCCACATGTTCTAAAGCAGACTGGGCTCCATCAACATAGAGACTAAATGTGTGACTTGTTTACCACTACATTGGGTGAGCAGCAAATATTTGTTTTTTGTTTTGTTTTTGTTTTTGTTTTTGTTTTTCGAGACAGGGTTTCTCTGTGTAGTCCTGGCTGTCCTGGAACTCACTCTGTAGACCAGGCTGGCCTCCAACTCAGAAATCCGCCTGCCTCTGTCTCCCAAGTGCTGGGATTACAGGCGTGCGCCACCACGCCCGGCTCAAATATTTGTTAAATGAAAAAAAAAAAAAAAAAAAGGAACAGATAAAACATAAAAAGGAGTAGGTAACACTGCTGAGATCACAGCGCCCTGCATGACAGGGTCAGACCCAGTCAAAAGTCCTTTATAGTGTGAGCTGAGCTGAGAATCAACAGCAAGTCAGGCCTGGTGGCACACGCTTACGATCCCAGCAGTTGGGAAGCTGAGGCAGGGGAATCATCATGAATTTAGAAGCCTGAACTACACGGTGAGTTCCATACTAACCTGGGCTATATACTAAGAGCGTTTCTCAAACAAAATAAAACAAAACAAATGAGTCAGCACAATTGTGTGTGTGTGTGTGTGTGTGTGTGTGTGTGTGTGTGAGAGAGAGAGAGAGAGAGAGAGAGAGAGAGACTTTTGAGCAGGTATGGGTAGGGGAGTAGGGAGTGGCAACTAACCCACAGATTCCCAGAAGACAACAGAAGAGAGAAGTGTGTGTATAAGTGTGTGTGTGTGTGTGTGTGTGTGTGTGTGTGTATGCGCGTGCACGCGTGCACTCACGCGGCATGAGCATGTGCTGGGACTCAACGCTGGTGAAGATAAGTCTAAAAAATCAGTACTGGAAATGGTGAGCTTAGAAACTTCAGGAAAAGGCTGGATTGAAGACGGCATGTGAGGTACCCCCAGATGGAAGAGTGATCTGGCCCGAGACCAAAGTAAATTGCATTCAGGGTAGCAGAGCCATCCCCTGACTATCTCGCCATCAGTCACAAGGGTACATGGGTACATGCCAAGGGCAGCTTTGCCTATTAATTGAAGCAGAGTAAGTGATTCCATGTGGTGAGGGACTTGGAGTCAAATCAGCAGAGAGCCAGAATCTCCTACAGCGCTGGCTGGACACCCAGACTGGAAATGAGAAACTCAAGAATAATAAGACGGTGGTGGGAGGTGGGGAGGCTGGAGGGGAGACACACCAGACTCCAAAGCCCGACTGTTCTCCGTCAGCACAAGCCCTTTGTTCCTGCCTCCTTTCTCGGGAAACTAAAAAGGTTTTCCAGACACCCAGTTTAGAAAGCCAGACCAGAGGCTCTTCAGGGCACAGGAACATGGGTAAGGGAAGAGTGCATTTCTCTATCAAGTCGACAAGTGCCTGTAAGTTTCCAAGAGGAACTCTTCAGGCATCGGGTATCTACTTCTGGCTACTACTACACCCGAGGCAAAGTGTTGCCCTCAGAACTGAGGGAAAAAGAGCTGGACAGATCTAGTGTGTAGCCTTGTTAGACCCTGTGAACTCTAACAGATCTGGAAAGTAACTCTATTGACTCTCTAGTCAGAAGTGCATCCGTTTGTATCTCCAGCACCTACGGAACCCTAGCCTGGCTGGACTTCAAACTGGTCAGAAAGCAAAGGGAGTTAATAGGAAATGAGGCCTCAGGCGTGCAGCAGAGTGGGCCTGAGCCTTCACCCTCACTGAGATCTCCCAGCTTAGAAAGATACAAACAGTTAAGAGTAGAAGAAAATGAAACATCTTCTCAAGGAAGAGATAACCAAAAAACTGGGGCTAGCAATTATTTCAAGAGCCCAATCTGTGTTGTCAGTGGCAGAATCTTAATGAACCCAGAGCACAACCCTTGAAGAAACTTGCTCAGTGAAGTTATGAGACCCTTTGCCCAAAGACAGACCTGGGACTGGCAGGCCCTCGAAGCCTGTCTGCTCTTTTCACTGAATCTTCCAAAAGGAAGCAAAGAGTGGGGTGGAGGTGGGGGGGAGGCAACAGCCTGGAATGAAAGAAAGCTGGGGGGGGGGGGCTGTGCAGCTTTCCTCCTATTAAAACAGAAAGGATGCAGTCACTTTTAGACCTGGGAGGACCTGACCAAGGAAACAGAAGGGATGTGTTGGAAATTCCAGACTTAAAGTCTGAGTCACACACCCTTCACTGTGTGTTCCTTGTCGTTTAAACTATGAATTTGGAACCACGATTCTGACAGGAAATTGGTTAACACTGCCTAAACAAAAACAACAAAGAAAATCCTCACATCCCTCTTCCCAGAAATTAGGCATTTTTAAGCTGGCAATTTCTAAGCAAAATAAGGTTGCTGCCTGGCTCGTTTCCACAGAATTTAGCATTGAGTGAGCCAGGGCCTGGGATTTATCCTCAGTTCCTGGGCAAGGGCCAGGAACACAGCGCCAGACAGACAGAGGCCCAAGTTGTGAGGCTCCAAACTAAGACGCTAAAGAGAGGCAGCAAGTCACAGGAGGCTGGCACAGCCTCAATGGTGTGGGTCCACATTCAGAAGCACAATTATTGTGAGTGACTTTTGAAAGCACTGCCTAATTCTCCAGCAGATCTGATGGAAGTTTCATGGCGGGGGTGGGGAGGTGGGGTGGGGAGTGGATAAGTATGTGAAGAACTAAAAAGTCGGGGTTCAGAAGATGAAGTATGAGGGTTCAGGAGATGGAGTGCAGGAATTGCTGAGATCAGAAAGAAGACAGAGAAGGGTAAGGATGAGAAATGTCTTGGGTCTGAGATAAAGGAGAGGATCCCACACAATAGGGGCCGGCTCTTAAAGGGAGAAGGACATTAGCATCTTTAGCCTACAGGAGTTCTGCTGCTGACAGAGAAAAAGTTGGGAAGAAAAGAGAATTGCATCTGAAAAAAGGAGTCCCAGGAGAAATGCATTAATAACTCACTCTGTGTTTGTGTGAGTGCGCGCGCGTGCACTACTGTGTGTGTGTGTGTGTGTGTGTGTGTGTGTGTCCATCCAGAAGGAAACTCCCCAAAAGGAAATGCATGCGAAGGCTGGACGCCAAGCGGAGCCACTGGGAGGACGGTGGGAGCTGTGGGAGCCAGGCCCTGCCTGGGGGGGTGTCCCGCAGGAGGCCAGTCCCCGACACTTACCTCGACCGTAGCCCTGCGTGTGCTTGGCGAAGCTCCTCACCACCGCCTCCACCGCCTCGCGCAGCACCGCAGGGCTCCCCGCCGCGCCGGGGGGCAGGGGCAGCCCGGGAGCCCCGGCCAGAAGCACAGGAGGCGGGGGCGGGGCGGGGGGCGGCGGGGCGGGCGGCGGGCCCGCGGGGGGTGTGGCGGCGCTAGTCGGGGCCCCGGTCACCCCCGGCCGCAGCGCTCGCAGAGTGCCTCTCCCGCCGACACCTACGCCGGGCTGCAGCCGCTGTGCTCGCAACGTCTCCATCCCGGCGGCCGGCGGGCTGGGCCCTGGAGCCTGCCAGCCTGGCGAGCTAACGGTCCCAGCCACCCCAGTGAGCAAGAGTCGGGGGATTGAGGGCGGTGCCGTGATCCAGCTGTCAGTCAAGAGCGGGCGGGACGAACCAGATGCCATGCCAATCACTGGTGGAGAGGGAGGAAAGGGGTGGGCTCCTGAGCCACCTTAGGCAAATGATTGAGGAAGGCGGAGGCTGCGGGAACCAATTGAAAAAAGAAAAGGCTGAATCGAGGGAGAGCTTCGTAGCGTCTTTGGGAATCCTGTGGTAAGCGCTAGAAATCCGGCCAGACCCCTGGGGCGGGGCTTGAAGAAAAAATAGGCCTGGATGCAAGGCTGGATAGAATTGTAGCTGGAGAGGATTCTTTTTTTCTTTTTTTGTTTTTTTCGAGACAGGGCCCAGGCTGTCCTGGAACTCACTCTGTAGACCAGGCTGACCTCAAACTCAGAATTCCTCCTGCCTCTGCCTCTGCCTCCCAAGTGCTGGGATTAAAGGGGTGCGCCACCACTACCCGACGCTGGAGAGGATTCTTAAGGGCCATTTGTCTGATCACTTTATTTTCTATATGTAGATGCGGTTCAGATAAGTGACTCTAAAATTCATACACATTTGTTGGTGGAATGAAAACGGAGTACGATGCGGACTTTAACGAGAACATGCTACATAGTACACTTTAGTGCACTGCATTAGTTAATAACTGCAAGAACAAACCAGGTTTTATTTTAGGAACAAGAAAGGTGATGCTCAGGAAGATGATACACTCCCTCAGACCTGCCAGGGAGATCCAGACATTAAGTGTTCTGATCCAAATGGTTTCCTTTTTTCCCTATCCTACATTCAGGGATGGTTTTCTGATTTCAGCTATTGGCTGGGGGAGTCGGAGAACACAGACTGTGTTTCTCACTGCACAGAGTCAGCTGGAACATATGCAGAAACCCATCAAACCGAGAAATTCAGGACATAGATGGAAAGGGTGCTTCGTCTAGGTGAGGCTGGGTTCCAACAGTTGTTCCCAGCAGACATCCTTGCACACACACACACACACACACACACACACACACTGTAGGCCCTTCTGTTGACTGTTTTTTCCCCTTAGGTGGTTACTAGCCCCACCCCCTCTCCTAAGGTGGCTAAGAGACCTAGGACAATGGAGGTGAGAAGAAAAACGAATGAGGCGCCCCTGGCAAAATGAAATTAAACCCTGTATTTAAAACAACAACAACAACAACAACAACAACAAAACCTGTGTGGTCAAGACACAGGAAGTCGCATCTGCTTTTGGAGAAGGGGCGCGCTCTGTAAGGCTCTTAACTCATTGAAGGTCAGGCACGGGGACCTGGGGAAGGCCTACCAAATGCCGCCAGACCTTCAGAACACAGCCCATTTGCCTCTTCTCCTACAACCACTACTGGCCAGTGGGTCTCTTGGGAAGAAGGTGGCTGCACCCTCCAGATCCGCTCCCTGAGTAGTTGTGACTGTGAGCCTCTCCGGCCCATGCCCTCTCTCTCTTCCCCCAGCCCACGCCTTCAGGCAGCAGTGACAAAACAGACATCTGAACACATTTATTTGACATGTCAAGTGGTAAGGACTGACTTAGGCTTGCTCCCCACTTCGACCTGGGGGGGGGTGTTCATAAGCTCAGACACACAGCAGAGCAACTTTGAGCCCATGACCTACCCCTGGGGTAAACAAGACAGTCTGTAGTGGTCTGTGTGTTGGGGGGAGCACAGGGAGGGAAGAAAAAGCAGGGAATCGAGAAGCGGCGGGCGTGAAAGGCAGCAGCAGAGCCAAGATTGGGAGCTGCTTCAGGGACCCCAAGAATAGTGAAGAAGACACCCTGAAAAGCGGGTGGAAGCAGGGGGAGACGGGGAGCCAGGCATGGAGAAGCGAGGCCGGCAGAATGGGGTGAGATAGTCATGAAGAGAAAGCAGACTGTGCGAGGGTAGGATAGGCCACGTGGCAGGGCATACATGGAAAGCAAGGGATTGCTTCTTCCGGAGGGCAAAGATACAGGAGACCAGCCCTGAGTGGGGGCTCCCCGCTGCTTCTGAACAAGTGTGAGTCTGGGACTCGAGTACAAGTGGCCCTCTGTTGGTGTGCTGTGCCTATGGGTTCCCAAGTAATCCCATGTACTTGTGAAATGACCAGGGCACACGTGCGTGGGTCTAAACGCCCAGTAAACACAGTATTTATCCTTCTCGCTAGTAAGTGTACTGTGCTTGTGGACACATGCTTACCCATGTGTGCGTGCACAGTGCCAGGAGCACATGCAAGAGATCCCGTGTCCGAGGTATCAGCTGGTTCTCCCTCTATCAGGGTCCTGACCCTCCCCCTCCTTGGTGCCCCTCATTTCTTTCAGCGTCCGGGTTCCCCTGGCCCGCCTAGACTCTGGAAACCCCCTAGCAGGCGAATCTGTTCAGTCTGCATGGAGTGGCGTCTCACCAACTTGCGCTTGGTCCTGGGAGACCCTGGTGCCCCAGAGTGTGGAGGGGCAGGCAGTGAGGGTGCCCGACCTCCGGGTTGGGGACGAATGTCGGGGATGGGAGGGTGGGGACTGACGTTGAGAGGAGGCAAGAAACCCGGTCGCGTTTGCGAGATGTGGTCCAGGAGCAAGGTCCCGGAGCCTCTTCTCTCTAGCAGCCCTGGACTCCGCCTCCGTCCGCTCAGCGGGGATACAGCCCCGGGCAGACTTTCCTGGGACTGGCGTGGGGAGGAAACCGAGCCCGCTGGAGGGAGGGTCAGAGGAGAGGCGCTGTATCGCCGGCGTTCCAGGGATAAGCGGCTGGATTCAGGGGAGTCGGGGCAAAAATGTCCAGGGGTGTCGAGCTCCACCGGTTCCATGCGGCTCAGTTTTTGCCTTAGCCCTGAAGGAAGACCAGACTCCTGAGCCTCGGGCGCAGTGTTCCGGCGCGAGAGAGGACCCCCACCCGTCACTTTCTCCGCCCATGGGGGCGGGTCCTCCGGGCCTTCGGTGCTGTGACGCCGAGAAAGACGCGGTCTACCGGTCAGGGTCAAGCCGTTGAATTCAGCAGCCAGGCGCTCCAAGCCGGGCCTCCCTTCCGCAGGAGGGACCGGTTGAGGAGGAGCTACAAGGCCCCAGGGCTCGGAATTGAGCCTTTTGAGTGGTTTTGGAGGATGCCGAGGTGGCTTGGGGAGAGGCTCGGAAGGGGAAGGGTCATCAGGGGGCTTAGGAAGAGGAAATTCAAAAATGTCTCTTTTCTCTTCTTCTTCCTGGGCGCGAGGGGATAACAGCCCGCGTCCTCCTCCTGCAGTCTGCAATTGGACTTCTGAAGGCGACGTGCAGACCCCTGGACTAGGAGGAGCGGGTGCAGGGTCCTCTACCCCCGGGGACGGTGGGGAATTAAGATACTGCCTGGTCTTCTTGGTGCCCGAGGGCGAGGTATCCGTGGTTATGATGATGACCTCCGTGCCCTTGGCCTTGCAGGCGTCCAGCAGTGTGGCAAGGGTCTCGCGGTCCCCGCGGTCCAGGGCGTGGACAAGCGCCGAGGCGCCAGCGTGATCTCGGACCGAGGGGTCTGCGCCGTGGGCAAGGAGCAGAGAGGCCACTGCGGCTCCCCCACCCCCGGCGCAAGCATGCATGAGCGCGGTGCGTCCTAAACGGTCTGCGATGTTGGGATCCGCGCCTTGCTCCAAGAGATAGCGTACCATGCGCGCCTTGTTCTGAGGGTCGTCGTAACGGGCCCTACAGGCCGCCATTAGCGCAGTCTCCCCTTGGGCATCACCCTCATTCACGTAGGCTCCTCCCTCCAGAAGCAAGCGGGCCAAGCGTAGCTTACCCTGTCCCACAGCCCGAAGAAGAGCGTGGCCCTCGGTGTGCAGCATAGCTGCGGCTCGGGCAAAAGCACCGATGGAGCCGGGACTGGGACCTGCCGAAGATATCTAGGAGTATGGGGGTAGTGGTTGGGAGAGGCCTGAGGTCTCGGCAGTGAAGCCTATCCCTGTGAAAGAGAGAGAGAGAGCTCATTGACAGGCTCAGCAGGGAAACTGAGGCACCGATGAACGCACCTGATGTATGCCCGGGGTGGGGGCCTGGTACAATGCACAGTCTTTCCTTTTGACTCCTGCCTTTGAGCCGTCCCATCCCCCCCCCCAACGCATGTCAGAGGAGGTGGGAAGGGTGCACCACCCGCACTGAAGGATGAGAGCGCGTGCATATGCGCACATGCACCGCACAGATATTCCTACCCCCCATTCGCACCCCACGGCTTATCAGACCTTTCCAACACCCCCCTTTTCTTATCCACACTTGGAATCCCCCTTTCTAGGATACTGAACGCCACCCACCCACACACATGCACCCGTACAGTCATACACATATTTCTATTTCTAACCTCTTTTAGATTGCCACATCCCCAAAAATTGACGGGGGGTGGGGGGGAGCAGATTGTAATTGGGACCTAAAGGGGTGGAGGAAGAATTGGGGTTTCTTTGGCCTTTGCAATGTTCCCCATTGCGCCTTGTTCTTCCCCCTCCCAGGCTGTACCCCCAAATAGATACCTGAATGTCCGCATAATCTCTGTCTGGCCAGGATTGAGGCCGGGGCCATGGGGGCCTCTGGGGTGGAGGAGCCGGGTACCTGGGGGCCCACATGGCGTGTGGGGGGGTACCCGGATTCCCTTGGTGTCAGTATCTGCGCCTCAGCGCTGGATCCTGGTCCCTCCTCCCGGTGCGCCCCGGGCACAGCGCCGGCTCCGGAGGAGAGAAGGGGGGGTGGGGGCGGAGCTCTTCTGAGCTATTTATAGCTCAGTCTCTGCGGGTGGGGGCGTCCGGCACCAATCCGCTCCCCACCCCCATGCGCACACATATAAACCTATATACCCTAAAGGGGGGGGGAAGCACCGAGCGCCTCCAATCTTGACTTCCCTTTCTTACCCCACCTCCCGAGCCCAAACAAACCTAAGTGCTCCTTAGGGGACTCTCCCACGACCCATTCAGGAACCATCCAGATTCTTCGTTGATCTTCAACAGATCTCCATGAGCTCCGGTATGCCAGACCTGACCGCCACACACGGCATATGGCACACTGTGCAGAGGGGTGTAGGGAGGCGGTTGGGATCTGCAGCGGCGTCCACACAGAGCAGAGAGGCAGGAGATGTGGCTCCCTTCCCGCAGTTTAAATATCAGGGAAAGTGTAGCCTGGAATCAGACAGCACGCTGTTCCCGCTGCACCTCTCTCAAACACCACACACCGCAGAGACGCTTGGATCTCTTTTCCCTTGGGTCCCATTAGGAACGTGAGAAAGGGGGCTTTCCTGGGGAATTTTTAGGGCAAGGGGCATTCTCAGATTCCCTCTTTACGATATTTTAAGGGGGTGCATAGGAGGCAGAGCACGGCGGAGCGGCGACCGAACCTTGTTGCTCCGATGCGCTCATTACCTCTCTCTTTAGTCCCGTAGACTCATTCTCCCCTCTCCCTTGAAGGTCCCTGCCTGAATCACTCCATCTCTTCCTATCTGTTGCTCACTGCCTCTGCCTCTCCATGCCACCTGCCCTGTCTCCATGGTTACCAAGGCTTCCATCTGCATAGTTTAGGGATGAGTTTGTGTCCAGCTGGAAAGTACCAAGCGAAGTGGGGGCACCGATGGGTATTAGGGTTTGGAAAGCTCACCGAGGAGGACCGGAGAGGGCTCAAGGGGTGGGTGCCACCATGTACAGATACAAAAAACCAACGTCACTGGGAAAGGGAGAGAAATAGTTGTAGGGAAATCACCCACTTTTACTAGCTATTGATGTGTGCTGAGTGCTTTGCATACATACATGCATCATCTCCAACCCTCACAACTCTATGAGGTGGGAACTATTGTCTTCTTGCAACAAACGATAGTGAGGTTAAGCAAGTTCCCCCAAAGCTCCACAGCTATGTTTTTATACCATTCCAAAATCCGAGTATGTATCAGCCACATGCAACTTCCCAGTCTAGAGGCCATTTTCTCTGACCTCTGGCATATTCTTGTTGGCTAACTCCTAGTTTTACCTCCATCCTGACTTATTTCCCTTTATTTCTCTGTCAGAGAATGCCCCTTTCTACACCACCCCCTTCCCTTGAAGGGGCTTGGAGGGCAGTGAACATGCAGGAGGAAAAATAACCCACTGGGCTCCTGCTCTGATCCCAAGCGCCCCTCCCTCCACCACTTCTCAGACACAGCAACAATCTACCGGTGGGGCATTTGGGGCCTGAGCTTGGTAGCAGAGTCAAGAATATCAAAAGTTCAAGGCTAGCCTAGACTGGGTAGCCAGACCCTGCCTTTAGACAAAATCTTTTCCCAGACCCTGTCTTTAGAAAAAAAATCTTTTAAAGATTATTTATTGGTAGTGCTGGAGACTGAGGAAGATTAAGAGAGAGAGAGAGAGAGAGAGAGAGAGAGAGAGAGAGAGAGAATGATGTCCTAAGCCAGAAGAGGGCGCTGGAGTCAGGTGTGTGTGTGTGTGTGTGTGTGTGTGTGTGTGTGATGTCCTATACCAGAAGAGGGTGTGAGGGTGTGAAGTGTGTGTGTGTGTGTGTGTGTGTGTGTAATGTCCTATACCAGAAGAGGGTATGAGGGGTGTGTGTGTGTGTGTGTGTGTGTGTGTGTGTGATGTGTTTAACCAGAAGTGGGCGCTGGTGGCGCTGGACTCAGGCGGGAGGGTTCTGGGAACTCCAGCCGGCACCCCGTTAACAGTTGAGCAGCCTGGTCTCTCTAACCCAGGTCTCCATTTCCCAGCAGCGGTTCTCCTCTTCTGGCTCTGCCACGTGTCTGGATGAGCTCTGAGTAGCAGGTCAACCTAGCCGACTCCTGCCCTGCAGAGTCTGTTGTGTCTGGGCTGAAGAGGTGAATTCTGCAGCCCCCAGGTCTCGGCGCGCCCCACTTCTCAAGCCTCAGTTCCGGTTAGGCTCGCTCCCTCCCCTCCCCGCCTCTCACGCCTCCGCTCTCGTCGATTGGCCAGGAAAACCCACCAATGGAGAGGCCGGGGAGGCGGGCCTAGAACGCGGGCTGAAAGAAGAAAAGCAAATTTCAAGTTGGCGGCTGCGTGGGCCCCGAGTGGGGGTGGGACGGCAGGTAAGGCTTCGACCTGGCGGCTCTGACCCGGTTTGGTTCGGTACTTCCCGAATTAGTCCCTCGGCGCAGACAGCAACGTAGATTACGCTTTCTGTCAGCCCGTTGGATCAGCCCCCTTCTGAATCCCTCCCCTTTCTCCCCGGGATCTCAAGGCTGTCTTGACTGTACACGAGACCTGGCTTGCTGTCGTGCCTGGGGACAAATATTAAAGCAGGAGAGGAAGGCCCATTCTTGTAACTCAGACTCTCCTATGATATCAGCTTCTCCCGCATCTGTTAGCACATTAGCCCCCCGTCAAGAGCCTGACAGATTCTAAATACCTATCAAGTCAACTGAACCGCTACCCTCTACCCACCACTTTCCTAGACCGCCTTGAAGAATTTATTGATCCCCAGTCTGACAATGTCTGATTATCACTATTGGAATCTCTTTAATTTTTAAAATCACACTTATTATGAGGGTTGGTGGTGGTGTGCGCGCCATTGCTTGCACCAGGAGGTCAGGGGACAACTTGAGGTAGTCAGTCTGTTTCGTGGCCACTTGGCATCGAGAGTTACCAAGAGTATATCCCATCTCTTGAGGCTCACTTTCCCTCCCCCATCCCCCCATCCTCCCCATCCTTTTTATTAGCAGACTCTTGCTATGTAGCCCATACAGTCCTCCAATTTGCGGTCCTCCTACCACAGTCTCCCTCGAGCTAGGATTACACGTTCTCTTTTGATGTTTCTATTCTGTGAACAGAAGGTTTGATGGGACAGATTGTAGTACTTAATACATTGTGTTCAATAAGCGTTAATCGAATGGAATTGATTTGTGGCAACCAGTGCTCTGGTCAAGGAGGACAAATTTAAACTCCTAATAAAATTAAGGAACAATAAAAGACAACATAGTATATAATTAAGGACCTTTAAATTGGTGGTTTATTGCATTAATATTTTATAGTTATTCTCAGACCAGAGAAGGAAAACAACAAAAAGAACCGGAAGGGAGTCTTTATGACCCAGAGTCTATAGACACACGTTCAAATGACAGATATTTACTGAGCAGCTACTACATACCAGACCCGATGCTAGACAGTGGGGAGCTGGGTGAGCCCTCTGACAACAGCCACTCGATAAATTGTTACTTAGTATGTGGGACATACTGTCCCTCAAATATTTTAGAGACAGGTTCTTTATATGCAGGGCAAACAGGCTGGCCTCCAGCTTGTGATCCTCCTGCCTCAGTCTTCCTGGGATAACAGGCTTGGGTCACTACACCCCAAATAAACTTTTTTCTTTTCTTTTTCTTTTTCTTTTTCGAGACAGGGTTAGCCCTGGCTGTCCTGGAACTCACTCTGTAGACCAGGCTGGCCTCGAATTCAGAAATCCACCTGCCTCTGCCTCCCAAGTGCTGGGATTACAGGCGTGCGCCACCACCGCCCGGCCCTTTTTTCTTGTTAATTGTAGGATGTACATTTATTCTACACAGCTTTCAAACACATAGTGATACAGTGTGCATTACTTCATAGCCCGAACGTAATAGTGATTTTGATTAGTACTTTACGACTTTAAGCTTTATGGTCATTTTATGTACGTGTACACTGGTGCCACAGCAGGCATGTTGGTGACAGAGGACAACTTTGTAGGGTTGTGTCTCTCTTTCACCTTGCGTGCTTCTAGGGACGGGACTCAGGTTCTTGGACTGGCACCCACTTTATCTGCAGAGCCGTCTCGCCTGCCCCTGGTACTAGTATTTCCACATGTGTGCTCTCAGTTTATTCTGTATATATGTATAACTTTGTGTTTTATAAGTAAATAGAGCCACATGATAAATTCAATTTTATACCAAGAATGAAAACATTAAAAAAAAAAAACAGGTAAATAAGCTTTCTATTGTATTCTCCCCACCCCTAAACTCCTTGAAAATGGTTTGTTTGGGGTTTTTTTTTATGTTGTTAGTTTTTTTGTTTGTTTTTTGTTTTTTCAAGACAGGATTTCTCTGTGTAGCCCTGGCTGTCCTGGAACTGGTAGCTCTGTAGACCAGGCTGGCCTCAAACGCTAGGTTTCTGCCTGCTTCTGCCTCCTGAGTGCTGGCAGGCATGGCCACTGCCTGGCTGGTTTTTTGTTTGTTTTATGGGTTGTTGTTGTTGTTGTTGTTGTTGTTGTTGTTTTCCCCAAGACAGGGTTTCTCTGTATAACCCTGGCTGTCCTGGAACTCACTCTGTAGGCCAGGTTGGCCTCAGAAATCTGCCTGCCTCTGCCTCCCAAGTGCTGGGATTACAGGTGTGCGCCACCACTGCCCATCTTGTTTGTGTTTTTTATCATCTATTATTAGACCACTTATGTCATTTCAGAATTTGTTGTTGTTTGAAACAAGGCTTCACTATGTAGAGACCAGGTATGGTTTTGACTCTAGCACTTGAGAGGCAGACAGGCAGATCGAGTTTGAGGCCAGCCTGGTCTATATAGTGAGTTCTAGGACAGCCAGCACTATGTAGAGAGCCTGTCTCAAATATATATATTTAAGTGGCGTTATTGACCATTCTTTTGTCAATTTTCTGTTCCTATTCTTTGTCTTTTGTTGTTGTCTATCTGATTTGAGTCAGGGTCTTCCTATATAACTGTATGCAGACCAGGCTGGCTTTAAACTCACAGAGACCTGCCTGCCTTTGCCACGTGCTACGATTAAAGGTGCTGGACGCCACGTCCAGACTTTGTCCTTTTCTTTTCTTTTTCTATTTGTTTTATTTGTTGTTTTTTGTTTGTTTTGTTTTTGTTTTCTGTTTGGCAGACAATATCTTACTGTGCAGCCTAGGCTTATCTAGAGTTTGCAATCCCCCTGTCTCAGTTTTTCTGGAGCACATGCCCATCTGACTTGCTGTTTTTCCCTTTCATGCTGGGGGCTGGTCCTGGGGGCTTGCATCTCCTGGGGAAGGACTCTCTCTGGGGCTGCATCTCCAGCTGTCAGTTCTCCTGGGGGAACGGGATGGTTTTCTTCCATTTCGACCTCCAAGAGTTCTAGCACAGAACTGACTTCTTACCTTACTAGAAATAGAGCATTAGGGTGCCCGCTATGGTCACTCCATCCTCTCCTCTGGGGGCCTCACCCGAACTCTAATTTGTAAGCTGATGAGTCCCCAGAATATAAGCTCCATGCAGGGGACACCAGGGCTGCACAGGAAATGCTTTGTTATTGTTCAGTTTGTCCATTTCACTCACAGCTTTCTCCACAGCGTCCAGGGCTGCTGCGGTCGTTTGAATGAGCATGGCTTCCAGAGACTCTTATATTTGGGTCCTTCGTCCCCAGTTGGGGGAACTGTTTGTGAAGAATCGGGGTGTGTGGCCTTGTTGCAGGAGGTCTGTCACTGGGGTGGGCTTTGAGGTCTCAAAAGCCCTCATTGTTCCCGGTTAGCTAGCGCTCTCTCCGTCTCAAGCCTGTGGATGAGATGTGAGTTCTTAGCTGCGTTCCCATGCAGTGCCTGCCTGCTGCCATCCCCGCCAGGATGGTCATAGACTCACCGCTGAACTGCAAACCCCCAGTAACGTCTCTTCTGTGAGTCGCCCTGGTCATGGTGTCTCTGGGAAGGAATTTAAAAGTAACTAAGACCTTGGGTTTATTTTTACTCCCATTTTACAGACAAAGAAGGAACCAACGTTTATGTAGCTAGGAAATGACAGAACTGGGACTTTTTGGTTGGCTGGCTGGCTGGCTGGTTGGTTGACTGGCTGGCTAGTTGGTTTCAGTGTTTCGAGCCAGGAACCATGTTGCCCAAGATGGCCTCGAACTCACTATGTAGCCTCGCCTGACCCACCATGCCCATTCCCAATGGATTCTCAATCTCTCTTCTCTGCCTCTCTGTCTCTGTCTTTCTCTCTCTGATTTATTTATTTTATTTATGTGAGTACACTGCATCTGTCTTCAGCTACACACCTCCCCCACCTTATTTAGGCAAGGGTCTCTAACCATGAACAGTGACTGTCGGGCTGGTCAGCCTCCACCCTCCCCCCAGTGGCCCTCCCCTCTGTCTCGCATCAGTTCCCTGGATCAAGCACAGGTAGTCAGCTTCCGTGCCCAGGGGCCTCTGCGTGCCGAGACATGTCATTGGGTCCCTAGTTAAAATTTTAAATCAATAATTTTATTTAGTGGCTGGTCATGTTGGCATATACCTATAATCTTAGAACTTGGGAGGTAGAGGCAGGGGGATCATACGTTTAGAACTTTCTGTGTAGCCCAGGCTAACCCTAGACTCCTTGGCTTGGCTGTTCTCTTTCCTTGGCCCTGCAAGTGCTGGGATTACAGGCTCAAGTCACAGTGCCTACCTAATAATTTTCTCTTATTATAAAAGAAGTATTCCTACATTATAGGAAAAATTAATACACAAACAGGAAGAAAAGAAACAATCATGAAGGCTCATCACCTGAAAGAAAACCACGTTACAGAGCTGGGCGTGTAGTTTAGTGACCAAAATAATGGGACAATTTTTTTTTTTTTTTTTTGGTTTTTTCAAGACAGGGGTTCTCTGTGTAGCCCTGGCTGTCCTGGAACTCACTCTGTAGACCAGGCTGGCCTCGAACTCAGAAATCCACCTGCCTCTGCCTCCCAAGTGCTGGGATTACAGGTGTGCGCCACCACGCCTGGCTTCAATAAATTTAAATCTTGTCTGGATGGTAGTGGTATACATTTTTTTTTTTTTTTTGAGACAGGGTTTCTCTGTGTAGCCCTGGCTGTCCTGGAACAAAATTTTTTTTGGTTTTTTTTTTTTTTTTTTTTTGAGACAGGGTTTCTCTGTGTAGTCCTGGCTGTCCTGGAACTCACTCTGTAGACCAGGCTGGCCTCGAACTCAGAAATCCACCTGCCTCTGCCTCCCAAGTGCTGGGATTAAAGGCGTGCACCACCATCGCCGGACACAGCTCCCCTTTTATTAATGCTGTATATTACTTAATTTATTTGTTACAATTAATGAACTACTAGTGATATTATTATCTTTCTTTCTTCCTTCTTCCTTCCTTCCTTCCTTCCTTTCTTTCTTTCTTTCTTTTTTTTCTTTCTTTTTTCAAGACAGGGTTTCTCTGTGTAGCCCTGGCTGTCCTGGAACTCACTTTGTAGACCAGGCTGGCCTCGAACTCAGATATCCGACTGCCTCTGCCTCCCAAGTGCTGGAATTGCAGGCGTGTGCCACCACCGCCCATATTATTATTTTTCAAGGTTCATATTGCACTCAGATGTCTTCACTTTTGATATGATGGTCTCTTCATGTATCATGATCCCATCCAAGACGCCACAGTGCACTTTGTCTCCTCGGGCTCCTCTGGGCTCTGACAGTTTTGAAGAGAACTAACTGGCCAGGCATGCTGCAGGCTAGCCCTCTGTCAGAAGCTCGTTCTTCTGGGACTAATCGGGATTTAGGAGGTTTGGGCATGATGATCATAGAGGTGCAAGCATCATTTTGGATCTGGGACAGGCACTCGGAAGCTGAGATGGGAAATAGTGTTCAAGGATAGCCTGGGCTACATAATGAGACCTTGTCAAGGAAGGATGAAAGGAAGGGAGAGAGACGGAAGGAGCCACACACCCTACAGTCCCAGCACCTCCAGAGTAGAGGCAGGCAGATTAAAAGGTCACAGTCATTGTCTGCTGCAGAGTTAGTTTCAGGTCTTCTGGGCTACTACTGGAGATCCTGAATGAACAAATTAAGAAAAGAAATAAATGTGTCAGTGCATGTTAAGAATACATAATACAAGCTGGGTGGTGGCGGCGCACGCCTTTAACCCCAGCACTTGGGAGGCAGAGGCAGGCGGATCTCTGAGTTCCCCCACTCTTATGAACCAGGAAGTATGATCCTTTTCTGTTAGCATGACTATCTACATGCGTGGTTTATTTAGAATTCTGCATGAGACATTTGTCTTTTCCTAGTCATTTGTATTATGATGGACTTGTGGGCATTTACTTTGTACGTTGGGATGATAATCTAATATTATTTTATTTTATTGGGAACTGAAGTGATGGTTCTGTGACTGAGAGCCCTGGTCGCTCTTCTAGAGGATCCAGGTTTGGTCCCGCACCTGCCTCAGGCTGCTACCAACAATCTGCAGCTCCAGTTTCAGGAGAAGCAGTGCCCTCTTCTGGTCTTCATGGGCACTGCATTCAAATGATGTGTGTCCATCCGTCCGTCCATCCATCCATCCATCCATCCATCTATCTATCTAAAAAATAGTTTTTAAAATGTTTTAAAAGTGTGTGTATGTAAGTACAGATGCCCATGGAGGCCAGAAAGGGTGTTAGATTCTCTGGAGCTGGGTTTACAAACGGTGTGAGACACCAGACACAAGTACTGGGGCTAAACTCCATTCCTCTGCGAAAGCAATGCACATCTTAACCACTGAACAATCTCTCCAGCTGTGGTTATTTTGAGACATGATCTTGCTATTCATCCCTCAGTGACCTGGAACTCTATGTAGACCAGGCTAGCCTCAAACTGATAATCTTCCTGTCAAGTACAGGGCTGGGACTATAGGTTTGTGGTGTTGCTCCTAACTTTATTTATTTATTTATTTATTTATTTATTTATTGGTTTTTTCGAGACAGGGTTTCTCTGTGTAGCTCCGGCTGTCCTGGAACTCACTCTGTAGACCAGGCTGGCCTTGAACTCAGAAATCCACCTGCCTCTGCCTCCCAAGTGCTGGGATTATAGGCGTGCGCCACCACTGCCCAGCCTTATTTATTTTTTAATTAATTAAGTAAGTATATTATTTTTTATTTATTTTGGGTTTTTTTTTTTCCAACAAGGTTTCTCTACATAACCTTGGCTGTCCTGAAACTCATTCTGTAGACCAGGCTGGCCTCAAACTTAAAAGTAATGCCTTCCTCTGACTCCCAGGTGCTAAAACTAAAGGCATGTACCTGCACAGCCCAGAACATTAACTTTTTTAACTGTCACAGGAAAAGGATTTGGAACGTAGCCCAAAGGTAGAGTGCTTGCCCAGCAAGAGGAAAGCAGGATTTGAACCTGGGCACTCAACTTCTTGGCTTCCCATCTCTTCTAGTCTTCTCCTTTACCTCTTCGTTTTTGTTTTTATTAGGTTTTTCTCACTGGATCTCTGCGTATCCAGGCCCCCTCCACCATGGCCAGCCGGGGTGGGGGCCGGGGGCGTGGCCGAGGCCAGCTGACCTTCAACATGGAGGCTGTGGGCATTGGGAAGGGTGACGCTTTGCCCCCACCCACTCTCCAGCCCTCTCCACTCTTCCCTGTGAGTGTCTCCCTTCCCTTCCTAAGCCTCCCATGTGCCCCCCACCCCACTGAGCCCATGTGAGCACAGAATCCTCCCGGCCCATCTCGAGCCATCGGCACCTTGAGTCTGTCTACAGTCACGCCCCGCAGGAGGTGTTTTCCAGGCCAGGAACTGTTTATCCTCACTCTTCATACCGTCCACGCTCCAGCTCGCAAAATGCTGTCCGTCTTCTGACCTCCCCATTCTTACTGAGAACACTGGATTCGACTTGGGGGAAAGGCCCTTAAGATTTCACTGCGGCGCAGGCTCCTGACTAAGCACTGTATTTCCTCAGCCCCTGGAGTTCCACCCCGTGCCTCTGCCCGCAGGGGAGGAGGGGGAGTATGTCCTGGCACTGAAGCAAGAGCTGCGCGGGGCCATGAGGCAGCTCCCCTACTTCATCCGGCCCGCCGTGCCCAAGAGAGGTCAGTAGAAGGGCTAGTGTCTGCTGGGGGCCTTCTTCCAGAGGCAGGGCCCGCGCTCACCGCGCTTGGGGCCAGAGCGGCTTTGAGGTTTACTGTCTGATGGAGAGGGCATTAACTGTCCCTTCCGGGTCTGAAATGTACCACCTTATTCCAGATTTGAATTGAACCTTGATCTGGGGGCTAGTGGGACATTAAAGCATCTTAGATCGAATGACGGAGTGGGGTACAACGAATTTCCACTTCTTTAATCGGAGAGACCTTGATGCTGGGCCTCTGAGCACCTGATCTGTGCAAAGCCTTCTCCCCCCCTCCCCCTAGTGAGAGCAGGAGACTGGAGAGGGCGGGGCTGCTGGCAGGCTCGGGAGAGTGGACGTTTGCCCTCAGTGAGGCGCAGTGACAGCTGATGCTTTTCAACTGGGAGCCGAGGGCTCAGAGGTGGAAGACTTACCAAGATAACCCAGCTAGTGAGCGGGAGACAAGACTGAACCCTGGCTTTTATCCCGGTGTGTTCCGTCCAGTGGAGCACACTGGCTCTCAGGAGAGAACTCTGGACAAAGACACGAGTGGCAGAAAGGCAGGCCGGAGGAGAGGCCAGGCCTCCACCCAAGCTGGCAGCACTGGGCTCTGGGGTTAGTGAGGCTATTGATAGATAAGACGGGCAGACGCTTAGGCACAGATGTTCTAAGGATAAAACTGACTCGTGGACTCTGACCCCCAGATGTGGAACGTTACTCAGACAAGTATCAGATGTCTGGGCCGATCGACAATGCCATCGATTGGAATCCTGGTAAGTGACTGGCCCTCCAAATGCTCTTCCAGATTCTTCAGGGGCCTCAAAGCCTCGCCCTCCCTTTCCTGTACAACATCTAAAAACTAGAATCTTAGATGTGCTCTCTACCACTTTTGGGTTCTGCCTGAAAACCTTATTTGTAACAACAGGGTCCACGTCTCCAGAGGCATCCAGCCTACAGTTTTATTCTGAAAAATCTTCAAACAACCCCTTCCTTCCTCCTTCCTTCCTTCCTTCCTTCCTTCCTTCCTTCCTTCCTTCCTTCTTTCCTTTTAAACACCCCCTTCCCCTTAGCACCAGCCATCACGCCCGGAAGCCCCCAGCCAGACGGGGTTCAACTGATTTTCACTCCCACTCTTCCCAGATTGGCGGCGACTACCCAGTGAGCTCAAGATTCGAGTGCGGAAAGTACAGAAGGAGCGTGAGTGAACCTGCCGGAGGAGGAGGAGGAGGAGGAGGAGGAGGAGGAGGAGGAGGAGGAGGAGGAGGAGGAGGAGGAGGAGGAGGAGGAGGAGGAGGAGGAGGAGGAGGAGGAGGAGGAGGAGGAGGAGGAGGAGGTCCAGTCCGCCTGTGCCACAATGACCACAGGGGGGCAGCAGACCGCCACATTTGCTGCCGGAGACCACACGAGGGCAGCAGAGTGCCGTGTTTGCTGCAAGAGGGTGGAGTAGGCTCAGCTAGGACGGAGGGAGAGGCGGCTCTGCTGATAAACACCAGCTACATGCCCTAGGACCCGTATGTTGGAAGGAAGAACTCCTTCTACGTTCCACGTGTGTGTGATACACACACACACACACACACACACACACATGCACGCACGTACACACACATCAAATTTAAAAACTGGAAAGATAGATAGTTAAGAGATGTGCTTCCTAGGGACTCACTTTTTGATCCTCCAAACAGGGACCACCATTCTCCTTCCCAAGAGGCCCCCCAAGAGCACAGACGATAAGGAGGAGACGATACAGAAACTAGAGGTGAGGAGGGAGCATGATAGCCTGCTGGCCTCCCAGCCCCTCAGAGCCTGACTTCTCCCCAAGTTCCCAGATTGTGAGTTTCTCTTCCTATTCATCCTCACATGAGACTCTCGAGAAGAAGGAGGAGGAAGTGACTTCAGAGGAAGAAGAAGAAAAAGAAGAAGAGGAGGAAAAGGAAGAGGGGGAGGAGGAGGAGTATGATGAAGAGGAGCACGAGGAGGTGAAGGGACTTGCTCCTCCTCCCCGCCCCTCCTTTCTCCCTTGGGGAACAAGTTGTGGGCTCACAACTCTTTTATTTTCTTTTCAAGATTTTTGTTGTTTTATTTTTGGCTTTGGTTTTGGTTTCGAGACAGGGTCCCTACTATGTAAGCTAGGAACTCCCCAGAAATGCCCGCTTCTACTTCCTGCGTTGGGATTACATGAGTGCGCCTCCAGACTTAGCGTACAAGACTCTGCATGATTGTCCACCAAGCATGCTCTGGTCAGGAGGCCTGAAGAGGGTCTCTGAACCCCTGAAACTGGAAGTCACAAGCAGGTGTAGGCTGCCCAACTTAGGTGCTGGAACCTAACGTGGGTTCCTCTGGAAGAGCAACAAAGGCCTTTAACACGCACGCCATCTTGTATTACATGTGTGCTTGAGTGTGCGTTTGCATGCATCATAGCAACTGTGTGGAGGTCAGAAGACAACTGGAGGGAGTTGGCGTTCTCCTTTCTCCATGTGGGTTCCGGTTAGTGGACACAGGCCCCCTGGGTTCCGGTTAGTGGACACAGGCCTTCTGGGTTCCGGTTAGTGGACACAGGCCCTCTGGGTTCTGGTTAGTGGACACAGGCCTTCTGGGTTCCGGTTAGTGGACACAGGCCCTCTGGGTTCCGGTTAGTGGACACAGGCCCTCTGGGTTCTGGTTAGTGGACACAGGCCCTCTGGGTTCCGGTTAGTGGACACAGGCCCTCTGGGTTCTGGTTAGTGGACACAGGCCCTTTGGGTTCTGGTTAGTGGACCCAGGCCTTCTGGGTTCTGGTTAGTGGACACAGGCCCTCTGGGTTCCGGTTAGTGGACACAGGCCTTCTGGGTTCTGGTTAGTGGACACAGGCCCTCTGGGTTCTGGTTAGTGGACACAGGCCCTCTGGGTTCTGGTTAGTGGACACAGGTCTTCTGGGTTCTGGTTAGTGGACACAGGCCCTCTGGGTTCTGGTTAGTGGACACAGGCCCTCTGGGTTCCGGTTAGTGGACACAGGCCCTCTGGGTTCCGGTTAGTGGACACAGGCCCTCTGGGTTCTGGTTAGTGGGCACAGGCCCTCTGGCTTGGCAGCAGATGCCTTTGTACTGAGGCGTCTCACTAACCCTGGGCTCCCAACACTTACACAGGAGACATTCTCAGAGAATTTCAGTGCCACCAAAAGGCAGAAGTCTTTCTCCAGTTCACCTATCCCTGGCCTCTTCTCCAAACACAAAACATGGCGGGTGATATGGCTCAGAGGGTAAAGGGGGCTTGCTACCAAGCCTGATCTGAGTTCAATCCCTAGAACCCATGGAGTGGGAGGAAAGAACTGACCCCTGCAGGTTGTTCCTGACTCCCACGTGTGCACCAGGGCACACATGCACACACGACACACATACACAACACACATACACACATATACAGGCAAACAAACAATTGTAACCTTTATAACATGGAGCCGGAGAGATGGCTCAAGCTTAAGACCACGTGCCGCGCTTCCAAGGCTCGGGCTCCACGCCCAGCACCCACGCGCACGTGGGGCTCACGACACCCGGGACTCCAGCTCCCGGCCGTCTGATGCCATTTTCTGGCCTCTGAGGGTTCCAGGCATGCAAGCAATATACACATACATGCAGTCAAAACACCTGTACACATAAAAAGTAAACTGAATTTGTAACAGCTGGTAGGGATGTCCCAGACCTGGAAAGATGTATTTGGGAGGAAAGAGCCTGGAAACAAAGAGAAGAAAACTCTGAAATCATTCCCAATCTTTGCTTCTTTTTACATTTCAGGAAACTGATTACATCATGTCATATTTTGACAATGGAGAGGACTTTGGAGGGGACAGCGATGACAATATGGATGAGGCCATATACTGAAAACCTGGGCCATAGACTGAAAGTCTGGGCCATAGACTGAAAGCCTGGGCCATATACTGAAAGTCTGGGCCATAGACTGAAAACCTGGGCCATAGACTGAAAGCCTGGGCCATAGACTGAAAACCTGGGCCATAGACTGAAAGCCTGGGCCCATATATGGTTCTTGATTTGAGATACAGGAACTAAATATCCCTATTTACTTAGGGTTTTTCCTGTTTTTATTATTGTTTTTTGGGAGAGGATCTCATGTATCTCAGGCTGGCGTTGAACTCAGTATGTAGCTGAGGCTGGCCTGGAACTCTTGATTCCCCTCCCCCCTTCTCCCAAGTCTTGAGATTACCGGGATGCACCACCACACCAGACTTACTAATATTTACTTTTGTTGAGGAAAAGTTATTTACTCAGAATCCGGGTGACCCATGTGATCCCTAGGGGCTGTGCACAACAATCAACAGTTTGGGGGATACTTGGGGTGGAAGCAGTCGGGGGAGTAAAGCCTGTTTTGTACTTTTAAATAAAATGTTTGTATCTGTCCCTCTACCCAGAGTGATGCCTGCTGGAGAGGGTCCGGTCAAGCCATCCTCACCCCCGCCACGCCCCCTTCCCGAGGATATGCTAAGCAAGTGTTCTATCACTGAGCCATATCCCCAGTTCTTTTTATATATTTATTTTCGAATTTTTAGACAGCGGTTTTTGCTAACTTGCCTAAGTTGGCCTTGAACTAACCCTGTAGCCTAAATAGGCCTAAAACTATCTCTGCCTCCTCTGCTGTGGGGTGACTCTGGGGGAGTGGGTCGCCGCTCTGACCCTTGACCTTTACTTCTCAGCCCAGCCGTGGAGGACATTCAGGAACTCTTCTGGGGTCTGAAAGCATTGCTGGGGAAAGCCTCGGCTCTCCCACGGACTGCCCCAGCCCTTGGGCTCGCACAGCCCGGGGGCCTGAGCCTGCATATTCAGTTCACCTGACGCCAGCCCTCTCCTTCTCACACTTGACCTTGATCGTGTCCTTATTTACACAGAGTGATTACAGCTATTTTTGTACAGGGAGTCAAGAAAGCCAGGGGCCGGCTGAGGAATGACTCACTGCTTTCGGCTTACGGTTCCTCCAGGACCCGGAGAGCCTACTTTGAAAGGCATATTTAGGGATCTCCCTAAATATACTGTTCTCTACCGACAGCTGGGGTGTGGCTGCCAGCTTCTTCTTCTTCTTCTTTTTGTTCTTTCCTTTGTGGAATTGAGTTAGCCTTTCTCACTCCACTTTGGAGAGGGGGTAGGCGGTGTTATCTTCCAGGAAGTAAGGAGGGTGGGGAGGAAGGGAGTGATTTCGGGACACTCGCTGCTCTGAGAGGCTCCCTCGCCCACACAGCGCTCCCGTGGGTGAGGTCACTTCCCTGGGCTCTGATTGGCTTCTGAGGAAGCCTTCGTCGAGCTGATTGGCCGCACGCACTTGCCATGCCACAGCCACGAGTAAGTTGCGTGTCCAGTATAGAAACAGAGTAAGGAGAACTGCATAGACATCTGGGGGTGCTGCCACGGGGGCCCACTGAGCATGCAAAGTCTAAAGATGGACTGTGGGAGACGCGTCCAATAAACTTCCCAACCACTTTTAGACAGGCTGACCGAATTTCCTATAGCACCGTGGGTTAGAGAGCAGAAATTCACGGTCAGGTATTTCGGACCCCATTGTACGGGGGGGGGGGGGGGGCGAAGACGGGCTTCGACCCCATGGAGGGAAAGCGCCTTAACGGCCTCGTTTAAACGTGCTATCAGGCGCTGGGATAGAAGCCCAGCCAGGGAAACGGAGACGGGAACAGGAATAGAAACGAACATTCCAGAGTTATTGAGCAATTGGTGATGATTGATGTGTTTCCTTTCCTAGCTCTCCGAGGTGAGTGAAGGGTGGGGCAGGAGACTCGTCCCTGGGGTTTCCCACAGTTCTGCAGCAGTGACTGCGGCTAGGGAGGGACCAGCGGGAAACAAAGATCCTGAACGGGTTGGGTTTGGCTTGTTTTTTTCTGTTGTCTTCCCCCACTTCATCCCCTGCACACACGCGGAGGGCAGACACCATCCTAACCCTCATTGTTTAAATCCAGGTCTGTGTTGAGAGACACTGCCACCTGATGCTCTTCTGGAAACTCCGGTTTTTGTTTTGTTTTGTTTTGTTTTTCCACTTAATTTATTTGGCCAAGGGGGTACACATGGCTCATGTGGGGAGCGCAGAGGACAGCTTGCAGGAAGCAGTACTCCCCTGCTGTCGTATGGGTCTGGGGCTCACATTCACGTCAGGCTTGGAGGCTCGCACGGTCGGAGCCATCTCACATCCCCAGGAACTTCTTAGTGGGAACAAAGATCGAGAACTACAGTCGGTAATAAAGACGGTAAAGACGGCAGGAAGCTAGTCCCCGCCCATCTCTCCACACTCATCTCTCCACACTCACGCCTCCTCACGTCCCTTTTCCCATGGCGCGGGAGAAAGGAGGACAGAGGTTGGAATGACCACTCGGGATCAGTCATACGGCCTCAAAGACAAAATGGCACAAACATCAGGCCATTCTTGGACTCTGCCCTGCCTGGACTCCTGCCTTCCCTGGCAGGTGACCTTGTTGGACAAAGCTGGTGAGGTGACCGAGACCCGGCAGCTTCCCCAGATTCCTAATCTGGTTCCAGGCATGAGCCGAACCGTTTCTACTGACCTTTCCCCAACTTCCCACAAGCACTACCAAGCAGGCAGGGGCTGGAGCCTGGGTCTGGCAGACAGGGTCAAGGCTACTCTTCCTGGAGAGACAGGCGGTGAACCTGAGGCCTTGCTGTTTACATCAGATCCCGTCAGTGTTTGCCAGCCAGGTTTATAATATCTATTAGAAACGCTGTTTTGTTTTGTTTTTTAATCTTTTGAGACAGGGTTTCTCTGTGTAGCCCTGGCTGTCCTGGAATTCACATTCACTCTACGACCGGCTAAAAACAGTCTTTTTTTTTTTTTTTTTTTAAGATTTATTATTATATGTAAGTACACTGTAGCTGTCTTCAGACACTCCAGAAGAGGGTGTCAGATCTGTGGTTGCTGGGATTTGAACTCAGGACCTTCAGAAGGGCAGCCAGTGCTCTTAACTGCTGAGCCATCTCTCCAGCCTGTTTTTAATTGGCTAGATTGCCCCTCTGCCTGGGCTGCAGGCTAGGTTTTACAGCAGGAAGTCTACTCTCCCTGACCCATGGTCCACATCTCCCCTCCCAGGCCTCACCTACTTGGGCAGGACAGGTGAACTGGGGCGTCTGTGAACAGACGAAAGGGCTCTTTTTTTTTTTTTTTTTTTTTTTTTTTTTTTTTTGAGGGAGGGCCACAGAGAGATCTGGATGCGGCAAGCAGTTTAGGGTGAGAGCGGTGAGGCACCCGTGGCTTGGTAAGGAAAAAAGGAGATGGTCTCTGCAACTTCTATGGTTGTTTGAAAGTCAAGAAGTGTGTGGGCTGGTCAAGAATGCAGCAGGGTATGAACTGGGGTGTGGCTCAGTAGATAGAGCACTTGTGTAGCATACACAAAGTCCTAGACTATCCCTAAAACCACATAAAGACATATATGCATATAACCCTTGGCTATATGGAAAATCTGGGGCTTAGGAGACACCATCACAAAAGACATAAAAGAATCCAGAAGCCAAGTCCTCTCAGATGGGCAAAGCTTTGTCTCCCGGCTTGGCTTTCTTTCTCCCTCCCTCCCTCCCTCCCTCCCTCCCTTCCTCCCTTCCTTCCTTCCTTCCTTCCTTCCTTCCTTCATTCCTTCCTTCCTTTTTTTATTTTTTATTTATTTATTTATTTATTTATTTATTTATTTTTGACACAGGGTTTCTCTGTGTAGCCCTGGCTGTCCTGGAACTCACTCTGTAGACCAGGCTGGCCTGAAACTCAGAAATCTGCCTGCCTCTGCCTCCCAAGTGCTGGGATTAAAGGTGTGCGCCACCACCGCCTGGCTCTTTCTTTTTTTAAAAGAAAGATTTATTTATTGATTATATGTAAGATTATATGTAAGTACATTGTTGCACCAGAAGAAGTCAGAGTCTTTACAGATGGTTGTGAGCCACCATGTGGTTGCTGGGATTTGAACTCAGGAATTTTGGAAGAGCGGTCGGTGCTCTTAACTGCTGAGCCATCTCTCTAGCCCATGGCTTTGGTTTCTTTACTCCACAGTCTCGTGCCCTTGGAAAGTTGTGTCAAGACTCCACGCCTCAGTTTCTTCATGTCTGATGCATGAATCTGGGCGAGTTGTCTCCTGAGACCCCTGTTCCACAGTAGGATTGGAGTGGACCCACTTGTGAAGGTACAAATGGTACTGGGACGCCAGTCATTGGCTCCGTCCAACACAGTCACCTGTTAGTAAAAGCAGGAGTCCAGGCAGAGCAGAGTTCAAACCTGACTTGACTTGTACGACACTTTGTCTTTGGGGCAGCTGATCCAGAGTGGGCACTCCAACCTTGGTCCTCCAAGTGGTGGACGTGCCCCTGGTTCACCAAGCTGTCACCGGATACCCTTGATCTTCCCACCTTATTTTCAGCCAGGCAAGCTAAAGATACCCCAGGCACATCGCCAGTTGTTTCCAAGAACCTTTGCAGCCAGGGTAGCTGGGGACCAGCGATTCCCCAGTAATTACTAGTAAGACAGCAGAAAAGCCTCATAAGGGAGACTTCAAGGTTACAACCTGCAAGTCGGGAGTCACATCAAGGACACCACAGAGATTTCTGGCCAAAGAAGCGGCTGCAGATACTGGTCTTTCCTATCTGTCCTTAAATATGCCTGGCCAGAAGGTGAAGAGATAACTGAGCTAGACAGGAATAGTTCGTTAGGTAATCTGCCCAGGCTAGTGTGACCTTTCCTCCACTGGCCTTTCCCCTACTGAGACCCATATTCCCCCAAGGACATCACAAACATAGAAATTTGAAATCCCAGTGCAGAATTCTAGTTTCTAGTATTATCACCAAGAAAGCTCCGCCTAATCCAATAGGATTTAATGTGTCTCTTCTGTCAGCGCCCAGCTATAGCTACCCAGTGAGTAGACACACACTGACCTCACCCCAACTGCACAACCAGGGGGGTTAAGGATTCCATGATCACAGAGTCTGGGACTGTTTAATATTCGAACCGCCTCGTATCCCAGGATTATCAGCTATGGACGGTGCTTCCCACAGCTCAGACCCCTTCCCCCTTGAGAGGACACAGTCCTACGGTTCTCCCTCACTGGATTTATGGTAAAGAGGAGGTACATATCCAAATTCAGCCTGTCCCCAGCACCCTGAGTTATCAGTGCCTGCCGGGAGGCGCTCAGTTAAACTCGTGTTTGTGTTTGGCTTTGTTCATTCCTGACAGGGTCTTGGGTAGCCCAGGCTGGCCTTAAACTTGATCACGTGACACTCCAACTCCTAACCCTTCTGCCTCCATCTCCCAAGTGCTGAGAGTCCAGGCCTACACCACTGCTTCAGGTTGGCTTTTTTGTTGTTGTTGTTTTTGTTTGTTTTAATTTATTTAAGACAGAGAAACCTGGGATTCGTTGTGGAGTGCAGACATGGAATAATCCTTCTGCCAGGCACAGTAGCTCACGCCTGTAATCCCAGCACTTGGGAGACAGAGGCAGGTGGATCTCTGAGTGAGTTAAGAGGCCAGCCTCGTCTACAGAGTGGATTCCAGGACCACTAGAGCTACATAGTGAGACCCTTTGTTGGAAAAACAACAGAAACAACCACCAACACCCCCCCCCAAAAAAAAAACAGTGATATAATTATAGGTGTGCGCCACCACATTTGGTTTTTTTCCTATCTTGCTGTGAGTTTTTCGCTTGTTCGTGTGCATATGTGTACTCATGCATGTCTGTTAAGTATGAACGTCAGGAAGCAGCCTAAAGTACTGTTCCTCCTGTGTGGCTCCTGTGTGTGCATTTAAGTAAGCTAGGACGGCCGGACATTGACCTCAGCAGCCCGTCTGCGTCCGTGTCCCCAGACCTGGGATTGCAGGAGACAAACAACATGTTGGTCCTCCAACCTCCCAGCAAGCACCCTGCTGACTGAGCCTCTCCCAGCAAGCACCCTGCTGACTGAGCCGCCCCTAGCCTTCTTCATGATTCTTTTGAGACAGGATCCCTAGTTGGTCTCAAATTTGAGCACCTTGTGGCTCCTGAGCGCTGGGGTTGGGGTTAGTTAGGATTCCGTGTTTGCACTGCCCCATCCATCAGCTAAAGCCTGCCTTCATCTTAACAAGGGAGGGAATTGAGGTCAGCCTGGGCTGTAAGAGACCCTGTCTCAACACACAGACACACAGACACACAGACACACAGACACACAGACACACACACACACACACACTAAAACCAAAACCAAAACCAACCAACCAAAACCAGAAGGGAAAAAGGCTGTCTAAATCGGACGTCGTCCTTATCTCGGAGATGCCTCCCACAGTCCCCTTTGGACGGGAAAGAAGCCTCGTTGTTTTCTTTCCTTTTGCCCTGCTGTGGCCTCGGAGGCAACCATTTTGAGAGGAAACTCTCTCCTCCAGTGAATGCTTTCGCCAGGCCCCGGTGGTGGAAGGAAGGAAGCAAAGTTGGGCGATCTGTGGAAGAGCCAAGCCCTCTCTCAGAGAGAGAAGCCGCCCTTGGCAAAGCTCCTCCCCCCAGGCCTCTCTCCTGGCACCAGATAACTTTTTCCCCCCGCCTGACCATACTTGGATCTGGCTGGTCTCAGCAGCTCACCTCTCCCTTACTTGGCCTGGATCCTGTTTTGAGTCTTGATTTCCAGCACAAGCCAGCACTCTCACTCCTGCCCAGGGCGCCAGGGGCTCCACAAACCTCTCAGCAGATGTCGGGGGCCTGGCCAAGAGAGATGGCTCTACAACAGCGATCTTTAGACTTATCCTTGAAGTCTTCAGGGTGTGTCACATCATTTTCCTCTTGTCTGTCTGTCTGTCTGTCTTATGCATGCATGCATGTGTGTCTTAGTCAGGGTTTCTATTCCTGCACAAACATCATGACCAAGAAGCATGTTGGGGAGGAAAGGGTTTATTGAGCTTACACTTCCACACAGCTGTTCATCACCAAAGGAAGTCAGGACTGGAACTCAAGCAGGTCAGAAGCAGGAGCTGATGCAAAGGCCATGGAGGGATGTTCCTTACTGGCTTGCTTCCCCTGGCTTGCTCAGCCTGCTCTCTTATAGAACCCAAGAATACCAGCCCAGAGATGGCACCACCCACAAGGGGCCCTCCTTCACTTGATCACTAATTGAGAAAATGCCCCACAGCTGGATCTCAGAGGCACTTCCCCAAGTGAAGCTCCTTTTCCTATGATAACTCCAGCCTGTGTCAAGTTGACACACCAAACTAGCCAGTACAATTGACCCCTTGTCAACTTGACACACCAACATATCACTATTAAGCCTCAACCCTTACTTTCTTATTCATCCCCAAGATCTCAATAATGTAAAAAGTCCCACAGTGTTTACATATTAAAAGTTCAATCCCTTTAAAATGTCCAATATCTTAAAATTCAAAGTCTTTTAAAAATTCAAGTCTCTGAACTGTGGGCTCCACTAAAATACCTTCTTTCAAGAGGGAAAAATATCAGGGCACAGTCACAATCAAAAGCAAAACTCAAACTCCAAAGTCTGGGATCCAACTCATGATCTTCTGGGCTCCTCCAAGGGCTTGAGTCACTTCTCCAGCTCTGCCCTTTGTAGCACACACCTTGTCTTCTAGGCTCCAGCTGCCTGTACTCCACTGCTGCTGCTGTCCTTGGTGGTCATCCCATAGTACTGGCATCTCCAAGCCTCAACTCTTTTGCATGACCCCTTCAGTCCTGGGCCATCAATTACAACTGAGGGTACACTTTCACCAATGGCCTTCCATGGCCTCTCACTGTACCAAGCCTCAGCTGTTCTTCATGATGCCTTCATGCCTTCAAAAGCAGTACCACCTGGGTGACTCTTACACAGTACCAAGTCCTGCTACAGCATGAGGCACAACCTTGGCTATCTGGAACACACTCTCTGTGCTCTCAGAAAACACATCCCAGAAGATTTCACCTCAGTGATGCTGGTTTCTTCTTACTCACCGCTAATTTCTTAGCTCCAGCTAACCAGCATCAATAGTCCCAGTAACACAAAGGTTGACTTGAATGGTTTTGGTATCTTGTTACTCACAGCTGATTCTTCAGCCCCAGCTAACCAAAACCACAGAATCTTCATGGCCCTGATAAGAGTCTTTAATTTTCCCTCTGAAACTTCACAAGCCAGGCCTCCATCTTCTGCCTTGTTCTCAACATTATCTTCCAAGCTCCTACACAACGGTCTCACAGAGGTCTCATCACTGAATGGACCATCTAGCCCAAAGTTCCAAAGTCCTTCCACAGTCCTCCCCAAAACATGGTCAGGTTGTCACAGGAATACCCCACTATGCTGGTACCAATTTGTCTTAGTCAGGGTTTCTATTCCTGCACAAACATCATGACCAAGAAGCATGTTGGGGAGGAAAGGGTTTATTGAGCTTACACTTCCACACAGCTGTTCATCACCAAAGGAAGTCAGGACTGGAACTCAAGCAGGTCAGAAGCAGGAGCTGATGCAAAGGCCATGGAGGGATGTTCCTTACTGGCTTGCTTCCCCTGGCTTGCTCAGCCTGCTCTCTTATAGAACCCAAGAATACTAGCCCAGAGATGGCACCACCCACAAGGGGCCCTCCTTCACTTGATCACTAATTGAGAAAATGCCCCACAGCTGGATCTCAGAGGCACTTCCCCAAGTGAAGCTCCTTTTCCTATGATAACTCCAGCCTGTGTCAAGTTGACACACCAAACTAGCCAGTACAATGTGTGTGTATATATGTATGTATGAATGTATGTATGTGTGTGTGTATGTATATATAAATATATGTATGTTGTATGTATGTATGAGACAAGGTCTTTTTTTTTTTTTTTTTTTTTTTGGTTTTTTGAGACAGGGTTTCTCTGGGGAGCCCTGGCTGTCCTGGAACTCACTTTGTAGACCAGGCTGGCCTCGAACTCAGAAATCCGCCTGCCTCTGCCTCCCAAGTGCTGGGATTACAGGCGTGCGCCACCACGCCCGGCTCTGAGACAAGGTCTTATGTAACCCAGGCTGACCTGGAACTTGCTATGCAGCTGAGAATAGCCTTGAACTCCTGATCCTCCTCAACTTCCCTAGTGCTGGAATTCTGCCCCCTTGGGTTTTGGGGTGTGGTGTAAATGCAACCACATCTGTGCTATAGTGAGCACACGGAGCTCGGGGACAACTGTGCACTCTTGACTCCTCCCGTCTCTACATGGATTCCAGGGAGTGAACCCAGGTCACCAGACTCAGGCGGCGAGTACTGTTACTTCTAAGTTGTCTTGCCTTTTCCCTCCCCCCTCCCTCCCTGCCTCCCTCTCCCCCCTCCCCTCTTTTTTTCTTTCTCTCTCTCTCTTTCTTCCAGCAGTGTGTGGGAACAGCCTGTCCTATGATCAGTTGTGGCCTGTAACTGTTAACCGGCCTGCCTCAGGCTTCCAGATGCTGGGATTTCAGGAATGCAAAGCCACACCAGGCCCCTAAAATGCAGTAATATAGTTTCGAAATGTTCTCAACCAATTCAAACTCTGAGGAAGAAACTGTCAGGGCTTCTAACCATCTGCTAGCTGCTCTGCTCAGTGCTCTGCCCCTGGCTTAGCATTTCCTCTGTTGTGCCCCGGTTTTGTCAACTTCAGCTAAAATCAGCGTACAGGAAGGGAACCGCCAACCACAGCAGTTTGACTGGGACTCTACGGCAAGCAAAGTTCTGTCTCTCCAGCACGTGGAGTGCCTGTGCTGAGGACTCCTTCCTTTACCACAAAAGAGGATAGAAGGTATCAGAAGAGGTGCTGAGATACAGAAAGAGACAGGGGTAGAGGAGGTCAAAGTCTTTGGGGATGGCAAGGTGTGTGGTTTAAAAAGAAGGCCAAGATGCAGGGTGGTGGTGGCGCGTTGCCTAAAATCACTTGGGAAGCAGAGGCTGTGTCTCGGAATTCTAGGCCAGACTGGTCTAAAGACTGAGTTCCAGGACAGCCAGGGCTACCCAGAAAGAACCTGGTCTCAACACACAAATAAGCACACACCAAACAAACAAACAAACAAAAGGGGGGGGTCCAGGCTGTCAGGAGAAGATGAAGCCCATTTGAGAATTCTCATAATTTTTCTTTTCCCCACCCACATCCATGCCCCTTTCCCGGACCCCTCCTCCCATAGGCAACAGGCTCTCCTAAGCTGTTGATTGACTGCTCTCCCAGCCCCTCCGTCTCTCCGGTAACCTAGATTTCTAGGCAGCCGCCGCCATTTTCGATCTCTCGCCTCCACAAGAAAACATCTCTTCTATGTCCCCAAGGTGTATAAAGCCCAAACCTGGGTTTCTCAGTCTCAGATTCTGTTCTCAGGAATAGGCACAGTAGGGTCCATGAGGTTTCGGGAGAGTTTGGAGCCCTCCTACAGGCCGGGCAGGGGGAAAGGGCACGCCCACTGGCCTATGGAGGTTTGGGAGGGAAAACTTTGAGTGTGGAACAGGAAGCCAAGCTTCTGCCCTGGAAGGCGAGGCAGGTATGAAAGACCATGGGTGCAGAGAGAAAGAGAGGGACACAAAGCAATGGCCGCGAGCCCGGGCGGCGTGGGGAGGATCTCGGCGTAAGGGAGCCCCTTCACCTGCCTCCTCCCCCAGCACCTGGAACCCGACGACGTCTCTCCGTCTGTCCAGGAGGTTAAAAATACCCGTGACAAGCACCTAGCCAGACATTTCCAAGAACCTGCTCACTGACTGCTTAGTGGACTTAAAGATGTCCGCTCAGCAGTTCCATCACACAAAAAAAGACAGAGAATGGACCTCACTTGACATCCGGAGGTGCAGGTCACATGGGATGCACAATGCTGTCCCCGTGCTCTGTCCCTCTCATTCCCACACGCTGTTGCCTGGAGATGACCAAGCAGTGGGAACACAGAAACGGCCCAGCGCACTGAGTTCCTTCATTCTTTCCTCTCTATGTAACAGGCTAAAGAAAGACTAGAAGGACCAAGCTCCGTGGACGGTCAGGACAGGACAAGAACATCTGGGTCAACTGACCTGAACCCCGAGGGTAGGTTCATGCCTCTGACCCTTGTTTTACCCAGATAGACCATCTCTGGGAAAAGAGCAAAGGACTGGAGTGAGGGCTCACGGGAAGAGCTCCTATGAGTCTTACAGAGGAGCAGGTTCTGTTCTCAGCACTCCTGAGGCGGCTCACAGCCATCTGTACCTCCAGTTCTAGGCCCCCTTTTACCCCTGCAGGCACCAGTCATACAAGTAGTTCACATACACACATGCAGGCAAACACGTATACACATAAACATTTTTAAAGAAATGTAAAAAGGAAGAAAGAAATAAAGAAAGAAAGGAAGGAAGAAAAGGAAGGAAGAAAGGAAGGAAGGAAGGAAACCTCTCCATTACTTTGTATAATACGTCTGTGTTCTCCGGCCTTCGGTTTACCACACTAAAAGGTAGAAAGCTTTTCCCATAATTGTGTAAATTGAAGAATTTAGAAGATCCCATTACAACATACTTGCAGAGGTCAAAGAACAATGTGCGGAAGGAAGCAGGCTTCTTCTGGGCCCGCTGGGCCCTGCCTGCTCTTCCTTTGAATAAGGAGCTCGCCCTGCACTGACCGCGCCCAGATCCCCCCCCCCCCTTACCACACTTCATCTTTTTAAAAAGATTTGTTCTCTAATTTTTTTCCTTCTAGTTTATGGGTCTGTATCTCTGTGAGTGAATACCACATGTCTATGGGTGCTCAGAGACCAGAAAAGGCTTCAGATCCCTTGGAGGTGGAGTTTACGAGCTGCCTGATGTGTCTTCTGGGAACTAAATCCGGGTCTCTGAAAAGCAGCAAGTATTCTTAGCCACTGAGCCATCTCTCCAGCCCCTACATCACCGTGTGTGTGTGTATGTGTGTGTGTGTGTGTGTGTGTGCGCGCGCGCGTGCACAGGCACTATGGCATGCCTATAGAAGTCAGAGGGGCAGCGTCTGGGGAGTTGGCTCTCTCCTTCCATGTGACCAGTGGAGAGATGTTTGGTGGCAAATGTCTTTCTCCACTCCCCACTGTGCATTTCTAATCTTCACAGCACTATGGGGGCAGTTCTTCCACTGGCTTTCATTTTACACGTGAACAGTACATGTCTGTCTACAATCCCAGCATTTGGGAGGCAAGAAGATTGTGAGTTTGAGGTCATTGTGGGTTATCTAGAGGCTCTTTCTCCTAAATAAAATACGCACAGACACACACAGACACACACAGAGAGACACACACAACCTGGAAATGTGGTTCACACCTGCAATCCCAGTGCTCAGGAAGCTGAGGCAGGAGGATTGTGAGGCCAGCCTGGCTTCCATCCATCCTGACTCACAGACATAGAACTGAGGCAGGAGGATTGTGAGGCCAGCTTGGCTTCCATCGTGACTCCTGATCCACAAATAAGTAACACATAAGTAAATTGAGAGGGTTAGTGAAGTGCTTGCTATTCAAGCCAGAGCTCATGAAAAGCTGGGGAGGGTGTGTGTGCATGTGTGTGTGTGTGTCTGGGGTCTGACTGCGGTTCCCCTGCGGGAAGGTGGACGACAGCCCAAGGCTTGCTGGCCAGTCAGTCTAGCCTGTCTGCGAGCTCCAGACCTCAGGAAAAGGCCGTGTCTCAAAACACAAGATGGAAATTGTCAGAGGAAGACACCTGACTGACTTTGCCCTCTGTGCACACACGTGCTTTACTGAACTTTGTGTGTGTGTGTGTGTGTGTGTGTGTGTGTGTGTGTGTCTGCGCATGCGCGAGTGCTTGCACATGTGTCTATGGAAGCAAGAGACCCACATTGGGGGTTTTCCTTATTTGTGCTCGACCCTATTTAAAAGGACAAATGACGGGGCAGCGGTTAAGAGCACTTGGCCCAGTTTAGACCCAGTACCCGGCGTCAGCTCACAACCCTCTATAGCTCCTGTTCTAGGAGATCTGATGCTCCGCTCTAGCTGCCAACAGCGCCAGGAAGGCACAGGGAGCACAGACGTACCTGCAAACACAGCCATGCACACAAAATAAAATACACAAAACTTTACAGCAAAGCAGGAGCGAATGAACAGCCTACGATGTGGAGACTTTAAACAAGCTGGCCAGCATCACCCGCTGGCAGGCGTAGCAGGAGGGGGAGGATCTAGTTTGGTTTCAGGGCCTGCATTCTATTTATTTATTTATTTATTTATTTATTTATTTAATGTATGTGAGTACACCATCACTGTCTTTAGACACACTAGAAGAGGGCATCGGATCCCATTACAGATGGTTGTGAGCCACCATCTGGTCTCTGGAAATTGAACTCAGGACCTCTGGAAGAGCAGTCAATGCTCTTAACCTGCTGAGCCATCTCTCTAGCCCAGGGCCTGGATTCTTAATAACTAGTTCTCCTAAGTACCTGTGGTGGTTAGTGTTTAGTTAACTTGACCCCAACTAAAGTCATCTGGGAAGAGAGAGCCTTAATTGAGGAGATGCCTGCATCCGACTGGTCTGTGGAACATTTTGATTAATGATTGATGTGGGAAGGCCCAGCCCGAGGTGGGTGGTGCCATTTCTGGGCAGGTGTTCCAGAGCGGTATAAGAAAGCAACCTGAACAAGTTATGGGGAGCCACCCAGTAAGCAGCACCCCTCCATGGCTTCCGCATCAGCTCCTGTCTCCAGGTTCCTGCCCCTGGCGCCCCTCACTGGTGGACTGTGATCTGGACATGTAAGCCGAATAAAACCCTTTTCTCCCTGAGTTGCTGTTGGTCACGGTGCTTATCACAGCAAAAAAGAGAAACCAAGGCAGAACTCTACGGGAAGGCCGACCACTGAGCTTCCCCAGGCTCTAGAGCCATCAGCTATTGGGCCAAGGCCGCAACCCTGAATCTGTGGCTGTGTCTGGAAGGTTGTTTCAACCTCAGAAGTACTGTGGATAGAAGGTCTTCTGCAGGCCGGGCAGTGGTGACACACGCCTTTAATCCCAGCCCTTGGGAGGCAGAGGCAGGTGGATTTCTGAGTTCGAGGCCAGCCTGGTCTCTTGAGTAAGTTCCAGGACAGCCAGGGCTACACAGAGAAACCCTGTCTCAGAAAAAAAAAAAAAAAAAAAAAAAAAAAGGTCTTCATGTCAAGGTGCTTAGAACAGGAGGGCCAGTTAAATGTAATCTTTATCTCCCTTCTGTGCTCTGTCACCTAGAGGTAATTAAAGAAAAAATACTCTAGCAGGACTCTGGATTGCTCAAAAAATTACTCAAAGGTAGGCTGGGAGCTGGCTGACTCAGTGACATGTTTGCCACAAGAACGAGGGTCTGAGTAAGAGCTCAAACCTATTTAAAATGCAGAACCCGGTGGCTAATGTTCATAACCACCCCCCACCTCCCACCCCCCACCCCCTACCCCCCTCGGTGGAGAACTGCAGACAAAGGGGCCCCTGGGGATGCCTGGCCAGCCAATGTAGCCCGGTTAAGGAACTTCGAGCTCCTGAGACATCCTATCTCAAAAACAAACAAACAAACAAATGAAAAAGTGGACAAAGCGACAACACTCAAAGTGAGAGCAGAGAGAGAGAGAGAGAGACAGACAGAGAGAGAGAGAGACAGAGAGAGAGACATGGAGACAGAGGCAGACAGAGAGACTGAATCAAAGGTCTTCATGTGTGGCATATTTCTTGCTGGCCATATGCTTAGTTTCACCCTCTCTCTACAAATTGGAGCCTTCTATTTTCTTTTAAACTTTTTTTTTCCAGACAGGGTTTCTCTGTGTAGGCCTGGCTGTACTGGAACTCACTCTGTAGACCAGGCTGGCCTCGAACTCAGAAATACACCTGCCTCTGCCTCTCAAGTACTGGGATTACAGGTGTGCGCTACCACGCCCGGCGCCTTCTATTTTCTTTATGTTTAGAGAAGGCTCTTGGTTTTTTGTTTGTTTGCTTGTTTGTTTTTAAGAAACTACCTGTAGCTGTTGTTTTGGAGCTCACCCTGGCCTCAAAGTTGCTACTACACAGTTGAGGATGGCCCAGATTTCCTGATCTCCTGTCTGCTTTTTTGAGACAGGGGTCTCACATATCCCAGGTTGGCCTCAGACTCACTATATAGTTGTATATGGCTTGAACATTTGAACTTCTGTGATCTTCCTGCCTCTGCCTCCCAAGTTCGGGGATTACTGGTGTTACCAGCAGACATTTTTTATTTGCTGCTGAGGTTCAAATTCAAGGCTTTGGCTTTATGCATTTCAGACAAACACTCTCCCAACTGAGCTGTGTCTTTAGTCTTTTTGTCTTGTTTTGTTTGTTTGTTTGTTTTGAGACAGAGTTTTTCTGTGTAACCCTGGCTGTCCTAGAACTCACTGTGTAGACCAGGCTGGCCTCTAACTCAGGGATTCTCCTGCCTCCGCCTCCAGAGTGCTGGGATTAAAGGCTCGGCTCGTGCCACTGCTGCCCGGCTGCATCTCTAGTCAACAAAAGCTTGCTGTGCACACCAAGCTAGCTTGAACTCTTGATCAGTTTGCCTCAGTCTCCCACATGATACTGTGACAGCCCACCAGGCCCTCCTATTAACTTTATTTTCTTTAGGGTGTTTCCTCCCCTCTTCTCTCCCCCCACCCCACCCCACCCCCTGCCACTTCTCACTTTTTCTCTTTGGCTTTTCTCAACTCTTCCAGTACTAGACTGGACCTAATGAATAAATAACTCTCAGGACTAGATCTCTACTAACGGTGGTACGTAGAGGTTGTAGCTCTTTAAAAATTGAAAGCCATTTGAGAAGAGCCCGGGAAGATGAGACCCGGTGTTGAGTGGGGAAGAGCTGCCCGGCAGCCGGGAAGTGGCACAAAACGAACCCTCAGCAGAAAATGTCCCAGGGTGAGGCCCAAATTGTGTGGAGAACGCAAAAGGAAGTGCAGGACAGCCTGCTGTGCTCTCGGGAGGGATGGGTTTCCTCTTGGGGAGCGATCCGCCGCCGGCCGGCGACTTCCTTCCTCAGAGTTAGCCCTGCTGCACGATGTGGCAAGGACTGGCAACACTGTGCTGTTTACGTCTAAGTTAATTAAACAATTAAAAATGCCATTTTCCAGTCACAGTTTGACGGCTCCACCTGGCTCCACAGTACGGGGTTCACACAGAATGCCCATGTCACAGGAACTCCTCAGTAAGGCGAGGCGTGCTGAGCTACACCTATGAACCCAGGGCTCAGAGCTTGAGGCAGTAGGATTGCCGCGTAGAGAGTTCCAGGCTAGCTTGGGTGATAGAGAGGAGACCAGTTTCAGAGAGAAAAATAACATCTTGTAGACAGTGCTAGACGCGGTGGGGTTGGGGCTGGGATATCAGGAGAGGGGGCAAACGGTCTGCCTCTCGCAGGATCAACTCTCTCGAGTGGCCTTGGGTGTAGTTACCTGTGCTCTCCTGGGCACTCAGTTCTTATAACAGCCTGTGCACACAAATCTGCAGACCCCCCTGGTCTCCCCATCCCTCAGCCTGGTCCTTTTCTCATTCTTGTCCCTGCTCCAACCCTCAAGTCCCTAGAAACCCAGCTGCATAGAAAACTTCCATCAACTTTGACCTAGTTTCCTGATCACAAAATTAAAGGGGAGGAGCCACTAAATGTTTGAACAGGTGAGAAATGGGGGAGGAATTCAGGTGAGAGTCTTCACGGCCATGGGGAGAGCTAGGTGCCGCACACTGTAAACAGACAGAAGGAGCAGGAAGAATCTAAGACGCAGATCCGCTGGCAGTGTCTGCCCTGGACGGAGCCCGGGTTCGGTCTCCAGCGGTATATAAAGTGAGCGTGGAAACACACGCATGCGCGATCCCAGAGCTAGGAAGGCAGGGCAAGAGGGCCAGAGATTCAAGGTCACCCTGGAGACACACACAGCCTAGTCTAAATGAAACCCAGTATCAAAAGACAAGGAAAATGTCACCTGGCTTGGATAAAGGCGCCTGGTGTGTGAGCCTGGTGACTCGTGCTCCATGGGTCCCTGGGATCCTAGAAAGCTGGCAGGGGGAACCAGTTCCACGGTTGTCCTCGACCTCCCTGTGCACTGTGGCCCACACCCACGTGCCCATAGACAGAGGCAAACGATCACTCTATCACTCTTTTCTAAGTGAGGCAGGAGATTAAGCAGATGAATGATAAAGATCAATTACTAGTGCAGAAAAGGACTTCTTTTTTCCGATTCCGATTTCTGCTCAGCTCTGTGCTCACGCGCCTTTTGTGGTTTCGTGGTTTGTTTTGGGGATACGAGTCCTTGCCTTGTAGTCCTAGCAGATCTGGAGGTACTTGTGGCCAAGGCGGTCTTGAATTCTTGGCAATCCTTCTGCCCTGCCCCTCCCCCACCCCACCCCACTCCTCCCTGCCCCTCACGCTGGGTTTTAGGTGTATAGGAGCACTGCAAGCCTCACCTTACTTTATTTATTTATTTATTTTTTTGATTCGGTTTTTTCAAGACAGGGTTTCCCTGTATAGCCCTGGCTGTCCTGGAACTCACTCTGTAGACCAGGCTGGCCTCGAACTCAGAAATCACCTGTCTCTGCCTCCCAGAGTGCTGGGATTACAGGCGTGCGCCACCACCACCCGGCTTTCACCTTACTTTCTAGTTCAATGCTTCAGAGAGTATACTGGTGTGTAGAGCTATGGAAAGCCCATTTTGAAGGAAAACATTTAGATGAAACAAAAACCAGGAAGAACTGTATGATGTCTTCTGCCATCTCCGTTCCTCACACGTGTAGTTTCTTCCTGAACAAAATAACTTCAGTTAGCAGTGTCGGTATACTCTCATCCCAGCATTCAGCGTACAGAGGAAGGTGAATCTCTGAGTTTGAGATCAGACTGGTCTACAGACCAGGACTACACAGAGAAACCCTATCTCAAAAACAAAAAACAAAAACAAAACAAAACAAAACAAAAAAAAAACACAAAAATCTATAAAGATAGAAAACTGTAAAGCCCGGCAGTGGTGGTGCACGCCTGTAATCCCAGCACTTGGGAGGCAGAGGCATGCAGATTTCTAAGTTCGAGGCCAGCCTGGTCTACAGAGTGAGTTCCAGGTCAACTGGGGCTAGAGAGAGAAATCCTGTCTCAAACAAAACAAAAATCAAAACAAAAACAAAAACAAAAAAGAAAACAGTAGCTGCTTCTAAAACATCTAATCCCTGTAACTAAAATTCTAAGTCTGAAATAGTTCCTCTTTTCAGCCTATAAACCAGGTTTATATTGAGGGAAATTCTCAATAAAAACCACGTGGTGAACGAGACCGTGGCACTCTAACCCCAGTGCCCGCTGGGGAGGCTGAGCAGCATTGCTTCCAGATCAAGGCTAGCCCGAACATCAGAGAACTTGTCTCAAAAACCAAACCAAACACTCGATCCCCACCAGCCACCCTGTCCCTGGGCTAGGATGGCAGGGCTCTGCCAGTCCGGACCCAGGCTCACTCCGGCCTGCCTGCTGAGCCTCAGGGAACACCAGGAGACCCACCGGAGTGCCAGAGGACTGCTCCCTGCCTCCCACTGCGCTAGCGCACACTTAATTTCCGCTCACATTACTCTCCGGGTCCCTCCTCCCCCGTCCTCCCTGCCTTCCGTGTAAACAAAAGTTGCTCATTCGGATTTAAATATAACAAAAATAAAAAGGAATCTCATCCTGTCCCTTCCAAATCCCCTCAAACAGCTACTTTAAAAAAAAAAATCATACAACAGCGCAGAGAACCAGAGAACAGGGAAATGGCTCAGCAGGTAAAGACACTTTCTGCGAAGCCTGAGAATCAAGCCTGAGAACCTGGCCTCAGGGTCCCACGTAGTCAATCTGACTCTTGCAAGGTTCTAAGCACAATTCCCACCTGTATTCATGCACAAAAACAAGCAAAAAAAAAAAAAAAAAAAAACAAACCCTGAGCATGATATTACATGCTGTGATGGTTTGTATATGATTGGCCCAGGAAGTGACCATATTAGGAGGTGTGGCCTTGTTGGAGTAGGTGTGCCACTGTGGGTGTGGGTTTAAGACCCTCACCCTGGCTGCCTGGAAGTCAGTCTTCCACTAGCAGCCTTCAGATGAAGATGTAGAACTCTCAGCTCCTCCTGTACCCAATCTGCATGGATGCTGCCATGTTTCTGCCTTGATGAGGATGGACTGAACCTCTGAGCCTGTAAGCCAGCCCGTTAAATGTTATAAAACTTGCATTGGTCATGGTGTCTGTTCACAGCAGTGAAACCCGCCCCCAAGCAGGGCAGAAAGGATCAAAGCTCAAGGTTGTTTTTAGCTACAGGGGCAAGCCCGATCCTGAAGGGACTTGGTGACATGGCTGTGGTTAATTCTATCAGCAGACCCTGCCTATTCTTCAGTCTAAATGGAGACCAAACCAGCCATTCTGTCACGGGTCAGAGGCTGTGAAGCAGGGGAAGGCATAGATACCTACTTTCTAGTAACTTCTCCAATAACTCAGACAAGAAAAGAACATTTATTTTTGCCATTAAAAAAAAACTTTATTTTTTTTACAAAGGATATCCCCACTTTGGGGTGAAAATATATTTGGATAAGTACAAAATATAGTTTTTAATCATACAAAAAGATACACGAAATACAAAAACAACAAAAAACAAAAACTCCATCGGCTCACACACTTTCTGGCCGTATGGTTCTTAGGTGGTGCTCAGGGTGGAGCACTCTGGGTGGAGCACGGAGATCTGACACAGGACGGGAACAAAGTGCTGAGGCTGAGTGAGTTTCCAACCGAGCGCTAAAGGCCACAGTGAAAGCGGTACTTTCTCCTAACACTGGAGGGGATATGGGTCTCACTGTACGTCCATCAGTGTTGGGGCATCTCACTGTAGAGTGTCACCCAGGGTCCAGCTGTCAGTGACAACCCTTCATAGCATTAGTGTCTGAATTTCAGAACTCTGTGCATTGGGAGAAAGCCTCAAAGGTCACGACCAGGCTGGGCCTTTAATCTCAGCACTCAGGCGGCAGACGCAGGCAGATCTTGGAGGCCAGGCCTGGTCTACAGAGTTCTGGGATCGAGACCGACCCTACCTCCCACCCTCCAAAGTCCCTGTCACACTGGGTTTAACCTTTGAGAGACTAGTGGAGCTTACATCTATAACCGAGACTGAAACAAAACTGACAAGCTAAAGTGCTAAGAGCATCATCACCTTAGAATCAATTCCAAGGAGTTACACAGAAATAACACATTCTCCCGTCTGATTATGCTTACAAGAGAACACAGTGCAACTGGCTGTGAAGTGGCTTTATGGCCGTCAGCGGGCGCGGCCACTGCTGCTCCCGGGGTAAGTCAGCTCAGAGCAGCTGCCCCACACCTCACAGGCCGCATGATCATCAGAGCTGTGGAAGGGCTTTTTCCTTCATAAAGATATAAAAAGGGAACACTGACTTTAAAAAACAAACACTCCTCTTACAAAATTTTGGCCATGATTTTTTTCCTAGTATGTGAAATTGGCTGTCTCCCATGGCACACAAGTTCATGGTCTGCCCTTATTTTAACAACCTCTTCAAAAACAAAACAAAACACCTTGGAGAGACCATGCCAGGAGGTCAGGAATAATACCCTGACTCAAAAAATACGAGCGATTTCTTCATTTCCAACCGCTGAGGAAGTGTGCCAGTGACACCCACGAACACTCCTGCACCACAGTGCGGGCACGAGGCTGCACCACTTGAAGCTGGGGACCCGCCTACTGATTACCACCCATCTTGTGGAGTCAGGCTGGGGTGTACCCATCTGTTCCCCACTGTAGAGACAGTTGAGTCTCTGAAACATTAGGGTTCAAGCAGAGAGGCAGAAAGAAATGAGCTGGTACAGATGCGTCTTTTCTGCAGGCTCACTGCACGTTGTTGTTGTTGTTAAGGACGCAGGGATCCACCTGGGGGAGGGAAAGAGAGGAGATTTTCAGATTTTTTAGGTAAGTAGAAAACCCACACTAACCCTTCCTTCCCTCAGAAGGCCTAGGACAAAACGCTGACCCTAAGAAAATTCTCACCTCAGTGTAAGTGGGTGGGGGCATGAACTGGAACTCAGGGGCGTACATGAAGATAGGGCTGTCCTGAGAATCATCCGCATCGTCCAGCAGGGGTGTGGTGGGGCTCTCTAGTCTGTGATCTTCAGGAATGATGTCCATGTAACACGGAGGCGCTGAGGAGAGAGAACAGGGGTCAGAAGTCCAGCTAAGAAATGCCAGGCTACCAACCCCAAACGCCCAAGCAGGTCGAAATAAAGAGAAGGCATTAGCTGTGGTTTACCTTCTGGGGTATCTGGGATGTTTAGGTCTATCCAACTCATTTCAGAGCTCGTCCGGCTGGCCATGCTGGATGTCCGGCTGCTCAGCCCTGACCTGCTGCCAATCACTAGGGGCAGATCGAGGATGACTTTCTTGGAGCCAGGGACACTAACATAGATCTAGAAAGGAAGGTGGCAGTCAGTTAGATGGGTTGAGTAGAGAAAGCACTGAATCTGTAACCAAGTAATTGTTTCTCTTCTCTTCACTCACCAGCAAGGAGTATTCAACTTTGAGGATGTTGCAGCCCAGGATTGATGGCCTGATCTTCTGCACCCGGAGACTCTTGCCACGCCATGACGCGCAAGTCCCCGAGATAATGTGATTGCCTCGGACTGAGGACAGCTTCTGGGTGAGCACTTTGGTCTGGCCATTGGCGAGGTAAGTGTGTCGGGCCACAATAGCTGCTTTGGGGACCACGATCCGGGAACATGTGTTCTCAAAGTCAGCATGGATGGAAATGTCATCACCTAGAGTTAAAACAACAAGGAAGTATAAATATCCATTAAGTTGAACAGCATTTCCTCTGCCTCCACCCCACTGCCCTCGCCAAAACCCACAGTTCTGGATCTCCAGTCTAGAATTAAGCACTAGGTTTTTACCTTCACAGAATCCTTTTCTGTCAATTCGAGCAGAGACAGACACACGTCCATCAGGAATGAACATGCAGGAAACTTTCTTCTCCTTTTTGGCAGACACTGGTGCCTGTGTGGAAGGAAATAATGTTTTGAGATATTTCGATGCCCCCAGAGCCATCTAATTTATTATCCCTGATGGAGGAGAATAAAACCTTGATAGAAAAAAAAAGCCCTCACCATTAGGTCAGGGGTATTGACGTCCACTAGATCCATCACTTCGAAGTTTTTCTTCGCCTCTTGAGTTGGCTGGCTGGGGCGATCTAGAAACGCCTTCACCCAGTAGTCTACACAACCATATTTTCCTTTAAAAGATGTTCCCAGGGGCCTGTGTCAAGACAATGAACAACAATTAATGCTCTCTAAGAACTGTAAGAGATCAGTGGAGGGGAGACTTAGAGACGGGAGTCCACAGAGCACTCGGGGCATGCCTACCCTTGAGGAAGCTCGAAGCCGAACTTGTACTCGTACTTGTTTCCAGGTCTCATAATAACCATCTCGTTCTCGCCTGCTGGGGAAACAAAGGCAAGGGTTAACGTTTCGACTCTATCTGTGGGGTACAGCTGCTGCCTGGGCAGCAGACTTACTTCCACTTTCATCTCTTACACTATGGAATCAAGATCCCAGGGCACTGCCTTGGACAGAAAGTTTCGAAACCCACGAATACATTAATCTTTACGTAACTAAGGCAACACTTTCAGCAAACAGCACCCCAGAAACTGTTCAAGTCGCTCTGGGGCGGGGGAGGAAGGGTGGCGAAAAACTTGTGACTTAAAAAGTAAAACTATAGGGACCAGCGATTCAACCCACTCAAAGGAACAACTGGAAACATTTAGCGGTGAACCCCTAGTCCTCCCAAAGTCACCATCCACCCTACGAAGAGCCGTACCTGTAGGCTGGTCTTCCAGGAGCAGCGTGTCTTCATAGCGCAGGTAGTCCAAGGTCTGTTTGCACTGCTGAGACCCTTGCATCCACAGGACCTTGGCGACGCCGCAAGCCAGGATCCTGACGGCTTTGACCCGGGTAACTTCGCACACTTCCACCATCACCCGGCCGGCCACCTTCTCCCCACTGCCGTACACCTTCTCGGGGTCATTGAAGACCACCTCAAAAGACTTGATCTTCTTGAACATCACCATGATTGAGCCGAGTGGGTTCAAGAAAAAAAACGGAAGCGGAGAGGAAAAACCCTTCACAGCAAACTAAGAGCTCACCGGGAGGCAGACAGGGCTTGAAAGCCCAAATTAAAATACAAAGAAAGCTTCAAACAAACCCTAACAACTTCTCCAAAAGATGCCTGAAAGCGTCAACCTGCTGGCTGCGCCAAAAGCTTTCAGGGGAAAATAGCAGCTGTCGCCCACAACTGGAGGAACTCTGGAAATCCCGAGACCAGTGGGGACCGGGAGCCGGAAACCCGCTTATATAGCCGCCGTGGCCGGCCGCTCCACGCGAGTGCTGGCCCGGAGGCTCGTGCTGCCCTCGTGCACAGTTCTCCCATTGGCTACTTGGTCCTTGTTTACCAGGCCTCCAGCCAATCAGCGAGGCCGCAGGGGCGCGTGGACACGGTGTGCTCCTAGCGGGGAAAATGGTTGTTGTTCGGGTGCGCAGCCCTGCCAGGAGGAGGGGCGGGGCCCGGGGCAGCGGGTGGCTCCCATGGGAGCCTGGGACCCCGCGACCCCGCGACCCTGAACCTCATCCAGGGGACTCCTCTTGGGAGCTGGGTTGTTTGGGTGTGCGCCTTGTTGATTTTTTTTTCCTTCTTTTTTTAGGTGAGAGAAAAATGTGCTTAGGAGAGGATTTCATGCTCTCGCCTTAGCCAGCGCAATTCATTTCGAGGTGACCATTTATTCCTGGCTCGCAAGTTCGCAAGTCTGTGAAAAACAATCCCATCGCCCCAAGGATACCTCAGGATGGAGCGGAGGGGAGAGTGCAGCTGTGTTAGTGAGAAGGAGCCCACCGATGTGCTCCCATTACACTTCTACTGAGGAATAAACCGCTTCTGTGTCTCGGGAGAACTTGTCAGATATTCTAAGTCTGGCTTTCAGGCCTTATTGGTCAATGCTCTGGTGTGTCCCCTCTTTCTTGCCCCCGTGTGCTGCTTCTGTTCCTCGCCCATGACTTTCGCTGCTGTACTCTGTTCTCCAGAGCGGAAGCAGTAAGGGAGTGCCCACATCCTGTTGCTTATCCTCTCATCTCTTCAGTGTACCTGTGAAGTTGGGGAACATTTTGTGTATGTTCCCGTGTTTACCTCACGGCAGCTGTAGTGAGGTGTGTACTTTTACACTGGTCTCTCCCTGCGTCCCTGCTTCTCCAGGAAACAAGGGTTGGGTACAAACAAAAAAAAGAAAAAGAAAGAGAGAAAGAGAAAGAAAGAAAAGAAGAAAAGAAAGGAAGAAAAAGAGCCATCACTCCTACTTCGTTCCTGTCCCTCTTTTTATTCCCCCCCCCCTTTGTCCCCTCTCCAAATTCACTAAGTGAAATGCATATCCCTAATTTCACCGGAGCTGAAGCTGCATTGGTTTCACACGGCTATCTGGCAAGCCTTGCTGAGAGATGCCTCAGGAGCTGACTAGAGAAATAACTCTTAAGTGTGCCAAGAAACTCTTGTGTGTACAAGAAGGATTACCCGCAACCCTCTCCACCCCTGCCCCCTACTCTATTCCCCACGCACCCCCTCCCACCTCCACCCCACACAGGAGCCTCGTCTTTGAGTCCTAGACTCCTTCCATATTTGGGCAGAATTATTAGATTATCTATCTCCTTGTTCCTTGCCCTGGAAAATAAAGACAATAGCCCTGAGATTAAGATGGAGAAGTAAAAAGCTTTTGCATGCACAATTAGAAGTCTGTTCATGGCTGTTCATAAACAACACCCCCCCTCCTCGCTCACACACCTTAATTGGGTTGACACCCTAAGGCTAACAAGTTACAACTCAACCTTAATCTTATGCAAGCTCAGAAATGAACATCATGTGGTTGGAAAACATACACAATACCAAAGCCTAGGAACACCTTGATCCTTAGGGTGTGGGTGCGTGCGTGCGTGCGTGCGTGCGTGCGTGCGTGCCTGCAACATGCGTGCGTGGTCCAGAAAGTTAACTGACTAGACTTGAAGTGTTTTCCACAGAATTTACAAAGGATAAGGGAGGTAGGACTGTCACTAACCTTAGTTTCTCAGTGCCTGTAGCAGGCATCTGAGAAAAACCTTAGCTTGATTCTATGAAATATCAAAAAATACCAGAAGTGCATATATCGATATTGTTAAGTAGTGTGATATGTAACAGCATAAGATTTAAAGTTTTGTATGTGTATGGACGGTTTTTTGTTTTGTTTTGTTTTGCCACATGTGTGCTCGCTGCAGGTAGAGGTCAGAAGAGGGTGTCAGATGCCTTAGAAGTGGGGTTGAGAGTTATAAGCCGCCGTTTGGTTCTGGGACTCGTTTCCTCTGACACTGTCAACCACCAAGCCATCTCTTCAGCCCCAGCTACATGAGAATTCAGGAGAACCAGAGAGGTGGGGCCAGGCCCGACAACCTGAGTTCACTAGCAGAACCCACACAGTAGAGAAGGAACCGACTCTGACCTCCCAAGCACTCACTCCAGAGACACCCAAATAAAAATTTTAAATGTAAAAAGTTATTGTTTTTAAGTCTTGAGCTCAGGAGGTAGGGAGGCTGCAGAGGGGTCAGAGGGCACTGACTTGGGGTGTCTCCCAGGAGGCAATGCGGATGTTTATTTGGAGTTGTCTATGGAATATTGGATTTTTTTAATTAAGAAAAACCCCATGGCCAGTTCTGTGTCCTGTCCCCCACATAGCTATCATTTCTTCTTAATTTGCAGTGCTCAGCCCAGACCACTTGTTTGTTCTGCATTAGGCCAAAAATCTGCTTAACTTTGGCAGTGGCAGCTGTTTCCTGGGCCTACAGCCAAGGCGTGTTCTGAATTGGCTGCCTCCTGGAGAGGGTTGTTTATAACCTTTCACCTGGTATTCTGATAACACTCTGTCCCTCTTCACAAACACTCACACACACAGACACCCCACACACGCACACGCACACATGCACGTACCCGTCTCAGTTCTTGGATGGAAGAATGAAAAAAGTCTTATAAACTCCTGCCCTACAAAAACAGTACCGAGGCTTTGGGTACAGGGACAAGGACAGAAGTGCCCCGGGGGAGCAGAGAGTCTCCAAGTGCAGTCTCAGCGCCAGTAGGAAGCCAGGGGCGTTCGCCCTGGGTGAGTTTTACTCTAGACAATGCTGGGTAGCCAGAGCTCGCAGCCCTGTGGGCAGGAGGCAGAGCCAGGCCCGCAGTTCATTCTGTCACCGCTGGCCTTGCAGATGGTCAGAGCTGGGCATACAAGAGAGCTTGTTTTCTTAATCACTGTAAAATATGTCTTTTCCCTCATCCGTCCTCCTCCCTCCTGCCTTTCCCTAAGGAAGGTTAGTTTAGGGGTCGGGGGAGGTGAAACGAGTCTGTGGGGTGTGAGACTACCCAGTTGTCTACATGGCTCCAAGTCACAGATAAATAAGAACAGCTAAATAATATATCTTAAGAATTCAAAGTGCACGCCTGTAATCCCAGTACTTGGGAGGCAGAGGCAGGCAGATTTCTGAGTTGGAGGCCAGCCTGGTCTACAGAGTGAGTTCCAGGACAGCCAGAGCTACACAGAGAAACCCTGTCTCGAAAAACAAAAATAAAAACAACAACAACAAAAAGGAATTCAAAGAGACTTTTTTTGTGTGTGTGTATGTGTGTGTGACAAGGTTGCATGTATCCCAGGCTGGCCTCAGACTTGTTATGTAGCCAAGGATGACTCAAATCTATTTTAAAAAGAAAAAAAGACAGGACTTGGGCTGGAGAGTTGGCTCGGTGGTAAAGAGCACTGACTGCTCTTCCAGAGGTCCTGAGTTCAAATCCCAGCAGGCTCACATCTCCAGCTGAGACTTGCTGGCACACTTATGGATGCTATTTTATTTGTAAAGTCGTCTACCTTCTCGTTTTAAACAGGATTTAAAGTTGGATTATTTCATTTAGTTCCCACGGTAACCTCACAGAAAGGCGCAGCGATGCGCCCGAGGTCACAGGGTTTTGTAAGTACATCCAGAACGTTCAGCCTCGGCCTATCTGCTCTGTGCCAGGCAGGTGACTCACTCCTGTAACTCCAGCACTGGGAGAGTAAGGCAGAAGGATAGTGACTACTCCGAGAGTAGTCTGGGCTATGTAGTGAGACATTTAATATTATTTACAAAAAAAGTGATTTTCAGATGAAGACTAAAAAACAAACAAAGAAGAGGCCCAGCTGGCTGGAGAGTCGGCTCCGCCCTTAGGAGAAATTATTATTGCAAAGGACCTAGTTTTGGTTTTCCGGCACTCACATGGAGGTCCGACACTTTCTCAGTCACCAGGCACAGATGTGAGACCTTGCCTCTTGGTGCTTTGACACGTGCCTTGTTTGATCTTTGTAATGACATTGTAAAGGATACAGGGCAAGAGTCTCAAGAGTTTTAGGCTTAAAGGGGACTCTAAATAGTTCCCTTATTTGGTTGTAAGACACGCCCTCAGATAACCGGCTAATATCTGGTCGGAGCCATTCCTGGGCTTGCTCTGATAACGATGGTGCCAGTTTTCAAGGTTTCAACATGGGCACCTCAAACAAAGGAAGACTGACAGAAGGGACTCCTGGGTAAAATACCTCGTCTGGAATCCCACGCTCCCCAGCGCTGAGGTGCTGAGGTCTCACCTTGCCGCCCAGGCTGGTTCCTGCCTCTGCCTCCTGCGAGCCAGGACGGCCTCTGCACCGGCTGGCTTGAGACTTGAGATTCTCTTAAGTCAGCTTTGTCTGTTTGGCGTCCCTCTCGTCCCTCTAGTTCCTACCTGAGAAGGCAGTGGTTGGTTCTCAACCTTCCCAGTGCTTCCACCCTTTAATACAGTTCCTCATTTCCTCATTTCATTGCTAATCCCTAACTGTAACGTTGCTATTGTTAGGAACTGTAATGTAAATATCTGATCTAGACTCCTGTGGGATCAAGGCCCACAGGCTGAGAAACGCTGCTCCAGTCGGTTTTCTTCAATGTTTTTAGAAGACATCAAAGTGAGGTTTCTTTAAACCCATCATTTAAAGAGCCGGACATTTATCTTGATTTTGGGATTTTAGTCTCTTCCTTTTGCTAGCAATTTTATTTTATTTTTATTTTTACCCTCTCGGAGCTTTTTCTGAGGATGTTTACCTTGGTGTTTTCCCTGCTCTCTTCCTTTAATTTTTAGGTTTGCTTTTATTATTTTATGCATATGAGTATTTTATCTGCATGTACACCTGTGCACCACATTTACACCTGTGCAGAGAAAGTGTCGGACCTCCACGTGGGCGCTGGAAAGCCAACCTAGGAAGGCTGCAACAATACTTTCTCCTACGTGCTGAGTGCCGGGCCTCTTCCTTGTTTGTTTTTTGTTCAGATGGCTTCGTGGTTAAGAGTCCATGTTGCTTCTTTTCTAGAGGACCTAGTAGAGGAGCCCAGGCTCCCTTCCCAGCACACACGGTGCCTCACAACCCCCCTAACTCCAGGATTACACACACAGTGTGTAATCAGCACACACAGTACACAGACATACAGACAAAATGACACATACACATAAAATAAAAGTAATAAATCTAAAGACAAATAAATGAACAAACAAACCAACCAACCCCACAAAACCAGGGCCTGGGGCTGTAATTCCAGCCTGAGGTTCTCCAAGCCCTGGGCTTGATCAGCACTGAAGTGGGTGGGATGGGGTGGGCGTGGGATTCACCCCAGGTGGTGGCAGCCCAAGCTGATTCCTGAGTGCAAGGCCAGCCTGGTCTATAGCAAGAGTTCCAGGATAGTCAGGGCTACACAGAGAAACCCTGTCTCGAACAACAAACAAACAAACAAAAATCAGAAGTTCAAAGTGAGTTTGAATCCAAAAAAGTGCTCTGCTGTGTAACCAGCTTGTCTCCAACCAGCATCTCAAATTCAATTTGTCAAGTAATAAGTATTCGTCTCTCCCACCCCTATACACTAGCATGCTTCCTGTTTTAGGAAAAAATGGAGGAGAGAGAAGGACGCAGAGCCTTATGTAGTCCAAGCTGGCCTTGATCTCCTTATCTTCCCATATCCATCTTCCAAATACATTCAAACCCACCTTAGATTTCTTAATAGCTTTTTTTTTTATAGCTAACCTCTCCACTATAATCTATAGATTACAGCTAGATTAATACAGCATTTCCCCCCTGCCAGCTCCTGTGATTATCCAAAACCCTGTGCTTACTGATCTCATGCAAATGTCCACCCTGCATTTAAAGTCTTTACATCATGGTCCCAGCTAACTGCCTGCCTCGGAGCCTGCTACTTCCCCGATCGACGTTTCCTGCACATCAGCCAAGCCTGGGTACGCGGTGTTCTCCTGTTATCCTCTTCTTCCTTTGTGAAGTCCTCGCTTACGCATCTCCCTCTCTCTACCTGGAACGCCTTTCCTCCTCAGCCCAGCATCGGAACCCCCAGGCCTCAGCCCGTTCCCGGTACACAGTCAGCGTTCCCCTCTGAAATCTTAGTGCCAACTGTGCTCGGGTTTTGCCCTGAAACTAAATCCGACTTTATTATTGTTCTTTAAATCCTCCCTAGCATGATGTTTATGCTTCTCGGGCAAGTTGCTTTTTCCCCCCTAGATAATGAATTTCTAGAGAGCAGGACTACGTGCTCTTTATAGCTTTGCGTTCTTCCTAGAGGCTGAGCCGATGGATTGGGGACCTCTCTAAAGGAGGATATGCCAAAACTTAGACTCGGGTGTTGTTTCAGAGCGATACAGACTTGTAGTCTTTCTCCCCAGTGTTGTAAATGTTACGTTTCACACTTTGATTCCAGTTCTTCCCTCCTCGGACTCTGTGGATCAGTTATGTAGCAGAGCAAGGGGCGGGGGGATGGCGTGGTTTTCAGCCAGGCTGTGTTGATATAACCGCTCCAGGGAGACGGGACACTCCGTCCTTAGCCTTTTCTTTCTGAAAACTCGGACACTCCGTCCTTAGCCTTTTCTGAAAACTCATTCTTTTCTGAGAAATCCTTTCTTCACTAGTTTAGGAATCCAGTTGGCTCAGCCCTGCCACCCAGTGGGTAGTTAAATACATCAACCAAGGTCCTCTGTCTAAGAATCATCACAAACACAGGAGCCTTTGTGGTGACCTGACTCTGGACCTAGAACATTCCCATGAATGGCAGAGGTGATTCTTAATCATGAGAAAAAGAAACAGATGACCGAGGAAGAAACCAAACACAAAGCAGTCGTCCATCTTTTTCTCCTGGTTGATGATTAGCAGGACTTAGCTTGTGTTTGAAAGAAAGAGGGGTGGGGGGAGGGAGGGTAGAAGGGAGGGAGGAAAGAAAGAAAGAGAGAGAGGGAGGGGGAAGGAAGGAAGGAAGAAAGAAAGAAAGAAAGAAAGAAGGAAGAAAAGAAAGAAAGAAAGAAAGAAAGAAAGACACGGCGCAGGGGTTAAAGCACTGACTGTTCTCCTGGAGAACCCAAGCTTAACTCTCAGCTCCCACACGGCATCTCACAACCGTCTCTAATCCAGCTCCAAGTGATCCGACACCCTCACACAGACACACTGCAGGCAAAACAACAATGCACATAGAATAAAAATAAAGTTATTTTTTTTAAACTGCAAGCTGGGGGTTGGGGCACAGGGCTTTAATTCCAACACTCAGGAGGTAGAGGCAGGTGGGTGTCTGTAAGTTCTAGGCCAGCCTGGTCTACATAATGAGACTGTCCCAAGACCAACATTTCCAGACAGCCGACTCTTGCTCAGAGGCGGGCAGACGAGCCTCCGAGAGAACACTGTGATTGGCAGGATGCGCTCTCTCTGTGGTCACTCACAGCTTCCCCCACACCGTCTGATGTGTGGCTCAAGAATCTGCCCACCAGGGCCGCTCTGGTCCTTCAGGCAGTAAAGTGCCACGGCCTTTGCGGTTTCCTGTGAGTTCTCCAAACAGACTTAACTGGAACCTTGGTATCCTGGTGGCGTGCTAAGCACCGCCAATGCATGTGAGATTGTTTGTTTGTTTGTTTGTTTGTTTGTTTTTTAACAACTCCGTCGTGCCTGCCTCTTGTCACTAAACAGAGCTCCTCTGAGGTGTGAACCATATTATCACATGGCCTAACAGTTCAGGGACTCCAGAAATCTTTAAGAATGAGTGTCATCCCTGTACTGGGAGGCTGAGGCAGAATTGCTAGAAGTTTAAGGCCAGTTTGGGACAAAGTGAACCCCTGTCTTTTTTTTTTTTTTTTTCCAAGACAGGGTTTCTCTGTGTAGCCCTGGCTGTCCTGGAAGACCAGGCTGGCCTCGAACTCAGAAATCTGCCTGCCTCTGCCTCCCAAGTGCTGGGATTACAGGCGTGCGCCACCACCGCCTGGCTGAACCCCTGTCTTAAAACAGGAATTCAAGAGAAGGATCCCAGACGAAGAGGCAGTGTCTCGGTTTGTAGGGTAACTGCCTAGCATGCATGAAGCCCTGGGGATGGTCTCCAGGACCAAAGCGGTCCTGCTGGCACACCCCTGTAATCCTAGCACTTGGGAGATAGGAAGCAAAGAATCAGAAGTGCAAGGGCATCCTCTGAGTTCTCCTGCAACCTGGACTACAAAAGATCCAATCTCAAAAAAAAAAAAAAAAAAAAAAAGTAAGATTAAAATAAAATACATCCATGAAATACTTTAGCTTCTAGATTCTAGCCTAGTCAGCTAATGTAGCTTATGTTGACTTTGAAAACCCAGTGATTCCCCAGCCTCCACCGCCCAACTGCTGGGATAACAAACATAAGGCACATTTTTTTTTTTTTTAACACAGCAGTGGTTTTCAACCCTCCTAATGCTGCAACCCTTTAATATAGTTAAAGCACCCTCATGTTGTGCTGACCCCCAACCATTAAAATTATTTTTGTTGGGGTTGGAGTGATGGCTCAGTGGGTAAGAGCACCGATTGCTCTTCTGAAAGTCCTGAGTTCAAATCCCAGCAACCACATGGTGGCTCACAACCATCCATAAAAGAGATCTGACACCCTCTTCTGGGGTGTCTGAAGATGGCTACAGTGTAGTTACATATAATAACAAATTAATCTTTCCTTTCTTTCCTTTTTTAAAAAAAGCTGTCCTCAGACCCCCCAGAAGACGGCATCAGATTCTGTTACAGATGGTTGTGAGCCACCATGTGGTTCCTGGGATTTGAACTCAGGACCTTCGGAAGAGCAGTCGGTGCTCTTAACCACTGAGCCATCTCTCCAGCCCATAATAAATTAATCTTTAAAAAAATTACTTTTGTTGCCACTTCATGGCTGTAATTTTGCTCCTGTTAGGAACTGTAATGGAAATGTGTGTTTTCGATGGTCTTAGGCGACCTCTGAGGAAGGTTCCTTCAATCCCCGAAAGGGCCGGGACCCACAGGCTGAGAACTACTGCGGCGTATATCCCACTGTGCACCCTTCTGATAGTAGGCCTGGCTGTGACAGAAGCAGGACTGGGCATGTCCTCACAAAGAGAAAATAAACCCCAGACACATCCTCTTCCTGTTTCAGATGATTTAATTTTAGCACAGGGCCTTTCAGATCTCATCTAGTGTGGAGTAAAGCAGAAGAGAGAATGAAGACTGATTAACTTAATTTAAAAAAAGATATAAAGAATTATTTTCATTTTATGTGTATAAGTATTTTGGCTGCACGTGTGTATGTGTACCATGTACATGGCCGGGGCCTAAAGAAACCTATTGTTTGTATGCTACTAAAAGTAATAAACAAATTTTAAAAAGCATTGGCCGGCTATGGTATGAATTTGAATTGGATCTCCCGAAACTAGTGGTGCACACCTTTAACCCCAGCACTCAGAGGCAGAGGCAGCTGGATCTCTGTGAGTTTGAGTTCCAGAACAGCCATGGCTATACAGAGAGACCCTGTTTCGAAACAACAACTATATGTGTATTTGATAAGACTGTGATGGTGGTCTTTATAAGCAGTCACAGTAGTCGGAAGGTGGAGGCAGGGGGATTACCTCTTGTTGGCAGCCAACCTAAGCTAAGCTTCAGAGTGGGCTCCAGGCAGATGTGGGCTACAGTGTAAGACCTTGCTTAAAACAAACAAACAAACAAACATGTACATATGACTAAGGTAAATGCTTGAAGGCGGGAGATGCTCTATATTAAAGACAGGTACATGAAGCCCTTGGTCTTAAAGACAGTGATTCTATGAACTAATCACAGAAAATAATGTTCTCAAGACAGCCTGATCCTTGTGGACAATGATACTTTCAGGCTGATTTATTTAACATCATATTGAGGGCAGCTTTAATTATCCTTCCTCGGATTTTTGGTTTTCTCAGAGCCTACCCTACACACACACACACACACACACACACACACACTGTACATACGAGAGGCCACACATGAGTTTTATTTCAAGAAACACGTAGTTTCACTGCGACGCGATGGTGATAAATACTTTGTCCTGAAAATGGCAGGACTGAGCAGTCTTGACTTCCAGTGCTCTGCCTTCTCTCCGTTCCATGTTGCTGCTAGTTTCCTGACACTGACTTTGAGAGCAATGATTACAACATTGATGTGCATATTATCTTTTCTCCTTGAGATGGAGAGGGAAATCTGCCAAGATGGAGGGATGGAGGAGGGAGGGAGGTGATGCAGGTTGGTCTGTGACGTGATCAAGGGTTGGGTGTGGTGGTGCACACTTTAAACCCAGCACTCGGGAGGCAGAGGCAGGAGAAACTAAGTTCCAGGCCAGCGGTGGCCACAGGGTAAGCACCTGTCTTTAAAGCAGGGGTGGCGGCCGCTGGGGAGGTCTGGAGATGTGGCGGTGACTGGGGAGCACTGGGGAGGACTGGGGAGGACTAGGGATGAGGCTCTGCAGAGCCGCAGGGTTTACCCAGCTGTCTGAAGCGAAGGCTGGAGTTGGGTTCATCCCAGCACCGCTGAAGGTGGGGATTATGTGCTCAAGCCAAGGCAGAAATGTCTCACTCCCGAATGAGATGTAATGCCGTTAAGAATTACGTTAAGGTTACTTGGAGTTGGAGAGATTGTTCAGGGATTAAGATCACACCCCCAGATTGCAGACAACTGTTGTTCCCGCATCCAACCAGTGACCTCTGCTGGCCTTCCCCGGAATTGCATCCGCATCCATGAACTCGCACTCAAGACGTCCACAAAATTTAAAGAAAATATTTTAAAATTATTTTTGAATCATCAAGATAAATCTGAAAATGTTAAAGATAAAAACTTTTAAAAATCACTCTATGTTACGTGCGTTCAGAAAGCAGCCCTCCTCGGTCCCCTCTTCTGAATAGGTCTCAACTCCTGGCGCGTTCTCCTGTGCGCTACTGGGAATTCTTATCGCTGGGATAAGAATTCTTGACCAAGCCAGGCATGGTGGCGCACGCCTGTAATCCCAGCACTTGGGAGGCAGAGGCAGGTGGATTTCTGAGTTCGAGGCCAGCCTGGTCTACAGAGTGAGTTCCAGGACAGCCAGGGCTACACAGAGAAACCCTGTCTTTAAAAAAAAAAAAAAAAAAAAAAAAAAAAAAAAAAAAAAAGAATTCTTGACCAAAAGCAGCGTGGGACAGAAAGGGTTTATTTCAGTTTACATTTATAGTCCATCACTGAGGGAGGGCAGGGCAGGAACCTGAAGGGAAGGACTCCAGCAGAGGCTGTGGAGGAACTGCTGAAGCCATGCTCCCCTCCGTTTGCAATCTGCTTTCTTACACCACCCAAGGCCACATGCCCAGGGCTGGCACCACCCACGGTAGGCTGAGCCTTTCCGCATCAGTTATTAATCAAGAAAATGCCCCGCCGACTTGCACACAGCCAAGACTACATCTGTTTGCTTTGTTTTGTTTATATTTTCTTTGCTCATGCTAGAGATGGGACTTAATGCCTCATGCTAGGAATGGGCTGAAATGTATCTTTGTCCATTTCTTGATATTTCTCATTTAATGTGTTTTGTTTGTTTCAGATACGGTCTCACTATGCAGCCCAGACTAGCCTGGGACTTTAAAATCTGTCTTCTGAAGAAAATAAGAAAAATGGAGCAATATATGTATATATACATGTAATATAACAAATTAACCTGTGGGGTGGCACATGCCTTTAATCCCAGGTAGAGGCAGGAAACTGTCTGTGTAGCCCTGGCTGTCCTGAAGCTCGCTCTGTAGACCAGGCTGGCCTTGAACTCACAAAGACTCACTTGCTTCTGCCTCTCCAGTGCTGGGATTAAAGGCACACAGTTTGCTCCTTTTCAGTGAGGGTCACTTCTAAGTCAGGGGGAACTCATTTATGGGTTGATATGATCGTGAGTTCTAAAAGTGGGTGCTTTGCTCTCCTGGATGCGTCCAGTGGCAGAGTCCACGGCTGACCCCTTAGACGTTCAGTGGCCGCGTCCACAGCTAACCCCTAAGATGAGCATTACTCTGTTTTTAAGCATCTGCAGCAAGAATTCAGCAATGGTTTCAGCCACTGATGGAGCAGGCCTCAAGTCCAACCAGAAAACAGTTGGTTACCCCCTAAATGGCCGTGACACTCTTGTCGGTAGCGGCTGCATCTTACTGAGAGGATCAGTATTGTAGATGAGGGTCCAGCGGGAGACCTTTGATGTCTCTCCTTCTGTAGTGCTCTGCCTTCTGCCTTCTAGCACTAGAAGTTTCCTGCTCAGTTCTAGATTGGTTTCTCCATGCTCTGCAACCAAAATGTAGGACGTCTTCAGTATGCTGTGTGACCAAGAGCCATGACAGTGCTGTATTACTGGGGTGGGGTGGGGTGGAGGCTCAGACACTCTTCAGAAAGTGGTTTTTCTCACCAGGTAGTGGTGGTGGTGCACGCCTTTAATCCCAGCACTCAGAGAATAGAGGCTAGTGGGTCTCTGAGTTTGAGGCCAGCCTGGTCTACACAGTGAATTCCAGAAGAGCCACAAAGGCTGTCAGAAAGAAAAAGGGACATGCAGAGGTGACAGCCTTCTGTGAAGAACCTTTTAGTCATTAGCGCCACCTGCTGACCATCTGTGAAGGTGGAAAGTCAGAATTACTAGTCACAGGTGTGTGTGTGTGTGTGTGTGTGTGTGTGTGTGTGTTCAGTTTTTGTTTTAAAAAACTGTAGACATTTTTATTGGATATGACTTTGAGAATGACACTCTGGAGAAAGGAAAATGGATCTTGTGATAACAGTAAAGTAGGAAGAAGAAAAAAAGTGGTGATGCACACCTTTAATCCTAGCATTCAGGAGACAAAGGCAGGCTGAGCTCAAGGCCAGCCTGGTCTACAGAGTGAGTTCCAAGACAGCCAGGACTACACAGAGAAACCCAGTCTTGAAAAGCCACATAGAATAATTGTTCCATTTTCTTTCCCTGCCATTCTGTGATTTTCCAAAGTTTGCCCCATTTTTTCCTATCCCATTCACCAAAGGAAGAGGGAAATAACGGACCACCATTTTGTTTGTTTTTTTTTTTTTATTTTTGTTTTGTTTTGAGACAGTATTTCTCTGTGTAGCTCAGGCTGTCCTGAAATTCACTCTCTAGACAAGGCTGGCCTGGCTCTATGATCAGAGGTGTGGGCTACCATGCTAGGGGTTCCCCACCCCCTTTAAATTGCAACTTTATTTAGGTGTTCTTGATTTACTGTGCCCTTCCCCCAGCCTGAGTAGACTAAACAAACCTTGAGGGCTTGCCAGAATGGCTTTACAACCTCGCTGGAGTCCGCTGGCCTCCCCTAGATCCTACGGAGCTTTGAGGAACTGACTGCCAGCTAAGTTTGCTTTGCAACTCAATAGATGGGGCTGCGGGCTTTCCCTGTATAAACGCAGTGCTGACAGTGCTGACAGATAAACTTGGAGCCTTGATCAGAACCTTTTGTCTTGCGTCATCCTTCTCTTGCAGCCGTCCTTTTTCATTTCCAGCCCCACTTTCAGGTAACCCAGTTTGTTCATGGCCGCTGGGTGACTACAATTTACAGTAATCAGCACACATTGTATAACAGGTATAACTTTGTGAGTTATTGACAGGGTATAACTTTGTGAGTTATTGACAGGGTATAACTTTGTGAGTTTAATATCTATGTCCATCAATAAGGCACAATCTCTGAGTTCAAGGCTGGACTGCTTTACAGAGTTACATAGTGAGATCCTGTCTCGAAAAACAGCAACAAAATGTGTATATGTGCATATATATGTCCAAGAAATGGTTGGCCCATCAAGATAGTGAGTACGTTAAATGTCTCTCTTGCCTCTTTCCCTCCCTCTGACTGTCTCCAAGCATTTAATTGATCGTCTCTAAGAAATTTCCTCCTAATTGAAACATTCCCTTCTGGAGGAGGGAGGAAGCCCCAGACGCTAACAGAAGGTATGAGGTTTCAGTTCAGAAGTTTCTAGAGGAGCAAGGCCCCTCCTGGGTGTTACGTAAGTGGGGCAGTCGCTAGGGTGGGGAAGCTTGCAGATGTGCCTGCAGGCTGTCCAGTGATGTCCAGGTGTGCAGTTTTCACAAGCTGTCACCCATTTAGGGCATGGCTTTCCAAGGACGTGACAACATGTGAGTCACCCATGCTCCTGTCTATGATCCCATTAAATTCACCGTTTCACCGCAGCTAGGATTGGATGGTGTCTTCTAAATGCACTCGCTACTAGCGTTTGGCAGTTACAAAGAAAACTTTTCTGCAAGTTTTGGGTGGACATATTATCGTTTCTTTTGAATCAGTTCCTAGGAGTAGAATGTCTAGATTTATGGCATACATATACTTTTATTGTTCTTCCATTTAAATAAATTATCTAATTTTATGCGTGTGAGTGTTTTATCTGCACATACATGTGTTCTGCATGCAGGCAAGGTGCCCACAGAGGTTGGAAGAAGGTGTTGAATCTCCTGGAACTAGAGTTCCAGACAGTTGCGTACTGTCATTTGGGTGCTAGGATCCAAACCCAGGTACCTCGGGTAAACAGCCAGTCCTCAGGGAGCCGTCTCTCCAGCCCTGGCTCCTCACCTTTGTGAGAAGGATCTCATTCAGCCCAGGCTGGCCTCATCCCTATGTAGCTGAGAATAACCTTGAACTTCTGATCCTTCTGCCTCAGCTCTTGAGTGCTGGACTTAGTGCTAGGGATGGAACTCAGGACTTCGTATGCTAACAGGCACTCCACCAAGTGAGCTACACCCCCAACTCCTGTGTCTGTCTGTCTGTCTGTCTGTCTGTCTCTGCCCTTCTCTCTGTCTCTCTATCCCTTCCTCCTTCCCTCTTCCTTATCCTATTCCTTCTCTCCTAAGACTTTTACTATATTTACTCTTGGCTGATCCATGTATTACCTACGTGGATAGACTAGTCAGTCCTGGAGCGTACAGTGAGCCTCATGCCTCTGCTACTTAAGTCGAACTGTAGTCAGATTCCACGATGCCTAGAGTGTCTCCGTGCCCAGACACTGAGAGAACTCAGCTGATAATGTGCTTGTTTGCTGTATGCCTTAGTCAGGGTTTCTATTTCTGCACAAACACCATGACCAAGAAGCAAGCTGGGGAGGAAAGAGTTTATTCAGCTTACACTTCCACACTGCTGTTGATCACCAAAGGAAGTCAGGACTGGAACTCAACCAGGTCAGGAAGCAGGAGCTGATGCGGAGGCCATGGAGGGATGTTTCTTACTGGCTTGCTTCCCCTGGCTTGCTCAGCCTGCTCTCTTATAGAACCCAAGAATACCAGCCCAGAAATGGCACCACCCACAAGGGACCCTCCACCCCCATCACTAGTTGAGAAATTGCCCCACAGCTGGATCTCATGGAGGCACTTCCCTAACCGAAGCTCCTTTCTCTGTGATAACTCCAGCCTGTGTCAAGTTGACACACACAACCAGCCAGTACACTATGCAAGCATGAGCTACTCAATTTTAATTCTCCCAAATCTTCATCTTAAAAGCTGGGCATGGAGTTAAAGAGCACTTGCTGTTCTTTAAAAAAAAAAAAAATTTTATTTATCATATGTATATGAGTACATTTGTCACTATCTTCAGACACTCCAGGCATCGGATCCCATTACAGGGGATTGTGAGCCACCGTGTGGTTGGTGGCTCTTAACTGCTGAGCCCTCTCTCCAGCCCACACCTGCTGTTCTTACAGAGGAGTTGGCTTTGATTTCTAGCATCCACAAGACGGTGTTGTGGGTTGACCTGGTGCTGTTTGTACTTTGATGTTAATTTTGCTCCCTCTAGAGGAGAAGTAGATCATGTAGTCAGGTGATCTCACTGAAACTTCTCCCATTCTGACTGGTTGAAGGAAGGCTAGAGCCAATGACTGGGCAGTGGAAGGGAAAGGGAAGGGTGGTCTCGGAGAGGGGGAGGAGAGAGGTGGAGAAAGAGGAGGTAGAAGGAAGATGGAGCAGAACCACATGGTCTGGAGAAGCTGCAAGTAGCAAGGGAGCTCACAGCTGGGGAGAATTAGTGTAGTGATAGATCTGCCCGATCTAGGCATATAGCTTACAAATATAATAATAACTGGTTGTGTGGTTTTTTATACGGGCTTTATAGGCATAAGAAATTACTGCAACTTTTGGAGCGCCAACATAGCTATAGCTTAGAACCCAACTAACCTTTGGGGCTGCGATCTAGGGCCACAGCAGTCTGTGGATGAAAGCTGAGGGGGTCTGAGGGATCTACGAAGAGCGCTGAGAGGCTCCCTCCCCAAGCCCGAGGCAGAGCTGGGGCTTGGGCAATCGCAGAGCCTAAAACAAGAACCAAGGACTCTGGGCGCAATTGCCTGTAGAAAGGCCTTCACAGCTAGCTATTAACTGAGATTAGACAGCTGAAAAAGAAAAACAAAAAACAAAAAACAGTAATTACCCTTCTAAAGCTTTCTCACAGGCGTAGCAGGCTGATCGCCATAGGGAACCTTCCTGTGCTCGCTTACCCTGCATCCCCCCAAGTCTAAACTGGACGCAGACCAGCCAGCCGGGCTCTACCAATTGGGATTGGCGAACGCCACAGGCTCCCAAACAAAGGCAGGCCAGGCCAGAAGTGAACTGCAGTGTCCCAACGAGAACAGCAGAGGGAGACAAAGGTACAAAAAGCGGCAGATCAGGTAACAAGATAATTTTTAGATAGTTAAAGATGAGAAACAAAATAAATACCTTTTGTGACAGGGACTGATTTAAAGAAAATTTGACAGCTTGTCAATTATAATTATTGCAATATTGAGTAGCTTGATTTACTAGGTCTTCTCAAGAGACAGAGCTCTAGATAAAAAAATTACAAGCATTTAGAAAAAGGATTGGAGGAAACATTGGAAAAGATGCTAGAACAAAAGATGCAGAATTCCATAGATCAGACTGAATGACAAAGCAGTAGCCATAAAATTTGGAAGCAGAATCTAGAAGATAATTTACTAAAACTAGTAAATCAAAATAAGGTAGATACTACAATATCAGAATTACAACATACAGAGAAGTTAAAATCATGAAAGCACATGATTTTAGAACAGAAGACACAGAATTTATAGAGCAGCATGAACAACAGAGAGAAGTTTAAGACCTGGCAACATGGTCTAGAGGAGACACTGGAACCAAAGATGGAGGGATTTATAGGTCAAGATAAGCAACAGAGAGAAGAAAATGAAGGTGGAAGACAGGCACAGGGAAAGACCAGAACAAAGGATGCAGCAGACTGATCCTTTGATTACAGATCAGACTGAGAGGCAGAGAAAATAATGAGGATTGGAAACAGAGCTTTGAGGAGAACCTGTTAAAATTAACCAATCAAAATAAAATAGCAGAATATAAGAATTACAACATGAAGGAAAAATGAAAGTGTGGAGGCAGAACACTGAACTGAGAGTACGGGAGCCCGGGGAATAGGACAAGGAACAGGGAACAGCTCCTGACTTCCTGGGCTATTAAAAATAGAATAATCCCCCAAGACTGGAAGGATATGACAAGAGCAATGCTAGAACCCGTGTCACATTACAGTGATTCTCTGTGGAGAGAAGAGGCGAAGGAGAGAGCACGACAAAACAGAGCCGGGGTAGAGACTTCCACAGATCAGCTGCTGGGTGATGGTCGCTTTGCTGAGGTAGAGGTGCAGGCTGTCTGAGGTAGAGGTGCAGCCTGTGTATGATGAGGTAGAGGTGCAGGCTGTGTATGATGAGGTAGAGGTGCAGTCTGTGTATGATGAGGTAGAGGTGCAGGCTGTGTATGATGAGGTAGAGGTGCAGCCTGTGTATGATGAGGTAGAGGTGCAGTCTGTGTATGATGAGGTAGAGGTGCAGCCTGTGTATGATGAGGTAGAGGTGCAGGCTGTATAGGATGAGGTAGAGGTGCAGGCTGTGTATGATGAGGTAGAGGTGCAGCCTGTGTATGATGAGGTAGAGGTGCAGGCTGTATAGGATGAGGTAGAGGTGCAGGCTGTGTATGATGAGGTAGAGGTGCAGGCTGTATAGGATGAGGAGACCTTGGCATTGCATTGCTTGGCAGCCGTAAATGCCTGGGACAAGGTCACAGAATCAGGGGAAAGACTTGAGCCATTTTCTCAGGTCACACAAGGTCCAAAGGAAGCATTCCCTGCCTCTTCAGCTGTGGAAAGGAGTGTATCAGATCCAGCAGCAAGAAAGGCAATAATCAAGTCCTTAGCTTTTGAAAATTCGAATGCTGAATGCAAAGAAGCAATCAGACCACCGAGGGCAGGTCAGCATCGTTAGATGAGTGGATTAGATACACAGCTGTTGTTAGACCTTGCTCACCTGATGTGACCTTCATAGGAGAAGCCTCCACTAGAGGCCTTGAGATGACCCAAAGTTTCAGATATCTTAATTGTGGTGAGCAGGGTCATTTCAGAATAAACTGCAGAGAAAACCAAGTTAATCCCAAAAGGGAGCCCATGCCTCCGGGAATATGTAAAAGATGTGGCAAAGGCCTACACTGGACTAAGGAATGTAAAGCAATGACAGACAAATGGGGCAATATTTTAGCAAAAACCTCCCAGGGCTCTTGCAGGCCCCAAGCCAGACAGTGAGAGTTAGCTTCCTCAGGACAATTAAACATCACTGTTCTAAAAGCAGATGCTGTGAGACCAAAGTCGAGGTAAGTTCTACAAACAATTAAAAAAAAAAAACTACAATGAGGCCAAAAATAAATATTTTGGCAAACTTCTATAGAAGATCAAAGGTCCAGGCTTAAAATATTAGTAAACAATATTGAGATTGAAAGAATGGATGACACTGGAGCAGATGTATGTCACCATTATCTCTACAAAATCTTGACCTGTAGTTTGGCCACATTGTGATGGTTTGTATATGATTGGCCCAGGAAGTGACCTTATTAGGAGGTGTGGCCTTGTTGGAGTAGATGTGTCACTGTGGGTGTGGGCTTAAGACCCTCACCCTGGCTGCCTGGAAGTCAATCTTCCACTAGCAGCCTTCAGAAGAAGATGTAGAACTCTCAGCTCCTCCTGCACCATATCTGCCTGGATGCTGCCATGTTTCTGCCTTGATGACAATGGACTAAACCTCTGAGCCTGTAAGCCAGCCCCAATTAAATGTTGTCTTTTATAAAACTTGCATTGGTTATGGTGTCTGTTCACAGCAGAGAAACCCTAAGACACACATCAAGAAGTAGACATCCAGTTTCAAGGAGTTGGAGCTTCATCCAAAATAAAGAAAAGCACCAGATGGCTTAGATGTATGGGGCCTGAGGATCAGATAGAAAAATTAAGGCCATATGTGGCTGATATAGCCATAAACTTATGGGAATAGATCTGTTACAACAGGGGAAAACATATATTAATATTCCTCAGTTTCAGAGGCCAAACACAAAACCAGTCAGGCTCATAATAAAAAACTTAAACTAGTTAAGGAACTTTATCAAAGTCAGTTACAGACTGCCCAGGCTGTCCATAAACAAGACACAGCAGGGGCTGACAATTCAGCTCTACATCAGGGAGCCAGTGCTGGTAAAACACCACCAGCCTTACCACTAAGGTGGTTAACTGACCAACCCGTTTGGACTGATCAGTGCTCTATGACAAAAGAAAAATTACAGGCATTAGACAGCTAGCCCAGGAGCAGCCGGGGTGGGGGTGTGGGGTTGTGGGGAGGGGTGTGGGTGTGGAGGGGTGGGGGGGAGCTCAGCATGTAGACGAGTCCACCAGCCTTGGGATTCTCCAGTAAATCTGGCAAAAGGAGAATGTTGACAGATCTTAGATTGATTAATAAGATTATTCAACCAAGAGGTTCCCTGCAGCTTGGAATCCCATTGCCCTCCTTGTTGCCTAAGGAATGTCCTATCATAGTGATTGATCTAAAAGATTGTTTTTTCACAATTCCTCTACATGAACATGATAAGGAAAGGTTTACTTTCTCAGTACCTACCTTTAATAGAAGTTGTCCAATAAAAAGGTGTCACTGGAGGGTCCTGCCACAGGGAATGTTATATGGCTCTACCTTATGTCAATATTTTGTACAACAGCCATTGGAGATGATTTGCAAACAATTTCCTCAATCCATTATTTATCATTATATGGATGATATCCTATTGGCTGATTCAGACATGTATCCTAGAAAGAATGTTTGATGAAGTAAAAGAAACAAAAAACAAAAAACCTTGCTTTGCTGGGGATTGCAAATCACTCCTGAAAAAATATAGAGGGTGATTTTATAAATTATCTAGGATATAGAATAGGCCTACAAAAGGTACAAATCAGAAGAAACCAATTTATTCTTAATGATTTTTAGAAGATACTGTGAGATATTAACTGGCTGTGTCCTGCAATTGGCTTGGCCACTCAAGAGCTAAGCAATTTATTTCAAATCTTGCAAGGTGATACAGATTTAAATAGCCTGAGGAAATTATCAGCCCAGGCTGAGTTAGCTGTAGAAGAAAGGAAATTGCAGGATACACATCTAGATCGTATTGATCCAAAGATGGCCTGCATCTTAGTTATCTTACCTTCTACTCATTCCCCTAAAGTATTTTTTTTGTTGTTGTTGTTGGTTTTTTTTTTTTTTTTTTTGGTTTTTCAAGACAGGGTTTTTCTGTGTAGTCCTGGCTGTCCTGGAACTCACTCTGTAGACCAGGCTGGCCTCGAACTCAGAAATCCGCCCGCCTCTGCCTCCCAAGTGCTGGGATTACAGCTGTGTGCCATCACGCCCGGTCCCTACAGGAATTCTTATGCAGAGGGAAGATTATATAAGATATAATCTTAGAATGGATATTTTTAGCACATAAAAAGAGTAAGATATAAGATATCTTCAAATGGATATTTTTTTAGTACATAAACAGAGTAAGGAACTAAAAAACTACATTGAGAAGGTCTCTGAATTACTAAAAGGAAAAAATAAGACTTTGACTACTAACTGGAATGAATCCAGCTGAAACTGTGGTACCTTTTACTAATGCAGAGATTGCCTCACTATGGGCACAAGATGAATATTGGCGAAGAGCATGCAGTAACTTCTAGGGAGAGATTAACAACAGATACCCTAAAAGCAAGAGACTTCAGTTCATAAAAAGAGCTAATTGGATTTTACCTCATATAATAAAGGGAATACCAATTTCTGGCGCCCCTACATTTTACACTGAAGCTAATAAATCAAGAAAAACAAGATATAAATCAGAAGATATAAGGAAGGTGTCTGAGAGTCCCTATAAGTCAGTTCAAAAATCTGAATTACATGCGATACTCATGGTATAGTCAGATTTTCAAGAGTCTCTTAATATAGTAACTGACACTCATCATGCAGAAGGGTTGTTTTATACACAGAGACTGCTGAACTTATTCAGGATGATTCTGAGTTGACTTCACTATTTATTCAGCTACAGCAAATGATCAGGAATAAGAGTTATCCACTGTATGTAACACACATAAGATCCCATATATGTCTGACAGACCCTCTGGCACAAAAAATAATGAAATTGATCAGCTATTGATAGGAAGTATACTAGAGGCTTCAGAATTCCATAAAAACACCATGTTAACAGCAAATGTTGAGCGCCGGGCAATAGTGGCACACGCCTGTAATCCCAGTACTCTGGGAGGCAGAGGCAGGTGGATTTCTGAGTTCGAGGCCAGCCTGGTCTACAGAGTGAGTTGCAGAACAGCCAGGGCTATACAGAGAAACCCTATCTCAGAAAAAACAACAACAACAAAAAAACAACAACACAAACAAACAAACAAAAAAAACCCCAGCAAATGTTCAAAGAAAGAATTCTCTATCATTTGGCAACAAGCCAAGGAAATTGTGAGGCAATGTCCTACTTGTTCATTAGATAACAAAAATACATTGCCTACAGGGAATAACCCTAAGGGTACCTAAAGAAATGATATTTGCCAAATGGATGTATTCTATTTTACAGTGTTTGGCAAACTGAAATATGTGCATCACACTATAGACACATATTCAGGATTCAATGGGCAACCGCCTTCAGGCTGTCTCTGACATTGCACATTTGTTAGAAGTTATGGCCATTATGGGAATACCCATACGAATTAAAACAAGCAGCAGTCCAGCATATGTCTCTAACATAGATAAAGCAGTTTTTTACATATTATAATATAAAAACATGCTACAGGCATATCACATAATCCTACAGCACAAGCGATTGTGGAGAGATCTAATCATACTCTATAGGAGATGCTTAACAGGCAAGGGAGGCAACAACCCCCCCCCCAGAGATAGATTACATAATGCTTTATTAGCCTTAATGTTTTAGATGCTAATGAACAAAACACTACAGCTGTTGAAAGGCATTGGATTGTGGGAAAAACTGATGAACTCAACCAGCCTGTTTATTTAAGGATGTTCTGACATCAGAATGGAAAACAGGAAATGTGTTATGCTGAGGGAGAGGTTATGCCTACATTTCCACAAAAAAATTAAAGCTATGGGTTCCTTCAAAGTTGGAAAAATCAGACACGATAAAGAGAGACTTGCTGAAGACCTTGGTGGTGGAGAAGAAAAGGGAGACTAAAATAGCCAACAAAATAGGTGATGTATATGTGGTGATGTATATGTCTCTGTCTATGGAGACAGCTCTGGAACTGGCTGAGATTAAAATGTCTATATACAGCCAGTAACACTTACTGAGTACAAAATTCTCATGACTTATTACTACATACCATCCTTTAAGATGGCATGAACAGAAATTTATATTATAGTTTGATTATGTGATCAAACTAACATTTAAAGAACGGCAGTTGTCTTTCCTTATTGATCTTCCTTAACTGATTTGTGCACCCTAAACATTCCATATGAATGTCTTTAAAGAGCTATGTGTTGCTTGTAAGGTTTGTATATTGCAGAATGAAAGAGGAGAGAGACAGCCCTGACAAGATTCTCTTTCTGGGATGCTGACCTTCTGGGACCTTCCATTCCAGCTCCGTGTTTGATTCTCAACGACATCGAAGTTGCTTCTTTTAGAGACTTGCTCCCAAGACATTTCCAGAACAGCTAGCTTGCCCATCCATGCTTTCAGACTGTTACAGTCAGGACTTCAGCTAAGCCAGGAACTTTCTCAGCACAGAGCGACTGGAAGCCAAATGGTGCCAGCTAGCACTACTTTGACAAAACCAATTTTCCTATTTCCCTTGGACCCCCAGAAGGGAATTCAGCTCAAAGCAGACAAAAGAAGATTGCCATCCCAGTCCCTTACGCTGGAGTGGATGGTTCTGGTTATTTTATGAATTTTAGGTTTGTTGTCATTTTAAGGGATAGTTTACAAATGTTGTAGCTTGAATGGGGAGGGAACCAGAGAGCTCACATACAGGGATTTCTACCTTTCCTTTCTTTTTTTCTTTCTTAAGTAAAGGAAAGGGGGGGTGGAAAAGGAAAGGGGGATATAATAATATCATAGAAATTAGAGGAATAGACAAATAGGGATAGGCTATCAAATTTACTCCTAAACAAAACATTGCATAGCCGTAATCTTACATTGATAGAAATCTTTATAATTGATGCAAAATTGAAGTTATAATTTTTTACATTAGTACAGAATTTACATATGTAGGATTAAGGTTTTTTTTATCGGTATAAATCTGTTTACTGACATAAAATTTGAAATTAATATTATTACTATTAGATAGGCATTGAGGCAGACAGATGCTCCAACGTTATAAGAAATTAGGGGCTGTCCAGGTAGTCAGCTGTCTCTACAAACTGTTTAACTTTTAGAAGCTATGTTTTGTGCTTCTTATTTACTCAGGTAATAGTTATTTCAGTCTCGAATTTCTGATGGGGTTAAAGTCTAGTTATAGTTTCATAAGGAAGCTTAAGTTGTTTATCATTGAGAGATATGATATAGACTTGAAAGGATGGTTTTCAGATGGTAATGCAAACTAAAATCAGAACATAATTCAGGTATAGGAATTTAAGTTAAGATAGATGGTAGAGTGCTTTATCTATATTGACAACTATGATAGGCTAATGGTTAAGGGTATATTTTACCATTTGCATAATTGCAAGAATTGTGCTCGATTTATATAGGAAAAAAGAGCCTTTTATTTAGACAAAAAGGGGGAAACGTTGTGTGTTGCCCTGATGCTGTTTGTATTTTGATGTTAATTCTTCCTCAAGAGGGTCTGCTCAAAATGCAAGTAGATCATGTGATCAGGTGATCTCCCTGAAGCTTCTCCCCATTCTGACTGGTCAAGTAAAGGCTAGAACCGATGATTGGACAGTGGAAAGGAAAGGTGGGACGGGTGGTCTCAGAGAGGGGGAGGAGAGAGAGAGAGATGGAGGAAGAGGAGGTGGAAGGAAGACGGAGAAGCCCCAAATAGCCAGGGGTCTCATAGACGGGGAATAGATTAGAATGGTGATAGATCTGTCCAATCTAGGCATATAGATTTATATAGGCTTATTGGGGTAAGAAATTACCACAACAAGGCAGCTCACAAACATCTATGACTTCAGAACCAGAATGTCCTCTTCTGGCCTCCAAGGGAACCAGCCATGCACGCACTGCACAGACATACATGCAGGCAAAATACCCACATACATAAAAATAAAAATAAATAAATCTTAAAACAAGAAGGCTGGGAAGGGAGCACATGCAGCTCATGCAGAGGACGGTCCCATCCCGGCACCCACAGCAGGAGCCTCACCATGGCCTGGAACTCCAGTCCAGGGAGATGCAGCCAATTCTACATTCACATCACATACCTGCACAGAGACACACATAGGCACAGCCAAAAATAAGGAAAGGGAACCTTTTAAAAGTCTCAGTTAGGTTTCTGTTGCTGTGATCAAAACCAGCTTGAGAAGGAAAGGGTTTGTTTCCTTAACAATTTCCAGGTCACTGATGGAAGGCAGGGCAGGAACTCAGGGAGGAACCCAGAGGCTGAGCTGATGTAGCGGCCACAGTGCTGCTTACAATCTTGCTCTACATGGCTTGTTCAGCTTGCTTTTTTATAGAACCCAGGACCACCAGCCCTGGGGTGGCACCACCCTCATAGATAGCTGGGCCCTCCCACATCAATCATTCATCAAGAAGATGCTCTATAGACTTGTGGGCAGGTTATCTGATGGAGGCAATTTTTTTTAGTTCTTCTTCCCAGTTAACAGCTTGTGTCAAGTTGACAAAAACAACAATAAAACCAAAACAACAACAACAAACAACAGGACATTAGGCATCACACACTTTGATTCCAGTACTTGGGCAGAGATAGGGAGATTCTTTGGAGGCTAGCCTGGTCTATATAGTAAGACCCTGTCTCAAGACAAAAACAAAACAAAAAAGCTGGACATAAAAAATAAAAAGCTAGCCGGGCGGTGGTGGCGCACGCCTGTAATCCCAGCACTCTGGGAGGCAGAGGCAGGCGGAATTCTGAGTTAGGCCAGCCTGGTCTACAAAGTGAGTTCCAGAACAGCCAGGGCTATACAGAGAAACCCTATCTCGAAAAAAAACCAAATCCAAAAAACAAAAACAAAAACAAAAACAACAACAACAAAAAAGCTAAATGTAAAAGAGTGGGAGAGGGTCTTTGAGATGGCTCAGTGGGTGAAGGTTCTTACCACCAAGCATGATAACCTCAGTTTGACCCCAGAACCCCCATGATAGGAGGACAGAATAGACTCCAAGTTCTCTGACCTCCACATGTGGGCCGTGGCATGTTCTTGACACACATGGCCTTTCCCATTAAATGAATAAGCATTTGCTTTTAAAACTGAGCTACCCGGGCAGTGGTGGCGCACGTCTGTAATCTCAGCACTTGGGAGGTAGAGGCAGGAGGATTTCTGAGTTCGAGGCCAGCCTGGTCTACAAAGTGAGTTCCAGGACAGCCAGGACTACACAGAGAAACCCTGTCTCGAAAAACCAAAACCAAAACAAAAACAAAAAAAACAAAAAACAAAAAAAACAAAAAAACAAAAAAACAAAAAACAAAAACTGAGCTAGTGCAATTTGTAAGCCAGTCCTGGGGAGATAAAGACAGGTGGGTCCTAGGGCTCCACGGCCCACCATCCTCACCTGCGCGGTGAGCTCCAGGCTGGTGGGAGACTCTGTCCTGTCTCAAAATAAAAACAACAGCAAAGGACTGAGAGTTAAGTCAGAGTCACCTTCCTGCTGACACGCACCCTCCCCCCAATCTCCCCACACCCACCAAAAAGCACTTTTCTTACAAAATGGTTGTACTATTCTGCATTTCTACCACATGTGGAACATCCCATATCTGGAACATTCCACATCTTGACAATGTTAAGGATTGCTAGACTTTTATTAAAATTTTGAGTTTGTAGTGGTTTTGTTGGTTTGCTTGTTTTTTTTTGTTGTTGTTGTTGTTGTTGTTGTTTGTTTTAAACAGGATCTCACTATCTAGCCCTGGCTGGCCTGGAACTCACTGTGTAGACCAGTCTGGCCTTACAGTCCTAGAGATCTATGTGCCTCTCCCTCCCTGTGCTGGGGCTGACGGTGTGGGCCGCCACTGTCTTCACATGTGGAAGTCAGGGGTTGATGGCAGGTATCTTTCTCACTGGGTCACCCCTTTTCTTTTTTCTTTTTCTTTTTTTTTTTTTTTTGTGTGTGTGTGTGAGTGTGTGTGTGTGTATGTGTTTCCGAGATAGGGTTTCTCTGTGTAGTCCTGGCTGTCCTGGAACTCACTCTGTAGACCAGGCTGGCCTTGAACTCAGAAATCCGCCTGCCTCTGCCTCCCAGAGTGCTGGGATTACAGGCGTGCGCCACCACCACCCGGCCCTTTTCATTTTTTTATTTTTTATTTTTAGCTTTAATTTTCCATTTTTAAAGTTTTTTTAAAGCTTTATTTTATGTTATGGGTGTTTTGCCTACATACATGTCTGTGCACCACCTGTGTGCAGTGCTCTCAGAGGCCAAGGAGAGCACAGGACTCTTTGGAATGGATGTTATAGACAGGTGATAGCAGCCGTGTATGTGCTGGAGGCTGAACTGGGTCCCTACAAGAGCAGCAAGCGCTCGTCACTGCTAAGCCGTCTCTCCGGCTTGGCACTCCGGCTTGGCGCTCCGGCTTGGCGCTCCGGCTTGGTGCTCCACCTTATTGAGTATTGGGAGCATGCACACGAGGGCACACATCTGGCCGATTCCAGATGTGGAGCCGAGAGGACAGTCTTGTGGAGTCGCTTCTCTTCCTCCACCTTGGCAGATTTCAGGATCAAGCTGTCAGTCTGTCCTGAGTGCTGTCTTTGCAGCCAGGCAGCTGTCGTCCTGGGGAGTTCAGCTGCACCCCCTTGCAAAAGGCCATCCCAGTTGGGGTTGTTGACAGTTTACACGCCCACGCCCACGGAAATCCCTCAAGTAGAGGAGCTGAGGAGGAGAATCTCCTGTCTGACTACCTAGCTGCCACCTGGCAACTGTACCCTTGGCCTGGGGGAGGGGCTAGAGCCGTGGTCCTCAACTTGTGGCTGGTGACCCCCTTCTGGGTCACATATCAGATGACCCAAACATCTGATATTTATATTATAATTCATAACAGCAGCGCAATTACAATTATGAAGTAGCAATAAAATAACTTTATGGTTGGGGCCACCATACCACGAGGAACTGTATCAAAGGGTCGCAGCATTAGGAAGGCTGAGAGCCACTGGGCTAGAGCACATAGAGACTGGGTGAGGCTTGGGGAGTGCCACGCCCCTATAGGTTAACCTCATAAGTTATCTGTGCTCTGTAAGGAAGCCACAAAGACTCACTGGCTCCCCAGAATGAACTTTGGCAGAACCAGGCCTTGGTTTGTTTGTCAGTGGAACCTTAGAAGGAAGGGGTAGCCTGCACTTGGTCTTCCCTGGGAAGGAATTTTAGAAGCACAGGCTTTACCACCACACTCATACGTGGAACCATTGAACATCTCACGGCCCTCCACCTTAGTTTTTAAGACTGGGTGCCTCACTGAGCCTGAAAGTCACCATTTCTATTACATTGGTTGACCAGTAGTCCCAGGGATCTGCCTGTCTCAGTCCACCAGACATGCATCACTGTGTGCAGCCTTTAAGTGGGTGCTGGGGACCCGGGCTCAGATCCTCATGCGACAAACACTTTACCCACTGAGCATGTCCCCAGCCTTTGCTCATCACAGTTTTAGTCTGATATGCATCTCCTTATTATTAATAATGCTGGCAGTCTTTTCTTGTGTTCATTTGAGCTACTCATTTGTGAACATCCCATGGGGGAAAGGGCTGCATCTTGAGTCTCAGCAAAAGAAGAGTTTTACATGACTGGTGCCATAAAGGAACGCCATCAGCCAATTGGTTATGAAGTTCTTCTTTGAGAGTCCCACCTCCGGGGACAAAGTTGCTCTTTAACAAGGAGGGCTTTTTGTTCAAACATGTTGGCAAGTCTGAGATGCGATTCAATTGGCATTGTGCTTGTCTAGCATGCACGAAGCCTGGAGTTCAGTCCCCAGTGTACTGGGTAAATTGCACACTGGTGCAGGCCAATCCCCAAACTTGGAAAACGGAAGCAGGAGCATTGGACTTTTTTACGGTAGCATATTCAGGCCCAGCTCAGCCTACATAAGACCTTGTAAAAAAACAAAACTAAACAAATGTCATTAAAGTGCCCATAGTGTCTGTAAGTTAAAGTACAGGAGTAGATACAGTACATACACACACACACACACACACACACACTTATACACTTCCCCATTGGAATGGATTATTTCCTAGATGAGCTAAAGGTTGACTCAGAAAACATGAAGACCGTGCTTTGGGCAATGGTCAGCGTTGCTAGAGAGGCGTCAAAGAGTAGGTGAGAGCTGCAGAGGGGCCCAGCACCGAGCGCCTGCCGGAGAGGCTGAGGCGCTAAGTGTGGACTCCTCCTTCCTGTTTGGTTAGAAGCAGTGCTTATGTAGAACACCCCAAATAGCACGCCATCTTAGTCTTTTCCTCTGCAACTGGGTTGCTTTGGATTTGTTTCCCTTTCCCAACACTTGTTGTTTGGCTTCACATGAGAAAAGAGGAGAGCTTTCGTAGTAATACCGTAATAGCGTCCTTAATCCCCTGCCTCTGCCTGGCTCCGCAGTCCCAATCCCTCGTCTCTCTCTTTCCTCAGGAGCATGCTGACTGGTTAAGAGTTACATTTTCAGGTGCAAACTGTCTGTTCAGTCTCTGACTCTGCTACTTATTAGCTGTGTGTCTGTGGGACAGTTGCTCAATCTTTCTGTACCACAACTTCCTGATAGTGGAAATGGAGATACACTCTAGGGTACAGTGCTTAGACAGTGTACACAGCCCAGGTTCATCCCTAATGTGCAGAAACCCCCAACACCACCAATATAAAGATAAGGGGTGTGTGTGTGTGTGTGTGTGTGTGTGTGTGTACAGACAGACAGTCAGACACGAAGTGATAGGGACAGTTAAAAGAAGACTACCTTTCTTAGAAAGTTATGAATAATAATTATCATTACTTAGTTTAGTTTGAAGAAGGAAAGTTGAAACAGGACTTCATGTAGCCCAGGCTGGCCTATATATATAGCTAAAGATGACCTTGAACTCCTGATCCTTCTGCTTCCACTTTAAGTGCTAGGATCACTGCAGTGTGCCACCAAACTAAGCTAAAAGAATTATTAGTATTATTGTCATTATTATTATTTTGCAGTACTGGTGATCAAACTCAGGGCCCCTGTACATGCCAGGCCAATGCTCTGTAACTGAGCTATATGCCAGGCCCTTAATGCATGCATGCATGTGTGTGTGTGTGTGTGTGTGTGTGTGTGCATATATATACTATATATTATACATAGATATAAATTTTTATGTGTGTGTGTATTTGGTGCTAGAGATTGGTTCTAATGCTTCAATTCAATCAGGAATCTGCATGTCCAAACACTAAAAGTCCCCAATTGGTTTTTGATCAATTAATAATAATGCCAATGACCAATGAATGGGCATGGGGAGGGGAGCCTTAGAGTTGGGCAGGTGAGGACACAGAGAGGAACAGGAGAGAATCACCCTAACTCAGGCAATAAAGATGGGACTCAGTAGCAGCAGAAGATAGTCAACCAGCCGTGTGGCCACTGGCCACTTCTCCAATTGGGCCTGAGATAGCAGGGGAAGATTTAGGAGTGTCCAGCCTTTGAGGTAGTCAAGACATCTTGAAAATAAGCTAATGTGTGTGTGCCTTTCATTCGAGGATCCGAAGATAGTTCCTGGGAGGACACAAGCATGCAATCTGCTGAGTGGTGAAGCAAAAACTTAAATATTTTAAAATTTGTATGTGTGTTTGTTCGGCATGAATTTATGTGCAGTATGTTCATGCAAATGCCAGAGGAGGCCTGAAGGTGTCAGGTTCCCTGGAACTAGACTTGCCGGCCATTATTAGTATTCTGGGCATCGGGAATAGAACCTGCGTCTTCTGTAAGAGCAGTGAAGCGTTCTTGAGTGCTCAGGCGGCGCTCCAGATCCATGCATTTTCAACGTGTTTATAACATTCTATATTTTAAGCTTTGTTAACATTGTCTGGTGGATTTTAAGCACTAAATAAGTGTTCATGATCAGATGTAAACTCCTCAATCCCACCATAAGGTGCTTTGTAAGTCCTTCTGCCTATCTATCTCATGAATCTTTGTTAGAGTTGCGCTGGTTTGCTCACTAATCATGCCTCCGTGGATAACTCCTGATAGTTCCCACTGAACCGTTAGGCCCTGAACTGTTCCTAGCCTACTGTCTACAGTGCCATCTCTACATCTCTCATTACTTCTCATTCTCCTCATCTTCCCACAGGAATCCAACCGCCAAAGAATCCAATGAAGAATTACACACCCACTTCAACTCCTGCGCTTGAGGAGTAGAGACAGTTGGACCAGCAATGCAGGACCAGCCCGGGCTACAAGAGGCTCCACTGGGAATAAAAAACAAATGTAATAATAACACTCATGACTCCCTCCTGTGAACCAGCTTGCCTTTCCTTCAGCCTGTAGATGCCAAGCGGGAGGAGACAGCAGCCGTAAGGCCTCTTCCGCGGAGTGAACGCACAGCCTCAGCTCCCTGCCACACACACGCAAAGGGATTCAACAGAGGCGACAAACGACAGGCTGGGGAACTCGTCACTTTAATAACAGATCAGGGAGGATGGAGATGCCAGTTTCTGTGTTGGTGCCAGTCTCCAAAGGCTGACTTCCTCTGCCAGACAATGCCTACTTCATTTCTGAACCAAAAAGCTTTTCCTAATTAGTTTCTCCTCTTTTGACTCTCTTATAGAGAATCATGTCTCCCCCGCCCCCCCTTTTTTTAATTTTAGTTTTTTCCTTTACGATATCTCAACCCTTTAATGTTTTTCTGGTCATTAGCACTCACACAATCTCTGGGCTTGTAGGAGTGATATCAGGTTTACAGGAATTTCATTACAAGTAGGAAATCACTAAGTGGGAAATCCATGGTGAATAGCCCGTACCAAGGTCTGGAGTGCAAACCCCTTTATCCAGCGTCATTTTAGCCCTGGACTGCACCCTCATCTGATTGCCTAAGCGTCGTTGTCTCCTGTCCCCGCTGTTTCCTTTGGCACACCTTTGTGTTTTCTCACACCAACCTCTATCCTCAGATCGGTTCCAAACCAGTCACGGGGTTGCTGGCCTACTTACTGAATGCAAATCCACAGCACAAAGAGGGCCGAAAGAAGCAGGACTAGGCGGGTGGCTGGAGAGAGGAGAGGCCCCGCATCTGAGGGAAAAAGATGTAAGTTCTCTAAATCCGTCAAGAAGACTCGGGCATCGTCCAGAGCAGTCTGAGCTGCCACAGTAAAGTTGGGGTCACCGGAGACTGAAACATCGAAGACACAGGATTGGAAGTAGGCATCTTCAACCGGAAGCCCTTCCTTACACAACCTTCTGGCAGTATCTATGGCTATGGCCCCACGGCGATTGCGCTCTGAGCGAGAGAGTCGCTGACTCGGAGGACACCCCCCAACACACAGCTGTAGGTCCTGCTCCGCGGAGAAGGCCTGTGCCACATCCTCGGCTACCCTGACGGAGAAGGAGAGCTGTCCAGCTGTCTGTCGGATGACGATCGTTGTTCCAATGTACGCAGCTCGAATCTCCACGTGGCTCCCAAGGTTAGCAGTTTGAATAGACAAACTCGAGCCCCCAGGTCGGTCGCCCCCATTGATCGAACCATCTTCAAAGGCTGCAGGAAGATTGTCCACCTCTGCCTGGTAGACTTTCTGGTCAATGCACTCCTGCATGTTTTTAAATATGATAGTGATCTATGAGGACAAGAGAGAAAATGCTTCATTAGGGCTCAAAGCATCCTCAATCAAGCTGCGTATAGAGAGTCAGGGCTCTGATCCCCTCAGAGAGGCTAGTTTCCTCCTGGTCCTCAGTCCTTGATCCTATCCCCTAGTGTGTTCCGTCAGTAGTGCCTGACCCCTACTCAACCTCCAAATATCGTTGTCTCTCTCGGCCTGCCCCTCCCCTCCCTTTCCCCCTCCCCTCCCTTTGTCTCAATCTCAGCAACTCTCAAGTTACCGCGCACGCCTTTTTAATCCCAGCACTTGGGAGGCAGAGGTAGGCAGATTTCTGAGTTCGAGGCCAGCCTGGTCTACAGAATGAGTTCCAGGACTACACAGAGAGACCCTGTCTCGAACCGCCCCCCCCCAAAAAAAAAAATCACATCAAGAGGAATTACGTTTACTAGAGCTAATGTTTGCTGGAAGGAAGCCATTCAGGACGGAAGGGAATGTTTGGGAAAGATAAGGAGGAGGAGGAGGAGGAGGAGGAGGAGGAGGAGGAGGAGGAGGAGGAGGAGGAGAAGAAGAAGAAGAAGAAGAAGAAGAAGAAGAAGAAGAAGAAGAAGAAGAAGAAGAAGAAGAGATATGGTGTGAAAGGACTCAAGAAATTGAGAGGAATATTGAATCTCTGACCTTCCGGATGGTGGTAGCATTGGCTCCCGATGCCACCGGGGAGCTGGTGACCTGGACAAAGAGGAAGTCGTTGTCTAGCAGGGGCCAAGCTCCTTGGACACGGCATGTATGAAAGTGGTTGTGGAAGCTGCGCACATGGGGGTCTCCAAAGGAGGCGCAATGCAAGAAGCCCGGGGCTCGACCGTGCAACCTGGAAAACCGGGCCTCATAGTCACAGGGATCTGGGGTCAGGGGCGCTGGCCCGGCTCCGGGCAGGGCGGGGCCCCGGGCCGGGGGCGGGGCCGTGGGACCCTGGCGTGAGCAGTTGTGCTGGATCATCAGGTCCTCTATGCCATGCACCGCGGAGTGGAAAGCGAGGTCCCCGCGGCAGGTGCGGGCCGTGCGCCGAGTGCAGAGAGCGTAGGAGCGCAGGGCACGACACAAGCCACCCGAGGCCAGCCCACCACGGCCGCCTCCACGTGGCGTGTCCGGTGAACCTCCTCCCCGAAGGCTCAGAGTGGATGAGACGTACTCGGCATTGCAGCGGAGGATCTTGCACTGGGAGTGAGCTGGGGACGGAAGGGAGGGGACAGTGAAGTGAGATGGTGCCCAGACTCAGGCTCTATCGAAGTCCAGTACGCGCCAGTACGAAAGACACCCGCCATCCACCGTTCCTACCGCTCGCGTGGGCGCTTTCCCAGTCCCAACCCCCATCCTCCTAACCTTCGCCTCCTTCTCTCCCTTCCTCTACTAAAAAAAGTATAAAGCAGTCAGACTTCTTTTCCCTGAGGTCTAAGGATGCCATCCGTGTCCTTCCTCAAGTTAAATGGGAAACAAGACAGGCCTCTCTCAGAGTTGGCAGGTGACTGGGACTCAGCACCCGTGCCTCCTCACCCACCCGTGCACTCCTACCCAGCACCCTAACCTCTGGATATGCCCAACCCTTCGCTGGCCCTTCCTTACCCTGTCCACAGAGGAGCAGCAGGAGAGCGAGGGTGCTTAGAGTTGGAGGACTGCCGTGGGGGGACCGGGGACTAGAGGACTGGCCTCGATCCCCCATACCGATCCAGCCAGGTCCCCCCCAGGTACCGGTTCTTCCCAGATGATGAACCTCCTACCTAGTGAATTTTGCCGGGTACTTCTGTGACTGGAAGAGGAAATTTGGCGTGAGTGTGGGGAAAGAGAAGGGTTGAAGACCAGTCAAGATGGTGGGTAGAGAATCTGAGGAGATCAAAACAAAAATGAAACAGACTGGATCTTGGGAAGAAGGAGACTTCCAGCCGGTGAGCGTGACCAGTGAGCCTCTGTGCCCTGCTCCAGTGGCCACCTTTAGGTCCCTTGTGCAATACGCCTATGGGGGCAGGGTGGTGGTGGAGGGAAGGCTGACCTCAGTGGGCAGAGTCCACTGTGTTGCCCCATCCTGACTACCAAACAGCAGACATGTGAAAAATGGAGGATCCCTGCGGCTCGTGTCAGTGGGTGCCCAGAGCACTGGCGTCTGCCATGCTCTAAGAGCATACTTCTTACGGGTCCCTCCCACCAGAGCCACCTGCCGCTGATAGAAGGGCACAGGGGGTAACGTGGTAGGCAGACGCCCGGTCTAGGGTATCACCTTTCCTTTGAAAAGGGAGACCGTTTCTCAGCCTTTCCAGAGGACTAATGTTATGAACCCTCTCTCACAGGATGGGAGCACGAATCAAGCATGCAAATTAATACTTGTTTCTAGACAACAGTTTGTGTGTTTTTCCAGACCCGGCTGAAAAGCACAACCCAGATGCTCCTGGTCTTTTGAAGGGAACAGATATTGGGGAGGGTCTGACTCCCTTTCTCCTGTCAAAACTCCTCTTTGGAATAAGCATATGAGCAGAAGGTCTGAGAGGTCTTGAGGCAGGGGCAGGAGTGTAACTCAATGGTAGATGAGTGTTTACCATGCTCAGGGCCCTGGGTCCAGTCCTTAGCACTGCCCTCTCCCCGCCCCTCCCCCACCGTCTTGGTGTAATGCGATGGAGAGGAAAAGAGGAAAGCCAGAGAGAGATAGCAGTAACCTTCAAGTGGCCATGGCTTGGAGACCATCAGGGCAGGAGGAAAAGGGAGACCTGGGGTAACTGCTAAGGAGAGATCTTAGTTTTCAGAACAGATGTCTGTAACTTGATGAAGTTCTGGCCTGCACCCAAAAGCTTATCAAAGTAATCACCATTTCATCTGGACTTACTGTTTCCCGAGGTCAAGCATTACTCTGATACCGGGTTCTCCAGCCATAGTTGCCTATTCTGTTGGTCTGCTCCGGCCAGGGGGTCCCCCGTCTCTTTCTCCATGTTTCTCCCAGATTCCCCCAGAATGGCTGCGATCTCACGGAGGTCAGCGAGGCAGAGGAGGTTCGGTGTGGGGGGAGGAGGGGGGAGTGCATGGTTGGCCCAAGTCCTGGACAGCTGAGAGAGGAGGGAGGTGCCTTCTGAGTTGACAGTTTTAAAAATAGCTAGGTCCAAAATTCCAGGAACGTTGGTGGCAGTAGGGTGTGGGAGGGAAGGCGGCAGGAATAAGGATGGAATATGGAAGTGTTGGGTACCAAGGGAGGGAGAGCATAAAGAAAGATGATGGCCAAGTCTTATGTCCAATTGCAGCTTGTAAGAGCTACCACTCAGGTCCCCCAGCATTCCCGGTAATGGACTCCTGGCCCTTGAGACTGCTGGCCGGGCCTGTCACTCCCTGCTGCTCTCTCATCCTCTCTATGCTGAGGATCCCGCTGAGTTTCCGCACAGGATACCACAGAGGTGACTGGCTTTGAAAATGGACGGCAAGCACAGTTCAGAGACCCTCCCCCATCTCTGCCAACTATTTCAGAAGCCGAAAGGCCCAGCTGTCCGGAGAAGAAATCCGAGAGCAGAATTGTTTCGGAGGAGGGTTTATTCCGTCTGTCCGGATCGGATCTCTGCAGCTGTCTATTCTGTCTCCACCTTTTCCATTACGCTAGTTTGTGCAACAATCTCTCCTCCCGCCTCCTCATCAATACAAACACACACACACACACACACACACACACACACACACACACAGAAGCTTCCGGGTTGCAGGGCCGGGGTGGTGGTGGTGGTAACAGAGGCAGAGAGATGAAGAAGAATTGGAGCTGGTTTTGAAGATTACTGATCCACAGAGAAGGGGGGTCAGATAGGTGAAAGATAGGGAAAGAAGAGACTCGGGAATATGCTTTTCTAGAAAGACTGAAGATTCGATTATAACCAAGAGCTTTCGCCATGTCTTGTCCTCTCACCTGGTGGCATTTCCGGGACACCGTCCCACAGGACTTGCAGCACAAGACTGATTACAAAGTATGTCACCAAAGCTTCTGGCCCTGTCAGCTCTACATCCAGTTCATAGTCTACAGGTCCACATGGTCCCTTCTCACACACACACACACACACACACACACACACACACACAAGAACTGTGGGACACGCAGGAATTTATTTTATAATGAATTTAGTTTTTTTTCTCAACTATACAAAACCATATCACAATAAATTTTTTTACCTTAGGTTATTTAGAGTATGTCTGTCTCTCTGTGTGTCTGTGTGCACCTAAGTAGATGTCAGAAACTTTGCAGGAGTCAGCTCTCTCCTCCCACCATGTGGGTGCTAGGGACCAAATGTCAGGTTTGGTAGCTAATGCCTCTACTTGCTGAACCACTTCACCAGCCCACAACCCAGACCTTTTTTTAGTCTGTTAAATTCCCCCAACTAAACTAATCAAGTGACTTTAAGACATACTAGGTTGTCTATACTATGTAAAGTGGTGCATACTCTGAAACCAAAACTGAGTGCATAAAACAATGTCTTGAAACTGGAAGGATGGCCTAGGGGTTAAAGCACTTGCTGCTCCTACAGGGGACTCAAGTCCCATTTCCACCACCCACATGACAGCTCATCACTGACTGTAACTCCAGTTCCAGGAGCACCGATGCCCTCGCTGACCTTCGATGGCTTCTGCACACATGCAGTGCACATACATACACTCAGGCATACACACATGCACATAACATTTTTTAAAAATAAGTATTTTTAAGGAATTTGTTGTTGTTTTGAAGCAGGGTGCTGTTATATATGTAGTCTGTCTGTCCTAGAACTCCTTATGTTGGCCAGATGATTTAGACAATTATCCTTGATGGTGCTAGATTACAGGCAAGGGCCACTGTGCCCAACTAGTACTCAAGTAGTTTACAGTCCTCATTATCATTGACAGTGGTGTTGGTGTTATTCTGGAACTATTTTGAGTATGCTGTGGGCTTAAAAAGAAGCTAATGAAGCTGGAGGGTTGGAGCCACAGTTGAGAGCATGTGTTGGTTTTGCAGGGAACCTGAGTCTGGTTCTCAACATCCACATCGGGGGCTCCAGGGGAGCCAGTGCTCTCTTATGGTCTCCTTGGGAACAACTCAACCCACACACAGACACATGTTCAAAAATAAAATCTTATCTTTAGTAATAATGGTGGGTTTTTAGTTTGGTTTGGTATGAAACAGAGACTCACTATAATGTCTAGGCTGGCCTGAAACTTGCATTTCTCCTGCCTCAACTTCCTGGGTGCTGTAATTACAGGTGGCCAATACTGGGGTTTTTGAGAGCCATGATCTTTGATGCGGGATAAAAATGCTGGTTCATGTTGATGAAGTTAAGTAAAAACTCTGTAATTCTAATCTAAACTGCTCCAGGGGACCTGGAGCCCCCTTCTGGTCTCCTCAGGCATTGCGTGAAGATGCACAGAGACATACATGCAGGCGAAAAACACCCACACACATTAAAAAACTAAATTAAAAAGATAATAAATTTAACGCAGGGCAGTGGTGGCGCATGCCTGTAATCCCAGCATTCTGGGAGGCAGAGGCAGGCGGATTTCTGAGTTCGAGGCCAGCCTGGTCTACAGAGTGAGTTCCAGGACAGCCAGGGCTACACAGAGAAACCCTGTCTCCAAAAACAAAAACAAAACAAAACAAAACAACCCAAAACAAAACAAGAAACCAGAATTCTTTGGAGAAATAACTTATTTCCATTTGGAGCCAGGAATTATCCAAGATAAACAAGGAAGCATTAAAATACTGTATCGAGCTGGGCCTGGCAGCACAGGCCTTTGTTCTCAGCACTCAGGAGGCAGACGTAGGTGGGTCTCTATGAGTTTCAGGCTAACCTGACCTACATAAGGAGTTCTGAGCTAGCCAAGGCCACATAGTGAGGTTCTGTCTCAAGCAAGCAAACAAGATGTATCAAAACAGCTAGAATACAGTAGTTGCCACTTGCCAAACGCAGGACAAACATTATCAAGATGGAAACTGAATATATTGGACTGACACATACCAAGCATTTTAGGGCTGAATCCATAGTTATATTTAAAAGTAAAAAGTGATTGGAGAAAGCCGTCATGTTGTCCATTTTGATAACTGCTGTTAAGTGGAAAGAGCCACATAGTTATACTGTTTTTTTATTTGTTTTACATTTTTCATTACTTTATTTATATATTTGTGGATAAAGGGTGTAGGTGTGTGTGTCACAGTGCATGCTTGGAAGTCACAGGACAATTTGCAGGGCCTGGATCTCCTTCCACTATGTGGGTCCAGGGAATCCCTCTCCAGCCAGGAGGGTTCTCCTAGGACTTTGGGTGTGAGCAGAACTCAAGGATGTTCACTTTGACATTGCCAAGGAGGTCTGGCAGAGTGTCCAAACATACCAAGGGAGGGGTGAGGGGGTGGTCTCCCAGGGTAAGTATGGCCCTAGCATGCTATTGGCCTAGTTTGCCTGGGGCCTACTGTTTGATCCATGATCCACTTTTAAAACATCGAATAGAAACAAAACAATTGAACAGGTGGAGGTGTTCAAACCACCTGAAACTTAAATTTGACCTTATCAGATCATCTGTGTAAAGAACTGTCAAAGGATTTACTGAAAAAGAAAAGGAAAGAAAAACTATTTAGGGAGAAAGATGGATTAAGATGGAGATGCAATGGTAAACACACATAGATTTCTGGAAAATCTATTTACTATATGTTAAAAAACAAAACAAAACCAAAAACCTACTTTGGGGACTGGAGCGATGGCTCAGTGGTTAAGAGCATGGGCTGCTCTTCCAGAAGACCAAGATTTGATTCCCAGCTCCACATGACTGTTCACAACTGTCTGTACCTCTAGTTAGAGGTTTCCACCCTCTCCAGCCTCTGAAGCCACTGCATGCAAATAGTATACAGTAGACACTCATGCAGGCGGAACACCCACACACATGCAAAGAAAAAGCAAAGAGAAAAAATCCTTACTTGGTCCAGACATGGTGGTCCAGACTGAAGGTTCCGCCTTGCCCTGACCCAGAAACTACATAGGAACATTCTGAAGGCTGAGGAAGGAAGATTGACTGCTTGAGACCATCCTGGGTTACACAGACCCTGTCTTAACTGTCCTTTCCCCCAAACAATCCTACAAATGAAAGTAAACATAGAAATAACTGGAGGATGTAGTGGGCCCTGTTATGAGAACTCCCTGCAACTCTCACATCGCTTGTGGTAGTTAGGGTGAAACTTGCCCCCATAGGTTCGTATATTTGATGCGTCACCATCAGTCGGTAGTCTATTTGGGAAGGATTAAGAGGCGTGGCATAGCTGTGGTTCTGTTGAAGCTCATCACTGGGGTTTGAGGTTTAAATGCCCGTGCCAGTCTCCGTGTCTGCTGCCTGTGGCTCAGGATGTAGCAGTCTCGACTTCTTCAGCTCCAAGCCTGCCGGCCTGCTGCCACAATCCCCACCATGATGACAAAGGAGGACTCATCCTTAGACTGTAAGCAAGCCCCCAATTCAATGCTTTCTTGTATGAGTTGCCTTGGTCATGGTGTCTCTTCACAGCAGTAGAACAGTAAGACATTGTTTAAGGAGACCCAGAGCCCGGGGGCACACACCTTCAATTCCAGCACTTGAGAGGCAGACACAGGCAGACTTTTGAGTTCAAGACCTGCCTGATCTGTAGAGCAAGTTCCAGAATCAGCCAGGACTATACAAAAACCAAAGAAGTAGTCCAAATTGGTTAACTTCATGTTTTGCTTGGTTTTGAGACAGTGTCTGTCTATGAATCCCTGGCTGGCTGCAGACTTATAGATATCAGCCTGTCTCTGCCTTTTTTGTTTTGTTTTGTTTTTTTGTTTTTCGAGACAGGGTTTCTCTGTGTAGCTCCGGCTGCCCTGGAACTACTCTGTAGACCAGGCTGGCCTTGAACTCGGAAATCCATCTGTCTCTGCCTCCCAAGTGCTGGGATTACAGGCGTGCGCCACCACACCCGGCTCTGTCTCTGCCTCTTGATTGCTGGAATTAAAGGCATGCTCCATTAGTTTATTTTTATACTATTTTTTTTCCATACAGGGTTTCTCTGTGTAGTCCTGGCTGTCCTTTGTAGACCAGGCTGGTCTCAAACTCAGAGACCTGACTATCTCTGCCTCCCAAATGCTGGAATTAAAAGTGCGCACCACCACTGCCTGGCATTTTAATGATTGTTTATGTGTGTATTATAAGCATATCTATTAAAATAGTAGGAAAACACAATTGTTTAATTAAAAGAAGAGTAAGGAAAATAAAACAAAGGGGCTGGAGAGATAGCTCAGTGGTTAAGAGCACTTCCGAAGGTCCTGAGTTCAAATCCCAGGAACCACATGGTGATTCACAACCATCCATAATGGGATTTGATGCCCTCTTCTGGAGTGTGTGAAGACAGTGAAAGTGTACTCATATAAAACAAATACATAAATCATTAAAAAAGGCAATTAAAACAAAAAATTAAACTTAATATAAAAAGACTGGGGGAGGCATATGATCAAAATACAATGTATAAATTCACAAAGAATAGAAGTAAAATACCAGAAAGGAGAACAAGACAGAAAAGTGACAACTGAAATTCAAAGTATTATCACGGTCTAAATCTTAAAAGTGAGGGGGAAGGAAGCAGATTCCGCTGGCTGTGGCAAGGGAAATGATGTCATCACGAGGTAGTTTAGAGATAAATGATTACTATGCTTAGACATTGTTTGTAAGATAATTTTTTACCACTTTTTAAAAAAAGCAAAGAAGCCTCAGCTAGGAAAGATTACAAATTGATCAGAGTGCCTGAGACTAACCTGTAGACAGTTTTTATTGGAATAGAACACTCTGTAGGTATTAGGGACAAGGCCACATTTGGAAGAATGGAAAGGCTCAGACGAGGATAACTGAACACTTGGGAAATTTGCTGAGAAGATACATTAAGAGAGAGAAGTCCTGATGACCCAGGGATGGCAGCCATGAGACACTGTAAGACCCACTGCAAGAGTAACCATAAAATAGAAGCTTCTGTTTGTAGACATGTCAGAGCCGCGCTGAGCGAGCAGAAGGAGTGTCTTCGAACCTCAAGCTGTAAGGTAGCTCACAGTCTGCTTCACAGAGGAGCTCAGATTCAGGAGGCTTTATTATAACTTTGTTATTAATAGGAGTGGTGGCACACCCTATTCAACTCCAGACTTAGCTGGCCTAGAAGTCAATACTTTGTATCACTGTGGCTCCAGTAGATTCTCCAGGGACTGTGTTTGGGTGGAAATAATAATAAACGGGAAAGATACACAGACTCTGAGAGAGGACAAGAGGCAATCTCTAGATTGGATTACAGTGCTGGCTAAGTAGGGGGGAGGGAGGGAGAAAGAGAGAGAGGAGAGGGGAGGGGAGGGGAGAGGAGACTCTCTAGCCTCTACACGTGTTTACCTAGGGAGCTAAACGGAGTTCAGAGGCCCACCTACACTTTATTCTTTTGTTTGTTTGTTTTCTGAGACAGGGTATCCTCTGTATATAGCCCTGGCTATCCTGGAACTCACTCTGTAGACCAGGCTGGCCTTGAACTCAGAAATCTGCCTGCCTCTGCCTTCCAGTGCTGGGATTAAAGCGTGCGCCACCACTGCTCTGCTACACTTTATATTCTTGAACCTCTCACTTCTTGCACAAGCAGAAGAGAACCCATCTGGTACTTTATTCTGTGTCAATTGATTTAAAAAAAAAAAAAAAAAACTAGCGCTTAGGAGGATCACTAGGGGTTGGTAACCAGTTTGGGTTACAAAATGGCATTCTGTCTCAAAATAAATAAATATTTTTTTAAAAAATTTTTTGAGGGCTGGAGAGATGACTCAGTGGTTAAGAGCACTGGCTATTCTAGAGGTCCTGAGTTCAATTCCCAACAACCACACAGTGGCTCAGAACCATCTATACTGGGATCTGATGCCCTCTTCTGGCATGCAGGTGTACATGCGATAGAACACTCACGTATAAAATTTTAAGAGAAAAAAAATGACATGGAAAAAAATACTTCTCTAAAGTTCATTTTGGAGCTGGAGAGACGGCTCAGCGTTTAAGAACTTGGCTGCTCTTTCAGAAGACCTGGGCTCAATTCCAGCACCCACATGGTAGCTCATGATTGCCTGTGATTCCAGTTTCAGGGGATATGACACCTTCACATAGACATACATGCAGGCGAAACATCAATGCACATAAAATGAAAATAAATAAATATTAAACAATAGGGTCCCACTATGAAGCCTTTGCTGGCCCAGAACACACTCATTCATTCATTCATTCATTCATATTCTCTCTCTGTGTCTCTCCCCTACCCCTCTCTGTTTTTGTTGTTGTTGTTGCTGCTGCTGTTGTTTGGGGCTTTTTTTGTTTGTTTGTTTTTTGTTTTTGAGACAGTATTTCTCTGTGTAGCCCTGGCTGCCCGGGAACTCACTCTGTAGACCAGGCTGGCCTCAAACTCACATTGATCCCCCTGCCTCTGCCTCCTGAGTGCTGGGATCAAAGTTAAGTTACACCCAACCTATTTTTTTTGTTGTTTGTTTGTTTCTTTGAGACAGGGTTTCTCTATGTAGCCCTGGCTGGCCTGGAACTCACTCTGTAGACCAGGCTGGCCTCGAACTCAGAAATCCACCTGCTTCTGCCTCCCAAGTGCTGGGATTAAAGGCGTGCTCTACCACTGCCCGGCTCTAAATTTCTTTTTTAATTAATTACTTAGTGTGTGTGTGTGTGTGTGTGTGAGAGAGAGAGAGAGAGAGAGAGAGAGAGAGGGAGAGGGAGAGGGAGAGGGAGAGAGGGAGAGAGAGAGAGAGAGAGAGAGAGAGAGAGAGAAACATATTTTAGAAGTCGGTTCTCTCCTTGCACTATGTGAATCCAGAGGATCAAATTCAGGCTTGGCCTGACCTGAAAGAACCTTCGCCCAGCCGAGCCATTCCACTGGCCCATGACAGAGTATTTAATGCTGTAAATAAAATAACCAAGTCAGATTGACAGAATTTACTACAGGAAACTAATCCTCTTGGGTTGATAATTAACGTCTTGGGTTTTGTTGCTGTTTCTTGTCCCGAAGCATTTAACTGCAAATCATGAAGTGACTTTTTTGGCTCCGTTTCTGCTTTAGCCACTGCTGTTACTTAGTGTCCCGTATTCTCATTAAATGTGAGATCAAATGGCTGCCGTGATGGTGCTTGCCTTTAACCCCAGAACTCAGGGCCCAGGCAGGCAGACCTCTGTGAGTTCGAGGCCAGCCTGATCTGAAAGTTCCAGGACAGCAGGGCTTTACAAAGAAACAACAAACAAAACAAAATAAAAACCAAAAAAAACAAAACAAAACAAAAAAACAAAACAAAACAAAAAACGAAAACAGCAAAACAAAAAACCCAAAAACCAAACAAACAAAACTGCACATTCACCCAAAACCTTGTTTCGCCTCAGCTTTGGATTGCATTAATTATCCTAAATTAAACTTGAATCTCCGCAAGATATAGGAACTTGTTCAGCTAATTGATAAAGTTTTCAAATATTGGCCAAGCACATCAAAGTAGCTAGAAATACATAAGCCTAGAGTTAAGGCCCTTAGGCTAAGGGCACGCTACCCAATGTAAGAGTAACAGCTGAATGTAAGATAAAAGTAATTTGGTGCCGGGCGGTGGTGGCGCATGCCTGTAATCCCAGCACTCTGGGAGGCAGAGGCAGGCAGAATTTCTGAGTTCGAGGCCAGCCTGGTCTACAGAGTGAGTTCCAGGACAGCCAAGGCTATACAGAGAAACCCTGTCTTGAAAAAAACCAAATTAAAAAAAAACACACACACAAAACAAAAGTAATTTGGTATCCCAGAGACACGCCCCCTGCTGGTTCTGGAATAGCAGCCGCACCCTGGGTATGCACAACAGCTGCGGGGGGGGGAGGGGGGCTTTGCAGGTGCTGATACTCAGACCACACCCCATCCCACTTAGCCAGCATCTCTGGGGAGGACTCAGATTTGAACAGCGCCCATCCCGCCAGAGCCAGCCGGCTCTACCTATTGTATTTCCCAATTGAGGTTGGAGTCTGCTACAGCTTGGGAGGGGCAAGGCCATCTCTCCCACTCTCATGACCCCAGGATCCAGTCTTTAAAAAATAAACAAAATGCCCAAAACCAACCAACCAACCAACCAACCAAACAAACAAACAAACAAAAAACCAAAGAGACAGACAAAACCCCTTTTTAACTTTCTGCCAGGTATGGCTCATGACACGAATTCCAGCACTTGGAAGGCAAAGTCCAGATAGAGCTCAGATAGAGCTCTGTGAGTTCAAGGCCAGCCTCGTGTACAGAGTGAGTTTAAGGCCAGCCTAGGGCTACATGGGGAAACCCTGGCTGAAAGAAAAAAAGAAAGAAAGAAAGAAAGAAAGAAAGGAAGGAAGGAAGGAAGGAAGGAAGGAAGGAAGAACCCCTTTTAAAAACAACTTTTTGAGCACTGGTGTCTATGTAGTTTAGGCTAGCCTGAAACACAAGATCTTGAGTCAAAGTAGCAGCTCGTGCCTGTAATCCCAACGCCCAGAGGTGGAGGCAAGGGGACCTGGCCGCATAGGTCAGGGCCAATCTGGGCTATATGAGACTGTCTCAAAATCAAAAAATCCCTAAGTGGAACTGTAAGACCCGAAAGAAAAAAACCAGCACCCCACGCCTCGGAATCCGGCACCCCAATCACTCACGAGAAACAGTCTTGATGCAAATAGCAAGAGGGATTTTAATTCCAGAGCTCTGGGGGGTCACACTCTTACCATGCAGGGTAAAAGAAGTGAGCCGTGTGGGCGGTCTAGGATTGGCTTTTATAGGCTTATAACAGAACCCGCCTACCACAAGCTTCTAAGCCAATCAGTTCAAACCATCCGAGCCCAAGCTCTCTCAGAACCAATCAGCCTCCCACAGAGGCTGGATGAACTAGTTAAGTCATTTCCGCTTATGTGGCCACCACGCACAGGGTCTCGCCAGGGTTACGCACAGCGTCACGTGTGTACGTACATGGGCGCACAGCGTCACATGCGTAATTCCCATTACACATTTCCTGTTACAGGGCCAGGATTAAGTATTCAAAGCCCACCCTCTCCCACTAGGAGTAGGTGTTGGGGACCTGAGCGCCCTCAGGCATGAGCCCCGCAGACCCCTCGGTGATTCTGCCAGCCCCAGCGCTTGTCCTCGCCATAGCCGCTCCGTGGAGGCGAGACGGGAAAAGACGCCAGGGACACTCCCAGCCAAGATTCATGGCGGACCCTGGAGGCGGGTGTGACGAGCGCACACTTCCAGGCCGACAAAGAGTGGGCTGAACCTCTGCTCCTTTGGGGTCACCCAAGACTCAGGCACAGGGGATTCCTAGCCAGCAACCCTATCCTTTCAGAACCAACAAAACAAGCTAACAAATAACCACTGCACTTGCCGCCCTGAAGGCGCTGTGCAGGTCTCCCCCTATCTAGCTCTATATTTTCATACCCCAAAAGGAACCCCTGAAGCCGCTGACCTGCCACTCCACAACCTCGGACAGCTTCCAGTCTCTGTCTGTCTCTACAAACACAGGAAGTTATCCAATATGTAATTTCCCAGTCTTAAAAAAAAAAAAAAAAAAAAAAAGCCAGGACTACACAGAGAGACCCTGTAGCGAAAAACAAAAAAACAAAAAAACAAAAAAACAAACAAAAAAAACCTTCCCAGTCTAGCTTCTTGGTGGCTTTTGTTTGGTGAGATTTGCTTTGTTTTGTTTGTAGTGTAGTTAGGGTCTAGGATTTATCATGACCCAAGGACCTACTATGTAGACCAGGCTGGCCTTGAACTCACAGACATCTGTCTGCTCTGCCTCCCAAGTGTTAGGATTAAAGGTAGCTGGTTTGAGGATTTTTGAAACAGAGCATCAAGTTGCCCTGGCTAGCCTTGAACTCCTGATGTTTCTGTCTCTGTTACCCAGTGCTGGGATTTCAGGCATAAACCAAGCCCAGCTTTAGGGTGAAGCCTTTGAGTTTCGTCCAATTCGTAGCATGATTCAGTATTTTGTTCCTTTTTGTAGGCAAGTGATGGATTCTAACATCAGTAAAGGCTGAACAATTACTTTCTGAACTAGAATATATACAGTTTCTCTCTCTCTCTCTCTCTCTCTCTCTCTCTCTCTCAGAGTTTTCTGTTTTCAGTGTTAAAGACTGAATCCATATATATTTATGGAGATCTAGAGGTATACATATCTAAGAGTGTTCCATTGAGCATGCATATATAAGTATCTATTTATTTATTTATTTAAAGATTTATTATATGTGAGTACACTGTAGCTGGTCTTCAGACACTCCAGAAGAGGGAGTCAGATCTTGTTATAGATGGTGTGAGCCACCATGTGGTTGCTGGGATTTGAACTCAGGACCTTCGGAAGGGCAGTCAGTGCTCTGAGCCATCTCTCCAGCCCCAAGAATGCATGTATGTGTGTGTGTGTGTTTGTTTGTTTTTAGTTTTTGGAGCTTTGTTCCCAGGAGTGGAATTACTGGGTCATGTTCTATATTTGCCTCATGGAGGAGCTGCCGACCGTTCCCGCAGCAGCTGCACCATCAACTAGTCCTCTCAGGAGGCCCCGAGGATCCAGTGGCTTCTCCTCCTTGACACTTGTTCTTCTCTATCTTTTCCTTTAATTTATAGCCATCTATACCTTCTAAACATGGCTTACAGGGAGAGGCACTATTTCAAAGGATTAGGGCATGTGACCTTGTTGGAGTGGGTGTGGCCTACAGGAAGTGTGTCACTGGAGGTGGGCTTTGAGGTTTCAGACGACAACTAGGCCCAGTGGCTCATTCTGTCTTCCAGCTGCCTGCCAATCCAGATGTAGAACTCCCAGCTCCCTCTCCAGTACCATGTCTGCCTACGTACCACCATGCTTCCCACCATGATAGTAACGGACTGAACCTCTGAAACTGTGAGCCAGCCCCAATGAAATGTTTTCCTTTATGAGAGTTGCCGTGGCCATGGTGTCTCTTCACAGCAGTGATCCTAACCAAGATGCCATTCATGTTTTTGTTTTGTATGTAGGCCAAGCTGGCATGAAGTGGGCACTGACTTTCTGATCCTCCTATGTCTACCTCCTGAGGATCGGGATTACAGGTGTCTGTCACCACATCAAGATTTATGAGGAAGTAGGGATTGGAGTGTGTGCCAGGCAAACACTCTACCAAAGAACTACATTTCTAGCCCTAGTTAAAGTTATTTTCTTTTGTTTGTGTCTTGTTTTGCCTTTTTTTTTTTTTTTTTTTTTTTTGAGGCAAAGTCTCTCTACATATACCTGGCTATTCTGTAACTCACTATGTAGACCAGGCTGGCCTTGAACTCACAGAGGTCTGCCTGCCTCTGTTTTCCCAAGTGCTGGGAGTAAAGGTATGCGCCCAGCACTGATAGGCTTGTTTTTGTTTGTTTGTTTGCTTGTTTTAACTTAATTTAAAAGAGCTACAGAGCCAGGCGGTGGTGGCACACGCCTGTAATCCCAGCACTTGGGAGGCAGAGGCAGGCGGATTTCTGAGTTCGAGGCCAGCCTGGTCTACAGAGTAAGTTCCAGGACAGCCAGGACCACACAGAGAAACCCTGTCTCAAAAAACCAAAAAACAAACAAACAAACAAAAAAAGAGCTACAGTAAGTACACTGTAGCTGTTTTCATATGCACCAGAAAAGGGTACTGGATCCCATTATAGATGGACGTGAACTACCATGTGGTTGCTGGGAATTGAACTCAGGACAAGCCATCATCTCTCTAGCCCCCTAGGTTTTTGTTCTTTGAGACAGAATTTCATTATGCAGTTTTGGCTGGCCTAGAATTCACTATGGCTCCCAGGGTAGCATTAAACTCCTAGAGATCACTCCCTTCTCCCAAGCGTTGGCATTAAAAGTGTGCTCCACCACACCCAACTGGTTAAAATATTTTTCATAATGACTACTTTAATATATTAGAGTTCGGCACACAAGTCTACCTGGAGTTCCACCTACTTTGGAGGCTGGGATAGGGGAATTATAACCCTAGGAATCTTATACCATCTAGGCAGCCAAGTCAGACTCTGTCCTAAAAGCAGGTAGGGCTAGGGATATGGTTCAGGAGTAGAGCGTTTGCCTAGCACGGACAAGCCCCATTGAATCTCTAGCATTTCAAAGCAACACCAATGCCTAAGATCTGTGATTGTGGCATCTAGATGTTACTATGCTTTAAGACTTTGAATCTTAAACTTCTTAACTTTCTGTTTCTATTGGTGAAGGAAGAGAGAGAGAGAGAGAGAGAGAGAGAGAGAGAGAGAGAGAACACCAGCCAGGCAGACACAGGAATCTAGGTCTCCTGTAGGCTTTTGTGAATAGCAATGATCTAAAAGCCTGAGAAGATCTGAGAAGATCTGGGCTCAGAGCTCAGTAACACTTCCAGTTAGCTGGGACCCCGGCAGCTCCTGAGAGATCAACCCACAAACCTCTGCTGCTATTTACAACTTTGAGACTGTAGGGGAACAGATTTGCAGATGGAAACTGTTACCTCAAAGTTCCCCTTTCTGTTCTACAAACGTTTCAAGACCCCTGTGCTTTGGCACACAGTCCCCATCCCTCAGAGAGACTGCCGTCGTCATTGTTCTAATTAAAGGACTATCAGTCTCCCTCCCTCCCTCCCTCCCTACCTACTACCTACCTACCTACCTACCTACCTACCTACCTACCTACCTACCTGGTTTTGCAAGACAATGCCTCTTCTGTATAGTCTTGGCCATCCTGAAACTAATGCTCTAGTTCAGGGTGGCCTCAAACTCACAGAGATCCTCCTCCCTCTGCCTCTGGAGTCCTGGGGTTAATGGTGGGCACCGCCACCTGTAACTAGCCTGAACGAATCTCAGGTACCAGCTCCTTACCAACCTCCAGGCCTACAGAGACCCTGGAAGATGGAGTTGCTTTGTTATCACTGAATTTTTGTGAAATTCAAATGCCTTCAGTTGTCTCTGGTACCATCCCAGCAGAGATGACCTCTTCTCTGAGGCCAGCTGAGGGTAGAAGTCTAGGCAGCCACTGTAGCCTTTGAGTAGAGTAAGCCTGTCTTAGTTAGGGTTTCACTGCTGTGAACAGACACCATGACCAATGCAAGTTTCATAAAAGACAACATTTAATGGGGGTTGGCTTACAGGCTCAGAGGTTCAGTCCATTGTCATCAAGGCAGACACATGGCAGCATCCAGGCAGGCATGGTGCAGGAGGAGCTGAGAGTTCTACATTTTCATCTGAAGGCTGCTAGTGGAAGACTGACTTCCAGGCAACTAGGGCGAGGGTCTTAAGCCCACACCCACAGTGACACACCTACTCCAACAAGGCCACACCTCCTAATATGGTCACTCCCTGGGCCAATCATATACGAACCATCACAAAGCCATAGCTTATTTCTGTGCTACTGGTAGTTTTAAAGATCTGTTTATTTTATTTATTAAATGTGAGTACACTGTAACTGTCTTCAGACACAGCTGAAGAGGGCACCAGATCTCATTATGGATGGTTGTGAGCCACCATGTGGTTGCTGGGATTTGAACTCAGGAAGGACAGTCGGTGTTCTTAACCACTGAGCCATCTCTCCAGCCCACGACCATTATTATTACCCATGATCATTATTATTAAGATGTTTTCTGTCTTGTGAGACTGCCTCTCTCCTAGTCCTTTGGCTGGACACAGTAGGTTTTTGCTTAATTCATATCTATATAAATTTACACACAAGTCCATGCAGCCCAGGCTAGCCTTGAACTTTTGGTTTACTTCTCAAGATTTAGGATTAGGGGTATATGGTACCACATGCACTTTAGGAATTTTTAATGTTTATTTATGTTTCGTTTTTTGTAGACAGGGTCTCGTATGTGGCTAGGCTGGTTTCGAACTCCCTTTAAGATGACTTTGGACTAACACTGTGGCGTCCACCTACAAGTACTGTAGGTACTACCAGACTTGTTTGGCTCCAAATCTGGACTATGTGGGTGGCTGGGGGAGCCTAGAAAAGTTCCCACTTCTGGCTGGTTTGCTTCCTTCTCCCAACCGTTCAGACTTCTGTCTCTTTATACACAACGTCCAGGGATTGTACTCATATTGGGGGTGGGGGGTGGAGTAGAGAGAAGCCTGGCTTAATGTGTATACCTGTGGACTCAGGGGTTTAATGTTGTGGGGGTTTTTAAACCATCTTTTTGTTTGTTTGTTTTGTTTTGTTTTGTTTTGTTTGTTTGTTGTTTTGGTTTTTCGAGACAGGGTTTCTCTGTGTAGCCCTGGCTGTCCTGGAACTCACTCTGTAGACCAGGCTGGCCTCGAACTCAGAAATCTGCCTGCCTCTGCCTCCCAAGTGCTGGGATTACAGGTGTGCGCCACCACGCCTGGCACCATCTTTTTTTTAAACCATCTTTTTTTTTTTTTCACTAGATAGGGCAGTTTAAATAAATTTCTTTCATTGCTCCGTATTCAGGTGCTATTTGTAAATGTTTGACAAAATAAAATGAAGCCTCTTATGTATCCACTCTTAGATTCGTGGAGGAGGAGACAGAACCCTGTCCTGGTGCTTTGATGCTGAGACATGGTGTGGAAAATGAAGACATGGTGAAGAAAATGAAGGGTCTTTTCTACCAAAGGGATAAATAAATAAAGCAACCCTTCAAAAAAAAAAAAAAAACCGACAAACAAGCGAACAAAAACATAATAAATGGTTTGGCAGAAATTCGAATTCCTCCAGGGTCAGTCAGCACTTCTTGAGATAAACATATGAGCTCAAATTGAATTCTGTTTATCAACTGCGTTTTAAATTAGCCAGTGGGCTAAATTTGAGAGGCACAAAAATCCCTCTGCCTTGGGGGGGGAACCCCAGGGGATCCTCGCTGCGAGTCTTTGCCTGCTTGAGTTGTCTTTGCTACGAACCTTCTACGAAAGGAAAACTATTTGCCTTGTGTAATACTTAGAATTGTGTGGCCATTTTCTTGGGACCCCAGACCCATCTTCTAACAAGTGGAAAATTCCTATCCCAAAGCGGGAACGCTTTCCTAGGTTCCCAAATCGCCAGCAGGGGGCAGAATAAGCGACAAACAGACACTGTCGACCAAAAGGAGGTGGGCTGCACTACTGCACTACTCCCCCTTCTTCTCCTTCTCCTTCTCCTTCTTCTTCTTCTTCTTTTTAAATTTTTTTTTAAATTTTTTTATTTTTTCGAGACAGGGTTTCTCTGTTTAGCCCTCGCTGTCCTGGAACTCACTCTGTAGACCAGGCTGGCCTCGAACTCAGAAATTCGCCTGCTTCTGCCTCCCAGAGTGCTGGGATTAAAGGCGTGCGCCAGCACTGCCTGGTCCCCCTTCAGTTTTGAAGAGTAGCATGAGCTGTTTTTTATTTGTTTTTATTTATATTTTCATACAATTTATTTTGATCATCTTTACCCTCTTTACTTCTTTTGAATTTATGATTTCTTGTGAGTGTTGTATGACTTTTCTTGAGGACACTGAACGTGTGTCTGTTCACTCCGAGCAAGGATGGGGGTGGGGTGGGGTGGGGTGGGGTGGGGTGGAGAGAAACCAAAGAAGTAATCCCACCCAAGTCTATTTTGCTGCCCCAGAGTTTGAGTTACTCACAGGAACTCAGGTTTTGGGCATCACTGAAAAGCCTTGCCTGGGTGATCAGCCATTGGAGTCTATTGTAAAATTTGCAGGCAGAGCCACCAAGTGTCTTCTCCCTGTTTACTATGTATAGAACCGCTGGAAGGGTCTTGTGAGTTTCTTGAGCCTCTTCCTTTCTCGTTAGCAGGGAATGTTGCAATCCAAAGAAAATAGCTGCTAGTCCAGAGAAATAAGTTTGCTTCCTTTTACCAATTCCAAGATGTTGCCCTGAGGGGTTTTGACACTGTCACAGATTCATTCATTGAAAACATCTGGAGTAAAAGAGCTAGAAGGTTACTACTTAACATCTTAGCATACTCTTCAAAAACAAATCAAAGTAACCAGAAAGATACCCGCCTCCAAACATCCCCATATCCGACCGACCCTTTTCCTCCTCAGTCCCTGTTGATGCGCACGGGTCGGTAATGACTCCGTTTCGTACATTGCTTCATTATCAAAAGGGAAGCTTATTCACTTGTGGGTTAAGGGTTTGACGAAAAGCCAAAGAAGAATTCCATCCAGGTGTAGGAAAGTGCTTTTAAAATATTCTTTTTGAACTGATGTGTACAGTTAATCTCTTCACAGTTCACACAATGCCCTCCTCCCCCAACAACAAACAAGGACCAATAGCGGCTTTTGATTGCTTAAATTTTGTTTTAAACAATTTCAAACCTACAGCAAAAATGAAGAAGGAGGAGGAGGAGGAGGAGGAGGAGGAGGAGGAGGAGGAGGAGGAGGAGGAGGAGGAGGAGGAGGAGGTCTAACAGGCATTCTATTCCTCGCCTTGTTGCTACCATTTTGCCAAGTTTGTTTTCTCTCTGCGTCTGTCTCTGTCTTCCTCAGGTTCAGTGCCAGAACCTGACCCTGACCTTGATTTGGGGGATGGGGGACTAGGGATAGAACTTTACAAGGTTCCTTCATCTGGGAATTCACACCAATTTTCTTTCTCCTCACTCTTTCAGAATACTCTGGAAAGAAAGAAAGAAAGAAAGAAAGAAAGAAAGAAAGAAAGAAAGAAAGAAAGGAAGGAAGGAAGGAAGGAAGGAAGGAAGGAAGGAAGGAAGGAAGGAAGGAAGAAGAAAAGAAAAAAGAAAAGAAAAGAAAAGAAAAGAGAAAAAAAGGCCGGACGACGCCCCAGGGAGTTACTGACACGCACCAACCAGTAGGCTCATGTCCCCAGTCTCCGCACAACCTGCTTGTAGCAGGAGTTTCAGCTAGCGCTGCTGTACTCGGTAGCTACCATAAAACATTTTAGTGTTCGTTCCGTGATGCTCTTTATATCCTCTATGAAAAATGCTTGTTTCTTTTACCCTGCTAGTTCCGGCGATTTGACTTTCTAGAGAGGAGCTGTCTGCAGAGGTTTGTCTCTCCGGTCTTGGGAGTGTGATCCTGTAAACGAAATTCTTTCCAGGGCTTAGGAGTTAGGCTTGAGAACTCTTTCGCTGAAAGAGACGTGCTGGAAAAATAGTTTCGATACAAGGAAGGTCTTAAATATAATCTTAAAACTTCAACAGAGCAAAGAGAAAATGGAATCGCACAGTTACTTGGAGTCATATGAACTTAACGGCAGCCTTCAGCCGCGCTCCCTGGTGGTCTAGTGGTTAGGATTCGGCGCTCTCACCGCCGCGGCCCGGGTTCGATTCCCGGTCAGGGAAGTGCTGTTTTTCTCTCACTTTATTACAAAATAATCACTTGGAATATAAAAATGGAAAGTGCAATCGTTTCTACATTTCTCCTAAAGAACAGCACACATAAAAAGAGAAAAGAAAAATCACCCACAGCAGAGCCTTTTACTGGGTCACACAATTACAGAAGCTCCCCTCAAACTATAAAAAGAATTAACTGATTTTCTTTAAATTTGGTGACCCTAGAGTCTGTCATCTCTCTCTCTTCTGTCTTATAAGTTTTTTCCCCTTCGTCTGTCTTAATTTCTCTGCAATCAGAATAAGTTTCAAAGAAAAAGAACCAGAAAAACAATAGCAACAACAACGAAAAAAAGCTTTCTGTCATAAGCTTCATTAGGCAAACCAAGTGAGCAGGTTGCTAAGCTGCGTTGGTGGTATAGTGGTGAGCATAGCTGCCTTCCAAGCAGTTGACCCGGGTTCGATTCCCGGCCAACGCATTAGGTTGCTTTTTTTTTTTTTTTTTTTCTTCCTTCCAGCCCTTTTTACAAAGCTAATCTTTGGTTAAGAGATCCGAAGCTCCCTGATCCCTGTGATCTAACTCTCCCGACTTTCTTCTCAAGCGTATGCAGTGCGGATCTGCTTCATACCGCAAATGGCGTCACAGACTTTTATGATTATCCTTTTGGGATTGTTTAGGGAAGTATCTAAAATAGAGACTGACTCTCTTCTGAGACTCTCGAGGCAGCCCCGCCGTCGGTTCGGAAGGCTTTGTGTGTGGAGCGGAGACAGGAAACACCGCCCTGGAGAAGGACTCCTTCACCAGCTCTGCTCCTTTTCTGGTTGCACCATTCTGGTAACAAAACCCTTGATTCCAGAGCACAGTGTGGAGACGTAAATGGGAACGTCGTTTGGGAAGGCCTGCAAAGTGGCTTGCTTCTTTGGAGAGAAACAACTAGGGTGGGCCAGTGCGGCGGGCGGCGCTTTCTCATTCCAGATCAGGAAATCCCGGGAAGCGAGGAGCTGACGCTCGCGCTAGAATCGCGTTACAAAGCCCGACTTTTGACATTGAGGCCATATGGACTACTCTAAATAAATCAGGTCGCCTCGGGAAAGCTACTCTCATTCAAAGGCCATTAAATTGAGCCCGCAACCCGCTGCTCGCCCGGTGGCTCGCCGTGATCGTATAGTGGTTAGTACTCTGCGTTGTGGCCGCAGCAACCTCGGTTCGAATCCGAGTCACGGCATTTAGTAGTACCGTCCGTTTGCAGCTCTTTTAGTTAACCAAATTTAATTTTGCCTTTGCGGTAAAACTGAGTCACCGAAATAATTCCACGCGGTTTATCCAATACCAGGATCTTAAACTCTTGGGAAGAGTCAAGTTTGTTTTCTTATTGCTTTCCCCCCTCGCAAGGGAGAAGTCCGGTGATACCGAAACTTGGCACCTAACCTCCGCTAGCGGTCGGAGAACCAAACACTTGGGGAGCAGAGCGCCTGTCTCTGCAGCAAACGCTATACGAGTGTGTGGCCTTGGTACTCGGACATTACAAACCTAGTTTTAAAAACAAACTTCTACCGAAGAATAAGGAATAGTACCTATTTTCCCAGTAAGGGTCCCTCACACATCACTGAGGTCTAGATCGAGAAAGGCACCAGGGGAGAAGAGTCAACTTCCAAGAATACAAGTCTCGGTGCACCGCACTGCCGGGTCGCCACAAGGACTGCCCTCCATGTCCGCGCGCTCCTCAGTGCCACGCGCCCCAGAAACCCAGCTCTCAGGGTGATTCCATTCAGAAAGAGCCGGAGAAAGCAGAGAGGCCCATCTGTCTATGTGCATAAAGAGTATCAGATAGATGAATGGTACTAAATTATAGATTCTGGAACTTTGCTAATGCTGAATAAGAAAAAAATGGGACGATTGCGCCATTATACACCACGATTATAGAGACATAGAGAGGAGGAAACCTCCAGGGCCCGGCTAGCTCAGTCGGTAGAGCATGAGACTCTTAATCTCAGGGTCGTGGGTTCGAGCCCCACGTTGGGCGCTTCCTTTTACTATTTTCTTCTGTTTTTTGTTTTTTGTTTTTTTTTTCTTTGGGAAATTAAACTATTCATTCATGCATAAAATTAGGTGAAACTTTCAAAACAAAGACTACTTAAAATAGGCAATTATTTGTATCAAAAGACTGATGGTGTTTGAAAGAAAACACATCGTTTTTAGTACATACACAAGTACACTGGGAATGCTATCCAAGTAATTCAAATTCATATAATGAAAGGGCCCACTGTGGGCTCTGAATGGTGAACCAAGAAGTTCCACTTCAAAACCGTGAGAACAAGCAGAAGATGTATGAACTTCTGTGAAGGGAGATGAAGCAGCCAGCAGCCAAGGATCAGACTAGCATCTGCCTTTTCCACGATGCCGATGCATCTAGCCTGTAACTGGACCCGCCCTCAGACCATGCTGGCTTCTTAGTGCACTGGAACCAAACAGCATCCATAGAAAAACTCTAGGAGAGTTTCAACCCAGGCAAACACGGTCGGCTACTGCTGAGTTACTTTGGGTATTGAAGATAGAATCCAGGGCTTTCGAGTTCGTTATGTAAAGAGTTCTCCCAGTGAGCTAAGTCCTCAACCCCACCAAACCCTTTTCACTTTTTATTGGAGACAAGAGTCCCACCTATTTGCCCAGGCTGGACCTGAACTTCTTCTGTAGCCTAGTCTAGCCCTGGAGATATGGTACTTCTGTGTCAGCCTCTCTTGGAAATCTTAATTTTTTTATCTAGAGGGCGAGAGGGACGGGCAAGGCTAAAAAACATCGTTGGTAAAGAAGTTACTGTCACTATTAGAATTGACAATGGGTGGCCCTTGTCGCACTTGTGGTTAGGACAATGCTCTATTTCTGCTCAGATGTAACTCTGTGTGGGGTGGTGTCGGGGAGAATGCACATGCTACAACTCCCCAAGGTCCTCTGACCTCAGCCCCCCAACTTCAGATTTGTCACCTCTCTTCCCCTTGGAGACAGGGTCTCACTCTGTAGACCAGGCTGGCCTTGAACTCAGAGATCTGCCTGCCTCTGCCTCCTGAGTGCTGGGATTAAAAAGGTGCAAATACCATGCCCAGAAAATGTCTTATTCTGAGCAGGATATCCCGGCTGAGGTGTTTTAATCAGATCACCTCTACACTGGCAGCAGTCAAAGACACTTTGCTGTTGTTTTCTTTTTCAACAACTAGGGAGAAGTGTGACATATCTGAGGGTTGTCAGACCTGGAAGTGCAGGTGCATAACCCCAGCTACCCCCAGGAGCAGAGGTGCAAGGGTCACAAGTCCAGGCCTTGGGCTTGGTCTTACATGTAGAGTGTCAGGCTTCACCATTCACAAAACTCTGTCTCAAAATTAAGAGTGGACAATGCCTCCCCCCCCCATAAAGAAAAGAAAGGAAAAAGGTTAAAGTACATGAATAAATTTAATCCCACCTCTCTTGCTTTAAAAGAAAGAAAGGGGGGAGGGAATAAGGCTGAGATAAATAATGAAAATATTGATGTTGCAACTGAAAATAACTACTATATTAGCTAATGTTTAAACCATTTATGTGTACAAATATTCCAAGTTTCTCATCAAATATTGGGTGAATTTGCAGAGGAAGTTTTCCTATTAACCCTCTTCAACAGTTGGGAAATTGGGTAATTTCTTCAAAGTCTTTTTCTGAGGGTTGGGTGGGGGACCAGCATACAAAAAATGTCATTAAATTATGAAGCAGAGAAATATTTAGAGACTCTGGAGTAAATTCTGAGACGCCCCCAGACATTTACTATGGAAAACCTACATGCGCTGAATAATTAGCAGGTTAGACATTCTCGTGGAATTTTCCACGTATTATTTATCAGATTCTTCAAGGATGACAAATCTAACATTAAATGGCTAGAGAGGAGACTCTTAACTACGCAAAAGACACCGTCCCTGGGTGGGCTCGAACCACCAACCTTTCGGTTAACAGCCGAACGCGCTAACCGATTGCGCCACAGAGACGTGTGAGATGAGAACTGTAAATCCATTTGCTAATCTTAGAATATATTTTTGACTTCCGGTCTTTGTGGCTATCTCCCGCTTTTGTAGCCTGTCCGACTCCCAGCCTCCCAGAAATTGAATCCTGACACAGAACAGCAGCTGTCCTTAGCAAATTTGCATCTTCATCCCGTTAAACTCAGTTCTGTGCCTCAGACCTCCTCCCAACACGGGCTTCCAGTTTCTCAGTCTCCAGAGTCGCCTGCCCTCTGCTGGTCACCGCCGCCGCTCACTTGGGGACTCGGGCAGCGTCCTCAGCCTCCGCCCGGGACCCGCCCGCCGGCCGGCGAGCAGACGTGTCGAGCCGCTGCACGGCCGCGTGCCCGCGGCTTCTTCTCCCTTTCCTGAGCACGCCGAGCACCTAGGGACACACGCGCCCGTGCGCTCGGGGAGAAAGACATTCCACCGCACGGCTTCAAACGAAAAAAATATCGGGGACGGTTTTTAGACCTACGAGGACTCCAGAATGACAAAAGCGGACCTGTTTTTTTGGAGGAATGCCTCCTACATTCCCTGAGCTCTCAGAATCTGGCAAAGGCCCGTCCTCACTTGGGAACTCCATGCGCACTAAAAACAAACCGAATGCCCCGCCTCTCAGGGAAAAGTGGCTTCATCCGTGGGTCTCCTCCAGGGGCTGTGTGAACTAACTACCGGGTGTTGAAAACAAAAGGCCTAGCCTGTTTATCCACAGACTCTGGCAGGCTGAAGCAAGAGATCACAAGCAAGTCCAGCCTGGACTATAGTCACCCTGTACAATTTAGTAATGCCTCGCCACAAATCAAAGGTTCAAAAGAATTGCAGACAGCTCAGTGGAAGAGTGCTCACAGCTCTGGAGGACACAGTAAAACCAAGAGACTGGACCACTTCATGGGGAGAAAGCACGGTTTATTAATCAGTTTTACGGCCATTTCTCGGGGACAGAGAGAACAGGAGAAGTGGAGAAAGCCTTGCCAGTTTTAAGGGGAGCAGATAGCTGCAGGGACAGAAGTGTGCAAGCCAAAACAGCCTGGGTGCTAGTGTGGAACTTGGAGGTTACAGGTATGTGACAATGGGGACATAAGAGCCTGGGAAGTAGTGTGGGGATTTTGGGGAGTGTTGTGGGTCTATAATCTGGAACTTAATGCTGGGTTAGTGGCGGTAGTTAGCTGTAAATACAGATAATGGACTTCCTGCTTTCCGACAGACACCGGTAATATAGATTCTCTCCAAAAGTACTGAGAGAAAGAGCAGAAAGATGGCAATATTTGGCAATCTCGGGGGAAGACAGTGCTTAGCAGAGGGCCTTGGTGAACATCGATGCCAGGAAGAAGAGGAATGTGAGGACACTGGGGACAGAGACATCTACGGACATGAAATGTCAAGTTCGGGATCTGAAGCCAAGGTAGCATGGCTCCTGAACACATGCTCAAACCCACGTTGCCGCTACAGCACCACAAAGAAAGCCAACTGTCTGCTTAAAACCAGAAGAGAGATCAAGTGATGAGGCATAAGATCGACCCAAATGTTCTCATGACCTGCTGGTCACCCCATAATCACCGCCTTACAACTGCCTCCAGATAGCCCTCTTAAAACGGAACAAAAGCCCGTGCCTTTAATCTCAGCACAGAGGCAGGTGGATCTCTGAGAGTGCTGGGTTAGCCTTGTCTACAAATCAAGTTCAAGGACAGTTGGGGCTATTCCATGGAGAAACCCTGTTTCAAAAATGAAAAATCCAAAGCCAAAACAATAACAAAACCCAAAACAAACAACAAAACCACCCAAAATGACCAGAACAAAACCCTTCTTCTGGGCTTCAATCCCGATTCTGGGGAGCAGAGGCGGGTGGATGGGCCACAGTGAGCTCTAGGCCAGCTTGACCGCTTAGTGAGCTACAGAAACCGAACAATAAAGCCTTTCATTACATTCTCCTTTATCGTCAGTGTATATGCCTGCAAATATCCATCTTCACCAGCATTGTTTTCTAAGCCTGGGATTTTCTTCCCCTCAAACACTTCCCTCTTACCCCACACATCACTCCAACAGCCTATTCTTAAGACAGGTCACCAACATTTCAGGTTTAAAACTCAAGGAGAGATGGTTAGCTGGTTTAGAGCCACATATAGTGGCTCTCAAGGGCCTGTGACACCAGCTCTGGGAGGGTCTGACCTCTGACCTCGAGGAACACCCAAACCTCCTATACAGAGACACAATAGAATTAAATACATACATACATACATACATACATATCTTTAAATATTAAAAACACACACACACAAAGTATAGAAACCATAACGAGCCTCCATACTCCCAGCACTTACACTGTGTGCTACAGTAATCCTCGTCTTTCACAGAAATAGAGGCATGTATTGAGTGCACTTGAAATAGATCAGGAAAGGCATAGAATAAAGGTGCCTTTTATTAACATGTCCATTGTCGGAGTCCTTTTTGTTTGGTGTCTCCACAGAGAGAAGGCCCGAGGAAAGCTGTATCCCAAAGAACGCAGGCCGGGGGTTGGTTTGTGGAGAAGGAGGCTGAGAGCAGTTACCCTCCAGACTGAGCCTTATCTGGAGGGAGAATCCGGAACCCACGGGGGGGGGGGGCCGACTCCGGGAGAGAGCCAGCCTCAAGTGAAGGAGCTGGAGAGGTGGCCGCCTGTTCTTCCCAGATGACAAAATAACTGCAGGCTGGGGGACATGGTCTGACTTCTAGCAAAAGCAGAGCCGTTTCCAAACCAGAGTTAAGAAAATAAAGTACTGTTGTAAAAACAGCCAGGACTGGGTTTAATGGCAGGGCTCATAAGCAGCTGGAAAGGAAACCATACATAGCCGAACAAAAGAGTAGAAAAGACGATGAGACCTAAGCAGAGTTTTTCTTATACTGGAAAAGTCAGGGGAGAGCGCGAACGCAGTCCCCCACTACCACAAATTATGCAGTCGAGTTTCCCGCATTTGGGGAAATCGCAGGGGTCAGCACACCCCAAGTGCAATGGGTGAGCCTCGCCCTGGGAAAACCACCTTCGTGATCATGGTATCTCCCCTGCCAGGTAAGTATGCTTTCCTCACACACAGCCCCGACCCACACCCGCCCACCCTCCACTCTTAACACACGGTCACTTCGCCCCGCCCGATCGCGGGCCTCCCTCCTCGCACGCGCTGTCTCGGCGCTCCGCTTACACGCGGGGACCCGCGCTCTCTCCCACGCCGCGGGGAAATCCCTCGCTTTCCGAGGCCGGTGCGGACGCGGCAGCCCCTGCGCGACCCTCATCTGCATAAGCCACGCCCACGCAGTGACATCAAGGATGACGTCCCAGTCACTCTGGCTGCCCTTCTACGAGTTTCCCGCCAACCAGCTCGCCCGCCAACTGTTCTTTTCTAATAGTTGTTACCCAGGACACCTTCCCATTTTGCAGAATTATATTTTCTTCTTCGAGTGCGCTGCAGGAGATGTTAATAGCAACCAAGACAGAATGGTTATTTGTGACCCTGGGCCTTACCTAGCCCTAAAGGCTGGTTCCAAGTCGGGGTTGTCTCCTTTTATTATGGGAATGGAGGACAATTATTCACATATTTTGTTTTTGTTTTCTTTTTTTGTTTTCTTTCTTTTTTTTTTCCGAGACAGGCTTTCTCTGTATAGCGCCGGCTGTCCCGGAATTTTGCCTCCCAAGTGCTGGAATTAAAGGGATGTGCCACCACTGCCTGGCTCTGTTCACTTTTTTTTTTTTTTTTTTTTTTCGAGACAGGGTTTCTCTGTGTAGTCCTGACTGTCCTGGAACTCACTCTGTAGACCAGGCTGGCCTCGAACTCCAAAATCCGCCTGCCTCTGCTTCCCAAGTGCTGGGATTACAGGAGTGCGCCACCACGCCCGGCTCTCACATATTTTTTTAAAACGTATTTTAATAAAAGTACTTAAACGCTACATTTCTTTTAGCCCACCAAAGATAATGGAAAGGAAAGGTAAACAGAATAAAAGAGAATGTGAATCTGTTTAGAAATCGTTTGGAGGGGAGCAATTTCAATCTTCATTGTCAGGATAGCAGTTTAGTTTGCACGAATCTGCAGCAGTACCTTGATCCACTTGCAAACGCTGTTCGTTTTTGAATCAGTAAGGACAGTTCCAGCCAGAAGAAACCGCAAGTCTCTGGCATTTGCCCGAGTCCGAGTAAGCAGCAAGAAGCCACCGGAACACCACCAGAAGTTTTGGGGGGCTTTTCTCCCTAGGAAGTGAAAAATGTGCCATTTCCTGCGATACACGACCTTTTCCCCTTAAACACAGCAGTCCTCAGCTCGTGCGTTCCAAAAGCAGTTACCATGAGGTTAGGACACAGAGGTGGGCAAGGAGGGATTGTTTAAGGGTTTAAGACTCCAGTCCTCCGCAGGCAAGGAGGCGAAGAGGGGACGTGTTGTGTCCCCTGGGTCGCGGATGGGGCGTGGTGTGTAGGAGTGAGGCGCAGGGCAGGGCAACCTCGCTGTTTTCCTCCCAGTCGGCGGGCGCGCTGGTTGGCGGGAGACACAGAAGAAGGGCAGCCAGAGTGACTGGGACGTCATCCTTGATGTCACTGCGTGGGCGTGGCTTATGCAGATGAGGGTCGCGCAGGGGCTGCCGCGTCCGCACCGGCCTCGGAAAGCGAGGGATTTCCCCGCGGCGTGGGAGAGAGCGCGGGTCCCCGCGTGTAAGCGGAGCGCCGAGACAGCGCGTGCGAGGAGGGAGGCCCGCGATCGGGCGGGGCGAAGTGACCGTGTGTTAAGAGTGGAGGGTGGGCGGGTGTGGGTCGGGGCTGTGTGTGAGGAAAGCATACTTACCTGGCAGGGGAGATACCATGATCACGAAGGTGGTTTTCCCAGGGCGAGGCTCACCCATTGCACTTGGGGTGTGCTGACCCCTGCGATTTCCCCAAATGCGGGAAACTCGACTGCATAATTTGTGGTAGTGGGGGACTGCGTTCGCGCTCTCCCCTGACATATCCAGTGCAGAAAAAGAGAGGAACTGTCTATAAGCCAGGTGTGGTCTTTCCTTATGTTTTTCTCCTCAACAAAACTGTTTTCTTGTCTGGCTTTTGGCTGCTTATGAGCCCCGCCACTAACCTGGTTCTGGCTGCCTTTTTTGTTTGTTTGTTTTCGAGACAGGCGCCACCACCCTCCGGCCTTTACAGACTTTTTAAATTATTTACTCATCCATTGCTATGTGGGAGAGCCAAATTCTACCTAAGTTGTCATTCCTGTGGTAGCGATATAATAGACTCTAAGGCCACCCTCACGCAGCTAGCAAAGCGCTCCCTTTTACTCTTATTTGTTGGCAAGGCACAAAGTCTGGGACCTGGGACTGCACTGTGGACCTGACTCCTTGTTCTTGTTGTTTTCAACTTGAACTCACACGGATCTGATGGCCTCTGCCTCCTGAGTGGTGGGATTGAGAGCGTGTACTAACATAACCACACATTCTTTTTAGATTTACTTTTTCTTATGTGCAACTGAGTGTTTTGCCTGTATGTATAGATAGATGTACATATTTATGTATGTATATATGAGGCAAATAGATGTTCTGAAAATGTAGTGACAGATGGTTGTCAGCAACCAAGTAGGTACTGGACGCCCTGCCCTGGTCCCCTGCAAGAGCTACAAGACCTCTTAACTGTGCAGCCAACTCTCCAGCCCCTTCTGTCTTTTGTGTGTGTATGTGTTTTGGGACAGGGTCTCAAGCACCACCGGCTGTTCGTACCTGTCAGTGATGACCCTGAATTTCTAACATTCTTGATAACTTCCTAAGTGCTCAGATTACAGAACCAGGCCACCACCCGCCTGGCCTTCGTTGTGTGTGTTCTCTGTGAGTGGTGTGTGTCTTTGGTGGCTTTCCTGCCACTTTACTCAACATCTCAGAGGGACCCACCCCAGAGCCATTGTCCATACTCTACACAGCCCCGTGTCCCTTAGGACAGTCTTTCTCTAACAAGGAGGTTTCCCTGTGTCTAGGGTCCATTCTCCAAGACCCCCAGTGCACAGAGAAAATAAGGACCCCAGTTAGCAAAAATGAACCCAGGGAGAGGCAGGAGTGTGGATTCCAACAAGGTTCACAGATAGACCTGGGTAAAGCACCCAGACACGGTGGGACACTGGGACCTACGCAGAGGAAGGGTGGGGCCTTAGACACGAGCTCGGGGCAGGGGGGAGGCCTCCGTCCTCCCTTCACATCTCCAGCTCCTTCTTGGGCTCCCCGCCTCCATTTCTGTCCACCCTACGCCAGGCCTTAAGGTCCCTGCCCCCCCCCCCCCATTTTCTGGGCCCTTTTCCCATTCTCCACTCTCTGGGTCTATTGTCCACCCGGCCTCTGCAGAGCCCAGGCAGGGTGGGCAACAGTGGTAATGGAGGAGGAAGAATAGAAGAATCAGGAAGAAAGAAGTGTCCAGAAAGCCTGGAAGCCCCTGCCCATGAGAGACAGGACTGAGTAAGCGTGCAGCACAGATGTAGAGGAAGAGACGCTACAGGAACAGCCCACCAGAGCCCCGACTCTCGCGGCCCTTTCCAGGCCCATCAACCACTTGGAAGTGCTCTGAATACACTCTCTGTTGCTTACTATTCGTGGGTTCTGCTGCAGCACCTTTTTCTGGTCCACAAGGACCGGGAAATCCCCGCAGATGCGCTCTAGACGGCCAACTCACAGGTCTAACATGGCCCTGCTCACCCACCACTTAGGACCGTGAGCTCCGGGAGGCTGAGCGCAAGATGGCGACAGGCCACCAAGAACCAGATCGTCCTGCTCTCCGCTAGTGGCTCGCCATCTCCCTCAGTCTCTGCTCTCTCTGCCCTCTCTGCTCTGTTCCTCCTCCGACTGCACCCAGCTATGGGTGCCAAGCCTTCCTATCTCCCACCAACACCCGCCTTTCTGTCCACCCTCATCCTCGGCCCATCATTTCCTCTGGCTCTGTCCCCTTCCCGGCATCCCCGCTGCTGTCCTGTGTGGATCCCATAGCTACTCTGCTCTAAGCTTCTCTGTGACTCTGGGGACCTCCTCCCGGCCCCTCATCTGCCATCTACAGTGGCTTCACCGACTTTCACACGTCTCCCCATTCTCTTAGCCTTTGATCTCTCTCCCTGAGGAGGTATGCCTTTGGGCCTGTCTCTCCTTGTTCCTCTTACATTCAGTGAAGCATGCTGCCCTGCCAGGGACCTGGTGTAAGGAACAAATTGACCATGAATGAACACACAGCTCTTCAGTGGTGGCTGGCACCTGACACACTGTATGGACTCCCTGAAGGGGAGTTTTTTTTTTTTTTGTTTTGTTTTGTTTTGTTTTGTTTTGTTTTGTTTTGTTTTGTTTTGTTTTGTTTTTTTCCTGAGACAGGGCTTCTCTGTGTAGCCCTGGCTGTCCTGGAACTCACTCTGTAGACCAGGCTGGCCTCCAACTCAGAAATCCACCTGCCTCTGCCTCCCAAGTGCTGGGATTACAGGCGTGCACCACCACACCCGGCGAAGGGGAGCTTCCCATTTGGGGCACAACACCTCAGAGACAAGACATTATAAAACTGATTGCATACAGGTCACATCCTCGGTACTCACCCATGCTGCAGACCCTGGGACAGAGAGGACACTTGTCTTCTCTGTGCAGCAGCCATTCCTGGGCTGGGGGATCCCAGAACTGGAATCCCCAGCAGGTCTGCTCCTCGGGGACCTTCAGAGAACATGGTACAGCCTTCTGGTCTTTAGTGATGAGCTTTTTATTTCCCTGGGTGATGCAGATATCAGCCAGACTGGACCAGATTAAAAGTAGATAAAGACAGGCTTATTAGGAGGCAGCTCTCAGGTGGGTTCAGGCATGCGCTTTGATGGAGCAGGCTGTGGAGAAGCAGTGCCAGGGCCAGAGGCCTGGGGCGTGCAGCCAACTATCACGGACCACCACGGACAATGTGAATTCCACAGGTAAAGTGAAAGTCTCAAGGAGATACTGAATAAGCGCTGTTTAAAATGCAAGGTTCAGTGTATACCCTTTTGAGTAATCGCGGTCCCTGAGGGAACAAAGCTGTGAATTTCCCTGGCGTGAAAGGACGCTAATCTCAGGGCAGCTCTATCTTTGCTTCTTCTTTTGATCTATTTCTCAGGTATTTCTGAGATCCGGAGTTATATGCAACCAGGCAAGAATGTTTATTAAAGATTCATTCCTTAAACTACAGTACTGGCCAAAACACCTCGGTTCTAGGCGCCATCGCTTTGCTCAGTAGTCTACATACTTCATTGATCTTTTGTGGCTATGCTAATGAGAGTGGCACTGACATTGGGAGAGTTTGACTTAACTCTGAGATCCCAGGTTCCCTCAGAAAGAGCCAGGTGATAATTAGGTTACTCACTGAATCTCATTAAGACCTAAAGAGTCAAGTTTGCAGTCCGTTTATGGTTTGCAGTCCCTGTTTACGGATGTCCCAGAAATGTTCCGCACCTGGCTGATTTTACATTTCCTCTTGGTAAATGGTTATTGCTAGTTGTCTTTTGTGCCCGCTGTACTGAATACATTCTTTGATATGTAAAGATCTCATGTTTATAATGCTCTAGCTGAGTGCAACTGGGCGCACTCAGACACCAAATACACGGAGATTCTACACCTTTCCTGTGTCCTGGTGTTCTGTTTGCCACGCCGCCTGGAACCCGTACCCTCCTGCTTTAGAAAAAGAATCCTGGCCCCGACCTCGAGAGAGTGTGGTCCGCAACAGCCAACATTCAGGGAAACTCAGCCAGGTCGACTGTCCCCTCCTCTGTAGTCCTGTCTCCAGTGGTAAGGATGCTCCTCCCTCTCTGAATCTTAGTGAGAGCCCCTCCTGTAGACATAACTATTAGAGCAGTGGTTCTCAACCTGTGGGTCGCAACCCCTTTGGGTTGCGGTAGCAAAATTATAGTTATGAAATATCCCATAAACCAACTTTATGTTTGGGAATCACTACAACATGAGGGAGTGTATTAAAGGGTAATAGTCGTAGGAAAGTTGAGAACCACTGACCTAGAGAGCTATAAACTCACCCCCACACAGCAAATGATCTCAGATAGGAAGCAGCGAACAAACCAAAGCAGAGAAACCACCAGGGCCATAGGCTAACCCATGGATTTTGCTGGGGTTACTTACAGAAGCAGAAACAGCTCAAAGACAGCTGCATCACTAAAGCCTTTCACAGCATGGACCGCAGTTCACGAGCGCTGGAAGGCTGGAGTCACTGCACAGCCTGCAGGCAGCCTGACAGGTAGGACAGTGTGCTTCCCAGGCAGCTCAGGGGGTCTCTGAGCGGCTCCCTTCAGTCTTCACTGCTTATTATGTTTGGTTGTGAAGGAGGGGCACGAGAGAATCTGGTCAGTTTCAGGAACTTCCTGAAGCTAATGAGTTGTTTACTCCTTGAGCTTCCTTGCAGGATACAGTGTTTCACTTCATCTCCCTTTTAAAAAGCATCCTGTGTCTGAACTTCCCCTTAGGACAGCTGTTCTTTACTTCCCATTTAAATGTCTGTCATAGTGCCTCCACTATGGAAGGCTTTAATCTCCTAGGGACTGCTACACAACAGTCCTTCACCCATGAGGGTCTTTGACACCTGCTTCCAGGGAGAAAGCCCAGGGAGGAGAGAGTGCTGGCCCAGCTTCTGCTTATCACGACCGCTGTACCAAGGTGCCGTGGTTAGAGCCAGTGTGTCCCAAACATCACACCTAAGATGCAAACCCCAGAATCCAAAACAATGATGCAAGTGACTGTGAGAGTTAACTTAAAGTGCTTACATCTATAATGCGGGTTTGGATACACTTTTTCTCTCAAATATGTGTGTCCAATGTTTACTGTGAAAACTGCGGTCCTTTGAACATCTTGATGTGTCCCCTAAGAAGTGCCATTATTCGTGAATGCAGTCAGCATGGTGTTTGGTGTCGATCTCATCTCTGATAAATTGCTTTTCCTTGGTTCTCTCATTCCCCACTCCAGGCTCTGAGAATGGCCTGAAGAGGGAACCTGAAGCTTGTGGGGTCCCTCAGTCGGCCATGGCAGGGAAGCCAGCAAGAAGTCTCCTCCTCACAGACCTCTGGCCATCTCCCTGAGCCGAGACCAAAGCCTTTGCTGCAGGATGAAGATGAGCTCTGGCTGCGAGGCTTCCAAACCGCAGGCAGGCTTTGACTGGGCGTCCCAGAGGATGCTCTGGCCAACCAGCAAAACAAGTTCCAGGACAAACAGACAGAGAAAGGCAACTGGGGAATCTGATCCAGGCTGCACCTGTAGAACAGGCTTGCTGGTACAGTTTACCTGTGAAGGGGTGAGTTAGGGGGTCCAGTGAACCCTAACCCTAACCAGGACTTGGAGGCAGCTAGTATGGGGAGCCCCAAGCCAGGTAGTGGGGGCGACTTTCCCCTCTACTGCCTCTTAAAACAACTTTTTGCCTAAAGGCAAACAGAAAGGTCCCACCGAGACTTGAACTCGAATCGCTGGATTCAGAGTCCAGAGTGCTCACCATTACACCATGGAACCTATACACTGCTGACACTCTATATACACCTAGAATAGTGGAACTGGCTACCATCTACTACTTTTTCCTACTGTGTTTCTTCTGCACATATGAAAACGAGATCAAGTTTACTCAGCTGAGAGCTGAGGAAGAGTCCTTCCAGCCTCCATCATCCCCTCAAATTACCACTCCCTCCTGACCACAGGCGACATTTCTCCAATAAATGGTGATGGTGCTCTTGTCCCACGCTTTGCCTTACCCCACTTCCCCGGGAACACCGAGGTCAGGATTTAGTAATCCCTGCCTCGCCCCGCAGCCACACCGGCCCACCTCTGCTTCCGGTAAGAACGCGAGTCAGCCGTGGAGCGGGGAGGAAGTTGGGATGTGAAGGAAACTTCATACTTTTCCTCGTATATGCACATTTGTGTATCTTTGGTAGGTTTTGTGTTTCTTACAATAAATACCTTTTTTTTTTTTTTTTTTTTTTTTTTTTTTTTTTAAGTTAAAAGCAATGCCGGGAGGTGGTGGAGCACGCAGAGGCAGGCGGATTTCTGAGTTCGAGGCCAGCCTGGTCTACAGAGTAAGTTCCAGGACAGCCAGGGCTATACAGAGAAACCCTGTCTCGAAAAAACCAAATAAATAAATAAATGAAAGAAAGAAAGAAAGAAAGAAAGAAAGAAAAGCAATAGCCTGGGCCCGCCCCTTTAATTCCAACACTTGAGGCAGGTATACACAGTTCTTGTAAGTTCCAGGCTAGCCAGGGCTACATAATGAGAGACCAGGTCTCAAAAAACAAAAGCACGGGACGGAGGTAGGAGACCGGGAATCAACATTATTTTAAAGAAAGAAATATGCCTTGGAGCGCTTTATGGTGCTGGACTCTTCCTGCAGGCCGGCTTAGTTCTCAGCTGGCAGAGCAACTGAGGAAACTCCCTGGGCAGCAAAACAAACAGATCCGAGATGGGTCACGGTGGGCGGTAGCTAGCTGGAGATTAGTCCTTTTCCGAAGGGTGAAAAGACTAAGTTTGCTCCAGTGTTTACACTCGGCTTTCGTTTGCTAAGTAGTAACTCCACATCTCACCGCCTCTCAGCCAGACAGCATCTCCAGGAGAAAAACTTCTTTATTTTCAAAAATGACACTTGTAGCTGACAGGGGGTGGGGGTTGGAGTGGGGGTTGATGGAGGAGTGGAGGGGAGCGGAGCCTTTAATACCAGCAGAGGCAGAGGCAGTTGGCGGCTAGCCTAGTCTACACAAGTTCCAGGAAAGCGAGGATTACACAGAGGAACCGTGACACCACCCTTCAAAAATAGCACTTGTTTGTGGGGAAATGACTAAAATTTGTGCCTCAGCACTTGACCCTGCCCCATTGTGGCTGCTTTGTTTGAGACTGAGGAAGAAGCTCTAAGTCACCCACCTCAGAATAATTAAATAAACATTTGTTTTTCCCAGGAATGGTAGTGCGCACCTCTAATCCCAGCACTGCATTAGAGACAGGTGGACAGATCCCTGTGAGTTCAAGACCAACAGGGTGTAGAGTCACAAAAGAGCAAGAAACATAAACAAACAAATAAACAAAACAAAAAACCTTTGCTATTAAGTTTATCCCGGCTTTCTTTAGGTTTCATGGGACAACACCCCCACCCTCCGCTGACTTTCACTTTGTAGTAGAAAATGAAGGCTGATATAGTCGATTAAAAAAAGATGAAGGTTGAATGAGGCTATAATGAATTTGTGACAGACATGGGGTCAGTAAAACGGGGGAATTTAGAGCCAGAAGGGGTTGGTGCTCACTTAATCCCCCGGAGGCAAAGGCTGGTCTGCAGAGCGAGAGTTCTAGGACCGCCAGACAGCTTCCGGGAAACCCCTTCCTGAGAGGCGGTGAAGGAATTTAAAATGTAAACCAATCTGGAAAGAAACACAGGCGTGCCCGAGGCCTTCCTCAGTTTCTTTTTTTCTTTTTTCGGTGGGGTGGGGTGGGGTGGGGGTGGGGATGAGCTTCAGACAGGCTTTCTCTGTGTAACAGAGCCCAGCTGTCCTGGACTGGAGTTCTGGACCAGACTGACTTCCAACTTGCCTTCACCAAGAGCCGGGATTAAAGGAGTGCACCGCCACACCTGGCCCTCTTCTGCAGTTTCTAAAATATAGGTCAAATGATGCTCCCGTGTCTCAGAGGTCAGATGCCTTCTGCAGACACATTGTTGTGCTTTGTGTAGCCTTGAGCACGGCTGCCTGGGGGTGGAGCTTCTTTGTGAACGGCTGTCAAACGGGCTGTGAAAATAAAAAGGAGCCTGGAGATGCAGTTCACACTCTTGTGCTCTTTCGCCCCGAGTCCCCTGGTTTTGCCAGCCAGTTCTTCCAGCATCAATAGAGAGGTGAGCTGCCCTTGGGCGGCCTCTTACAGCCTTGCTCTGACCGGCTCACCTACGTCTCTCGCCTGCTGGACTTACAGGAGCCCGCAGTCTCGCCCTGTCTTGGGTGCTTGATTGGAGTTTTCATGTGGTTTGTTTTGAGACTAGGTCTCAGTAGATAATGTCAGCGCAAAAACCACAGTTATAGTTTATTTTTGGAGTCATTTTAAGTGACCAGGAACACAGATTTAGGTTACTCCAAATTCTATATTCCAATAAGGAAGCAGTTTCATGAAGTTTATAGTTTTACAGAACAAACTAAGGCACACATCAAAAACAGCCGGCGCAGAAAGCTTCGGAGCTCGCTGGCCCTGCGCCCTGCAAGCCCCGAGCCCACTTCTCAAGCTCGTGGGAACGGAATGAACCCACCCCCTCCCACGTCCCGCCGCCACCCGGAGATCCCAGGGCCCCCAGCAGGGCTCTGCGAAGGAGCCCGAGTGCGCTTTAGGGTCGGGTCCTTGCACATGCCGAGCGAGCCTGGAAGAGGGAAGAGCTGTTCACCCCGGGTTTGTGCTGGAGCCTCGGCGCGGTCCGTGTGGGGGACGCGGGGACTGCGGTGCGGGTGCTCAGGGAAGCGGGACGGGAGGGACGGGTAGCGGGGTGCGGTGGACAGGGCAGCGCAGGAGCCTGGCGCCCAGACCTGCGGAGACAGTCGCGTGCAGATGTAGGGGGGTGACGGAATGGATTTTTATGGGGTGCAGAACGCGAGGAAGGGAAGGGCAGAGGAGTGTGCAGGGGAAGGAGCGACGACCTTTCCTGTCTGAATGTTTAAAGGCAGCCACCAACTGTTAACACTTAAGGTTTGACTAACGCGAAAAGAAGCCGCGTCTTTGTGGGTGTTTCGGAAGCTCGCGGTGATCACCCAGTTGCTAGCTAAGTGCTCTGCGTTGTGGCCACAGTAATGTGGATTCGAGTCATCGCAGGTGTGGCCACCGTGGTGACGCCTGATTCATCAACGGGCAGCACGGTGTCTCCTGCACGGTCTCGGTGGCAAAACCAGTCACCGGCGGTGGGATTCGGAAAATCCACATTCCTTTAGAGGAGCTGCCCCCGACCCCCCGCGATGCTCCCGTTTTTACTGCAGCTAGTGGCACATTGTTTCTACAAAGATGGCACTCAAGCCTTTCATCCCAGCATTCGGGAGGCCGGGGCAAGCGGGCCTCTTGTGAGTTCCAGGCCAGCCAGGGTTGCATAGTGAGACCCTGTCTAACAATAACAACAAAATTCCTGAGATCCAAAAAAAATTCTGACCAATTGTAATTTGTCTATATCCTCAGGCGAGAAAAATCCAGTGATTTTGATCTCAAAATCTCCTGTTTCTGCCCATAGAGTTATGGATCTATAACCACTGTCCTTCTATTATGTTTGGGGGAAAAGATGTTTCTTAAATTATAAACTATTCAGTTTCCCTTTCCCTGGTTTATGATCGCAAGCCACAGTCTTTTCCAGCACAGTCTTTGGTGACTCCTGCAGGTGTTTGCTTCAGTAGTGGGGAGATGGGCGGACCACCGTCGCATGATGGCATTTATAACGTTCTAACTGAGCCCATTCTGCAAATGTATTCTTCCCCAGGGGTGGTGCCCAGTCCTGGTGTAGTGTCGCCAGCTGTAGCGGTGTTCCTTTCTTTCCTTGCCTGCACAACTTTCTCCCAGCTCTATCGAATGCTGACCTAGGGCTGGGCTACTCTCTGGCCTCAGCTCAGGAGGAGGTACATCAGGGGACCGCAGTACACAGGGGCACAGGAGGTACATCAGGGCACCGCAGTGCACGGGCACACAGACTCAACCTTTTGTATTTGGACAGAAACTCCCAAGATGCTTCAAAGTCCCTCAGTAGCGGTGTTTGTTTGCTTACTGTGGTGTCCCACTCACTCAGATCCTAAGAAAACTAGTGTGGGGGTGGGGGTGGGGGTGGGGTGTGTGCTGACAGCAGGGGTAGAGTATCAGATATCCTACATATCAGATATTTATGTTAGCATTCATAACACTAGCTGGGCAGTGGTGGCACATGCCTTTAATCCCAGCACTTGGGAGGCAGAGGCAGGCGGATTTCTGAGTTCAAGATCAGCCTGGTGTACAGAGTGAGTTCCAGGACAGCCAATGCTATACAGAGAAACCCTGCCTCGAAAAACAAAAACAAAAACAACAACAAAAAAAAAAAAACAAAAACAAACCAAAAGCATTCATAACAGTAGCAAAATTACAGTTCTGAAGTATCAACAATAATAGCTTCATGGTTAGAGTCACCGCAGCATGAGAGAGGGTATTGAAAGGTCTCAGCAGCTCTTTAAAAAGACAGAAAGAGCTGGAACAGTTAAGATCACTGACTGCTCTTCCAGAGATCCTGAGTTCAAATCCCAGCAACCCATGATGGTTCACAACCATCCGTAATGGGATCTGATGCCCTCTTCTGGTGTGTCTGAAGACAGTGACAGTGCATTTATATACATAAAATAAATAAACAAATCTTTAAAAAGAGAGAGAAAGAGACTGAAAATCCATTGGGCACGGTGGAGCATACATTTAACCGCAGCATTTGGGAAGCAGAGGCAGGCAGGCATATCTCTGAGTTCCAGGCCAAGCTGGAAGAAGAAAAATAAGGAGGAGGAGAAGGAGAAAGAGGAGGAAGAAGAGGAAGGAGGAGGAGGAGGAGGAGGAAGAGGAAGAAGGAGAAGGAGAAGGGGGTTGAGAAGCACTGCCTTAGCTAGCTTTCTGACAAACTATGTATCCAGGGGAGACTGTCCGGATGGCCCCTGTCCTCTTTGCCCTTTCCCCTTTCTTTACAAACCTTGGGTTCCTTTTAGTGCCCCCCCATGGTAGAGAATAATGTGCACATAGCTGTAGCTACACTTAGATTTATTTAATTTATTTTATACACACAGTTGTTTTGCCTACATGTATACCATGTGAATGCCTGGTACCCCTGGAGAGCCCGTTAGATCCTGGGGTGGTTTGAATGAGAAGGGCTCCCAGGGGTGCGTCTATCTGATGCTCAGCCGTCAGGAAGGGGCGCTATTTGAGGAGGATTAGGAGGGGTGCCCTTGTTGGAGCGGTACCCTGTTCCTGCAGGTCAGGATGTAGCTTTCAGCTACTGCTCCAGTGTAATGCCCCGGCTCCGAGGGAAACCCAGGAGAGCTCTAGAACTGCTGCGTCTGCTGTCATGTAAGTAAGAGTCTTTTTATTTTGAGTCTCGACCTGGATCTCAAACCGCCCCACCACGCAGGCCAGGAGTGCGAGCCCGAGCTTGAGTGTCAGGCACTTTAGATACAGAATAGTCAGAATTGTTAGGAATTCTTTGAGGGTTTGGGGCGAAGGGCGAGGGAAGGCGGTTAGGTGAGTCATAATTCAGACCGGATACCACTCGGCAGTTGCTGAGAGAGGGGCTCTTCTAACCTAGAGGTTCTCTTTAGTGGTGCTATCGGGTGCTAGTTTTATGGCTGGCTATACCTGTCTGCGGCCTCTAATTGTCCGTTTTCTTCTATGATTTAAGCGTGGGACTCTAATCTCCCTACCCCAAGGTCAGACACCAGCTATCCCTGGTTCTCTGGGAGAGCGCTGGTCTTCGAGACGCGAGGCGCCGCTGGAGCTGGGTGGAGAATGTCTTACCCGAGGTGGTACCTGTGGCTCCTCGAGTCTTCTCAGAGTGGCTAGGGGAAAGCGGGAGGGGAGGGGACTCCCCACATTTGCTGCACAGGGGAGAGCCTGTGGGGGGGAGAGTGCAGAAATGAGCTGTCAAGCACACCACCAGCACCGCGTTCCCTGCCGTGACCACAGTGGACTAAGCCCCTACAACTGCCAGCACGCCCGCAGTTAAACGCTTTCTTTTCTAAGAGTTGCCTTGGTCATGGTGTCTCTTCACAGTAATAGAGCAGTGACCTAAACACATCTCCTGGAACTGCAATTACAAGTGGTTGTGAGGCACCTCGTGGGTGCTGGGAATCAAACGCAGGTCCCTCCACTGCTGAGCCATCTCTCCAGCCCTTGGCTGTTGTATTAATCAGGATTCCCTAGAGTCACAGAACTTGAAGAATGACTATATTATTAAGGGAAATTATTGGAATGACGAACGGTCTGCAGTCCAGCTAACGGGCAGCTAGCGGTGAATGGGAAGTCCAAGACTCTAATGGTTCCTCAGTCCTGTGAGGCCAGGTGTTCCAGCTGGTCTTCTGACTAAGCTGGAATCCTGAAGAAGTAGGTTCCAACAGATGTGCTGGCAAGTTTGTGCGAGCAGACAAAGCGTGAACGCTTCCTTTTCCTGTTGTCCTTATGTAGGCCTCCAGCAGAAGGTACGGTCTAGATTAAAGGTGTGTACCACACACCTGGATTTGGAACTTGCTCTGTCCCAGGCTGGCCTTGAACTCAGATCTGTTGCCTCAGTCTCCTGCAATTAAAGGCATGTACTACTTTGCCTGGGCCTAAGCTTCTCACAGCCACAATGCCTCAAGATCTGGACCACAGGTAAGTCTTCCTTTTCTGGACTGTAGTTCATTCCAGATGCAGTCAGGTTGACAACCAGGAAGCGCCATCACAGCTCTATCATCTCTCGGCAGATTGTTGCAGGGTTGTCCTTAGAAATCCACTGGAGACATCGTGGGAGCCATTGGAGATCTGTGGCAGACAGATGTGTGGTTGACAAGCATTGCCTTGAACGGCAGCGAGCTTACGGAACAACTGCTCTTTCCTCTTTCTGGCTTCAGTTTCCCGTTGGCTTACTGTCCGTGAGCTTCCGGTACTGTAAGGTTTCTGTATTTGTATGGTGGCTGACACTCATATGCACCCCCTCTTTTTTAATCGTTACTATTCTAAAGAACCTCATATTTTCTGTTGAGAGCACAGCAGTAAGAAAAGTGTCCCCTTTTCCAGCATTTGGTAAAAACGATGCTGGCCTAATGGTTGCTCTCTTCTGCAACTGGAACAGATCTAGAGAAAAGATGGGCGCACGGTGGTCCTCCTGCTCCATATGGACTCTCAGTTTTCACAAGTTTCCAGAGCTAAGGTGTCCTAGGAAAGGAGAGCTCCCATGTAAGAGGCAGTATGATCAAATCGGTGCGAAGAGCCTCCTGGATGTAAGTTCATTCCTGAAGGAAATATATAGAAGTTATTTTCTTTTTTAGATTACCATACAGATTTTACAGGGTTTACTATAGAATTTTTATTCGTTTGCGTTCTGCTTGCTATAGTGTGAGAGCAGAGTTAGCTATGGTGCATCATTATGGCAGAAACAGACAAAACTGCTTGTGTCTTTCCACAATGCCAGAATTTACTGAATAAGAAAAAATTTATAAGGTTTGGCAGGTTCAGTAATGGCAATTTATAAAACAAAACAACAACAACAAAAAAACCCCAAAAAACCCCAAAACAAAACCCCCCAACCTACCTACCTGGGTAGTTTGGTTGAGTCCAATGCAAGCTCTTTATTCCAATAATAATTACTAATATTAATTCATATCACACAGCTTGCATTAATCTTTACATATGCATTATAGAACCTGTATGTCTATAGCTGTATGGTTTACAGAATGGACACCAGTTTCAAAGGCTGCCGTGCAGTTTCAGAGGCTTCAGAAGTAGGCTCAGAGAGTCGGCTTTGATAACTAAGCAGACCAGTGCTGAGAGGTTGCAGCTGAGAGGGTCTGATTGTGAAACTACAGAATCAGACTGCAAGGTGGAAAGTTGAACCAGACCTGAAGCAGAGAGCAGGCTGGGTGCAGGAAAATGGGCAGGTCCAGGCAGGAACTGGTGGGCTAGCAAACAGGCAGGTAGGCAGAGTCAACAGCAGGGGACCAAGGCAAGTCAGAGTCCTCAGCCCTTGAAGCACACCGGGAATCAGATGGCATGTTGGTCTGGGGCGTGTCATCACACTACGGGGTCCAGGAGAGGGAATCACGTCCCATGCTTGTCTGGGACCAGCAATATTCTCCTCCTATTTCAAAGGGTCTGCTTGACAGGAAGTAAGGTGAGCTCATTCCAATGGTCTTCTCTGGGCCTGTGCGAAACCCAAGGACTCGGTTGTCACCTCTGGAAAGCTCCCTAGAGACCTTAGAGCTTCAGCTGCCCAGCCTAGACAGCGCAGCCCATCTAGGTAATGGCTGCCATGTCTTTTTTTAGACCACCTGCTTACTTCCAGCCAGCCGGAGAACATGGCTCCCTCGAGGATATATCAGGTGGATGTATATAACGTATGCTGTGCTGGAAAGACTACAGACAAAAGCAAAAGTTTGGAAAAGAACATCAGAATACTAATGGTCACATGTCCCACTGAAATGAAACAAAAAACAGAGAGGGAAGCCTCCCGCCTCTGGCTAGCGTGAAGTACAGAAACCTAACGTAATCTCCAGTATGAATTCTCCCTTCCCCACGCAGGACAAAACCCATGAGACGCCAGGTTGCCAGACCCTGGGAATCAGGCAAGCCCTGGAAGCGAGAAGGAGCAAGGCAGCCCTGCCACGGACCGGCTCACGGCCTTCAGATAGTGCCACACACCAGAGGGGTCTGAGGCCAAATCCCAGGATCGAGGGGAGAGTTGATACCATAATAACCAGTAGAGAAAAACTCCACAATGTCTGTATACAACTAAGGAATACTGAGGGTGATGGATAGATTTATGTCAACTTGACACAAGCCGGAGTCATCTGAGAGGAGGGAACCTTAATAAAGAAAATGTTTCCAAAAAGGGCATAAAGATAGAAGAAAAGAAAATGCCTCCATATGGTCAGGCTATAGGCCAGCCTGTAGGACATTTTCTTAAGTAGTGATTGATGGCAAGTACCCACCGCCCACCATCCTGGGCTCTATAAGAAAGCAGGCTAAGCAAGACATGAGGAGCAAGCCAGTAGGCAGCACGCCTCCGTGGCCTCCGTCAGCTCCTGCCTCCAGGCTCCTATCCTGTGTGAGTTCCTGTCCTGACTCCCTTTGACAATGAGCAGTGAGTTACTTTGGTCACTGTGGTGGTTTGAATGGCTGTGGCCCCCATAGACTCACATGTTTGAATGCTTGGCCCATATTGAGTGGCACTGTTAGGAGGTGTGGCCTTGTTAGGGGAAATGTGTTACTGCGGGGGTGGCTTTGAGGTCTCCTGTGCTCAAGCTGCACCCAGTGTGGCACACAGTCTCCTTCTGCTGCCTCCGGACCAAGATGTAGGACTCTCAGCTGCTTCTCCAGCACCATGTCTGCCTGCAGACTGCCATGCTCCCCACTGTGATGATAATGGACTGAACCTCTGAAGCTGTAAGTCAGCCCTAACTTTAAATGTTTCCCTTTATAAGAGTTGCTATGGTCATGATGTCTCTTCATGGTAATAAAACCCAAACTAAGACAGTCATGGTGCTTTAACCCTAAACTAGATATCAGGCATGCCAAGGCACAGGTTGCCATGACCCATGAAAAAAATCCATCAATGAAACAATCGATGTGTCATTATGTTAGAGTTAGGAGAACAACCAGGCATGACGGCACGTGCCTTTAATCCCAGAACTCAGAAAGCCAAGGCAGGAAGATCTCTACTTGAGGCCAGCCTGATCTACATAGTGAGTTCCAGGCTAGCCACGACAACATAGTAGACCCTGTCTCAAAAGAAGTAAGAGAGAGGACTTTTTTTTTCCCTCTGAGAGAGGGTCTCACTGTGTAGCCCTGGCTGTCCTGGTACTCACTAGTTAGACCAGGCCAGCCTAGAACTCACAGAGATCTGCCTGCCTCTGCCTCCCAAATGCTGGGTTTAAAGGCATGTGCCAACATGCCCAGCAGGAGAAGGAACTTCTACATGTGTTCCACAGGCCAAACTGTAAAGATGTAAAGATGACTCAGTGAAATTTTAGAGACTAAAGGCATGATGCAGGAACTGGAGAGATGGCTCCGTGGTTAAGAACGCTCGCTGCTCTTGCAGAAGATCCACTTTGGTTCCCATCACCCGTCCACTGTGAATCACAGCCACTGCTGTCGCCGGGAACTGATGCCTCCTCTGGCTCACAGCTCCTGCTTACACGTGGTACACAGACATGCACCCAGGCATACGCAGACACATAAAATAAAAAGATCCTTTTTTTATCGTCAGAGTTGACAACTTCACAGAGGGATTCCCAGCAAGTTACGTGTTGCAGAACTCAAGATCAGGGAAGATATCCATAAACAGCTGGAAATTTCCAAACTGAAACTCAGAGCCAAAACAGAAGTAAAAAACAAACAACAAACAAAAACTAAAATAACTGCAAGAACACTGCCTGCTCTTCAGAGGTCCTGAGTTCAATTCCCAGCAACCACATGAGGGCTCTCGAGCATCTGTGGTTGGGTCTGATGCCCTCTTTTGGTGTGTAGGTGTAGACATAGATAGACCACTCATGTATTAAATAAATCTTATAACAAAACAAGAACAAACACAAAACCTAGAATAACAACAAAAACCCAGACTCATGAAATGTAAGGAGAACTTTAGAACTGTAACTCATGAAAAATTGGGGTACTTTAAAAGTGTGAGTAAAGGGGGGAAGTCTTTGAAGAGACTACTGCCTCCCAGCGGCCTTTCACAGTAGGTACAGGCCTCTCCTGCTGCATACAACTGGGAACGTAGTGGCCAGTGAACCAGCCAAGATCAGTTCAGGGTAACCAGACCGGCTCCGACCCTGCGATGGAGATACCTGCCACATCTCAACAGGTCATGGGTCTGTGGCTCCTTTGTGCCCCCATACCCCTCAACATAATGCCAGGAGTAGTCAGAACATGCTTGTTCGCCTGTCACAGCCAGGGCTGTGCCAGAAGGCCACCACTGACATAGTGCCGTTCGCCTCCAGCAACTGCTACCCTGAAGATGCCACCCCACTGCATCCCGAAAGGGAGGGTCACAGGAAAACCTACTTATGTTAAAGGTTCTGGAAGGCCCAGAGCCAAATTATCTTGAGCAGTTTTTAGTCCCTTTGAAGGCTCTTCATTACCCACTTGTGTCATACCTACCATCTTCGTGACTATTAAAATCTTTAAAATGTATTCTTAGCATACAACTATGTGGGCAGGCCGGGAACAGGGGCATGGGCTTTAATATCAGGACCTGGGAGGCAGGGCAGGCAGATCACTGAATTTGAGACCAGCCTAGTCTACAGAAAGAGTTCAAGGAAAAGCCAGGGCTACACAGAGAAACCTTGTCTCAAAAAAAGGACACAACTAGGCTCCACCAATCAAAAAAACAAAAACAAAAACAAAAAAAAACAACTATGTATGTCACCAGAAAGCATCTGAAACCTTGAGATTTCCCTGTGGTCCCCACCAACCTACTCAATAAATGCATTGATACATGATTGGCTTGGTTTTGTAGCTAATAAACACAAGAAATGTAAAGTAAAATTAGCTCAGACACATTTTTTGTTTGTTTGTTTTTTGTTTTTTGTTTTGTTTTTTTTTTTTTTGAGACAGGGTTTCTCTGTGTAGCCCTGGCTGTCCTGGAACTCACTCTGTAGACCAGGCTGGCCTTGAACTCAGAAATCCGCCTTCCTCTGCCACCACACCCGGTTCAGACACATTTTTAATCAAATCCTAGGGCCAAGAAAAACATTTCAAAAGTTGCCCAAGAAGAACACAATGTAAATACACAGGTACAAAAAGAAGGATGGTGTGGAGGTTTTTCTGAAGTTCCAGAATTCTCCCAGAAGCCACACAGGCCAGGAGATAGCCACCCCGAATCTTTAAAGTGCTGAAGCAAGAAAACTGAAAGTTAACTGCAAATCCTGAACCATACGAATTCTCTCAAAGTTAGTAGAACTTTGTAGCCCTTGCATGTAATCTCAACACAGGCTCTCCTCTAAACCAGGAGAGTCAAAAGTTCAAGGCCATCCCAGCTGCATGAGGCACAAAACCTGGAGAACATGAGGGCCTTGAACTCACAGAGAAGCCCCGAGAGAAGCGGAGCGTTAATCACGGGTGTCTCCTCAATGGAAGAGATGAAATGCAAATCTGCATTCCATCCAGAAAGCCGAGAGCAGAGGTTATTAACAACCTGGGGACCTCTTTGCTATCTGTAGGGACAGACCTCACCCTAACTCCCAGAATCATTATTCTAGACTCGGGCCTCCCTGACCGACCATCGCCCATCCTTAGGGGAGGTGTGACGTGTACTTTTAGCTATGGAGTCCACCCTCATGGCCACATGCCCCCATGTGAAGGAGTTTCTGGGCGGGCACACCTTAGGTGCTTTATTGTGCACCTGGGATGGGACTGGCGGGACTTGTTGCTGCCTGGAAACCTTTTCCCAAATTGTACGTTTTAAATCTGCTAACAAATTGTACTGTGATTTAAATCTGCTAACACATTGCACTGTGATTTATATCTGCTGACCCCCTGGCATTAGACTCTCTAAGTCTGATCCAGATTGATGAAATCAATCCGCACCGGGTTTTCATTCTTACCTCGTTCCTCTGGTTCCCCTCCCTCCCTACCTCATTTACAGGCTGTGGTCCTGCTAGCCCAACGCTGGCTGTCTACCAAGGCTGGATGTCTCAGCCGGTCCGCAGTGCACGGCAGCATCTGAGAGAGTAGACTTTAACACCAGTGAAGGAATAGACTTGTTCTCCAGAGCCAGAGCGAGCAGAGAGAGCAAGCTTCCTTCTTCCATGTCCCTTAAATAGCGCGCCAGCAGAAGGTGTGGCCCAGATTAGAGGTGGATCGTCCCACCTCAAAAGATCTGGTTTAAAAGCGGATCTTCCCACCTCAGAAGTCCAGATTAGAAGTGAGTCTTCCCACTTCAAATGATTTAATTAAGAAAAAAATCTCACAGGGCTGCCCGGCCACTTGGGTTTTAGCGAATTCCAGATGTAGTCAAGCTGACAACTGAGAGTTGCCATCACACCCCAGCAGCCTGGACCACAAAGGCAATTTTTTTTTTTTTTTTTTTTTTGAGACAGGGTTTCTCTGTTTAGCCCTGGCTGTCCTAGAACTCACTCTGTAGACCAGGCTGGCCTCGAACTCAGAAATCCGCCTGCCTCTGCCTCCCAAGTGCTGGGATTAAAGGCGTGCGCCACCACTGCCCGGCACAAAGGCAATTTTTAACACACACACCACCACCACCACCACCACCACCACCACCACCAGCAGCAGCAGCAGCAGCAGCAGCAACAACAACAACAAAACAAAACAGTAAAACAAAAGCATACCAACACTTACAATTACCCTGAGGATGCAGCTCACTCGTTTCTTTCTTGCATTCAGGAAGCAGATCTCTAGGAGTTCTGGGCTAGCCTGATCTACACAGGGAGTTCCAGGACAGCCGGGGCTGTGGAGAACCCACCTCCAAACAAAATAGCAAACAAACAAACAAAATCATAACCACTGGATACTACCCCACACACACACACAAACATAAGGGGGAGTCTGGTAGGCACAGAAGAGGGGAGGATGTCAGATATGGTGAAGATATCCCTTATGTTGATAGCGATATGTCTTTCAGAAATATTTGCCCCTTTAAACAAAAGTAACAGCCTGGTCTGTGGGATCCACAACATGGGAAGGAGCAGAAATTCAACAGCAGAGTGGAAGCCAGAAGTAGGAGAATGCCATCTGAGCACAGGCTGGGGGGACCCAAGGCGTATGTCTCAAACCCTAAAGTAATAAAATTAAACCCTAAAATAGTAAAAGTTATAGACAATAAGTCTCCAAAGCAGAGAAAACAAAAAGGGTTTTTTATAAAACATGGAGACAATATTATAAGGTAGCTATTCTACCTCACAGACACACACCACTGGCTAAGGAAATTCATACAGAAGTGACTGCAGCATAATTCTCAGTCAGAAAATTCCAGAACCAATTTAATGCACACAGTATATGGAAAAAGCACAAACAGAAACAAAGTCGTGTGGTAAGGAATCGAGGGACTGGCGGTGACGGTTTGGTCTCCTAAGGTTTGCTCTCAGTTTTTTGAAAAAACCCTATGGGAGATGCTCCAGCCACAGCCGACCCGTGCCCTGGGGAAAAGAGCATCTACAGGAGTGGGACGGGCCCGCGGCCTTCTCAGCAGCCGCCCTGCCCTCAGCATTCAACCAACTCGGGCTCAGCACTAGCCACTGCGGCCGCCTTCTGTACTGCAGGCCGCTGGGAAGCATGGAAGCCAGCATGGACCAGTAAGCGCCTACGGCCCCCCTAGGCCGCCGAGCCGCGGGCCCGTAAGTACCCCGCGCAGGCGCCCAGCAGGAAGCAGAGGGGCAGGAGGCCGAGGGCAGGGCAGGGCAGGGCACTAATGGTCTGCGGCTCCTAGCCCGCCCTTCTCATTGTTCAGGACCGTGGGGCATGGTCGTTTAGCACTTAGTATTCTGGACGTTTGCCCCGTCGCTGGGCGTGTGGCTTGCCGTGATCGTATAGTGGTTAGTACTCTGCATTGTGGCTGCAGCAACCTCGGTTCGAATCCGAGTCTCGGCACTATCGTCCTTCTGCCCAGCGATCTTTTGTTTCTGCCGCCGAACACAAACGCTGCTCATTTAGGTGCCACTACTCCGCTGCTTTGGGATATGTGGAGTCAGGATGACCTTTCCCACAATTTTTATGTTAAAATAGTGATTAAAGCTTATTTCCCTTAAAGTAAAATACACAGCTGCTTAGATATTGAGAAACGTGGTCCACACGCAGGTCCTTACTCTCATCCCTGCATATATATCTGGATGTATTTTCTCTTTCTTACCTACACTAAAAGCCTTCCTATTCAGAACTCACAGAGAAGTGCCTGCCTCGGCCTCAGCCTCTTGCCCCGACCTCGGGAGCACTTAAGGGCCTGTGCCATTCCGCCCAACCTAAATTTTAGGTTCTACTCTCTTGACTGAATGCACTCTCTCCCTGCCCCCTCCCTCCCACATCAATTTCATGCATTTCAAATCTGTGCCTATTGCTTGTGGTTATAAGTCCTTCATTTGCTACTTTTGTGGTGTGTGTGTGTGTGTATGTGTGAGTGTGTGTGTGTGAGTGTGTAAGTGTGTGTGTGTGAGTGTGTGTGTGAGTGTGTGTGTGAGTGTGTGTGTGTTTGCTTGTAAGCACACTGGGCAGCTCTCTAAGGCCTAGGGCCTGCTGAGCACGTGCTCTCTCTTTGAGCACCAGCCCCACCCCTGATTTTGGTCTCACGGGTATGGCCACAGTGTATGAACAAGGCACCTCAGCTAATGCAGCAGTGGGTGTCGTGCTGTGTCCCGAGCCGGGAGAGGATGCAGGAACGACTCCCTCTCCACCCCCCACTTGACCAAGTACGGCAGGTCCTGGAGCCTGGAAGACCGCCCGACCCACAGGTGAACAATCTCACATCCAGCACTACACAGGACACTGCTTTTGTTTGCTTGAGACAGGACGGTAGCCCAGGCTATCTTCAGGTCCTTGTGTAGTACAGCATTGAGGTTGCTGTGGTCCTCCTGCCTCAGCCTCCCAACGGTGAGGATTGCAGGCATGAGCTACCAACCAGATCCAGCTGACTTCAGCCTGTTTTCTGAGACTAAGGCAGGGAGAATGCTTCCAGAAAGAAAGGGCCTGAGACTTGAAGCCACAGCGGGGCTCCCCAGCACCCGGTCTCCGGGGAGCTATTCAAGCATCTCAATGTGTTCATTCCCGCCTCCCCCCACTTCCTCTTTTTTCAGCTGTTGTTAGAAAGGGGCTCCTTGGGAGCCTCACCTCCTGCTTCTCACAGATATCATGAGAGAAAGAGAGAGAGAGAGAGAGAGAGAGAGAGAGACTGCAAACACTTCCGTGGCCAGGCTACATACAGTAAAAGAACATGGGTGAGGAAAACCCAGGATGCACAAGAGGAGGAAGAGGATGCCATGAAAATGACCGCTGCGGAGAGCCTTACTTGGGTGCCGCGCTCCCCTGCAAGGACAAGGGCTTCAAGCAGGAATCTGACATTAGGGCATAATAGGGGAGTGGGTTAAGGCAGGAATTTTAACCTGAGGGTGGAATGAGAGAAGCAGGCTTCAGGCAAGATTCTGGGTTTAGACAAGGAAGAAGGCTTAGGTACCATTTTGTGTTTACTGTCTTGCTTGTTCCTCATTGTACTACCATTGGTCTTAATCCCTGCATGTAATTAAATTGGCATAAAAGTGGATTGGAAATTATTAAACCCTCCTTCAGTCTCAGAATTGACTGGGATCATGCTGCAGTTTTGTCTACTTGACTCTTTTTAATTTAATCTCTTTCTGTTTACTGACTGAGTGGGCTTGGTCAGACCGCGACAAGGCCCGGGGCTGCGCTGTGCTCCTCTCTTTTCCTTCTCAGCAAACGAGTCTCAGTTCTAGTAATAGCACGTGTCCCTAGTGCACTCTGCTCTTCTGGAACATAAAAGCCAGACACTTCAGCCAGAGCATTCAGGACTCGGATCTCCAGCTGTAGTAGTTGAGCTGGGTAGGAGATACTCACAAAACGCTTCTGAGCTCCTCTCCCTTCCGTGGAAGCCTTGGGCAGATTTCCATGGGAGATCTGGTGGGCCCTCTCCCTGTCTTTCCTTTCCGTGCCTTAGATGGCCAGGGACTGAGAGCATGCCTAGACCGTCCCTCCGTCCCATCCACCGAGGATATAAGCCAGGGCCAAGAATTTGCAACATCCTTCAGAACTTCAAACTGAATGACTGCCCAGAGCCAGGGTACAGCTTTCTGTTGTTTGTTTTTCGAGACAGGGTCTCACTATATACACCTGAGTGCCTCACTATGTTCACCAGGCTGGCCATAAACTCACAGAAATCCACCTGCCTCTGCCTCCCAAGTATGGGATTTTTTTTTTTTAATATTTACCCAGTAGTCACAAGGATGAATCGCAAACACAAAGGTGGTCAATACATAGCAGTCTCTGCAGCTGAGAGAGCCCCAACTGGCACCTTGCTGGCCCCAGCACCCCATAATCACAGGAACCCCAGTTAGCCAGTCAGCCTTGCCCCTCTGTTCCCCTTGTTGGAGAAGCACTGTTCCTTGTACATCAAGAACACAGAACGGTCTAAACAGAGACAAGGGGCTGGAGAGAGGGGTCAGAGAGCAAGTAAGTTCAGCTCCTGGCACCTACACCAGGCGGCTCCCAATCACCTGTAATTCCAGCTCCAAGGGACCTCAGGCCTACGGAGGGATTTGCCTTAGTGTACACATGCCACCAAGCACCAGTAATAGTCCAACACACACACACACACACACACACACACACACACGTAAAATAAATCAGTGTTTTGTTTGTTTTAGTTTTTAAGGAGGGAGAAGCGGCAGATGAAAGAAAAAGGTACTTCAATTAACCAGAAATTGCACGTATTTTTAAAACCCCACTGAATGTATTTCTTCCCAGACAGCCTGGAACTAACTATATAGACCAGGCTGGCCTCAAACTCCTCACACAAATCCACTTGCCTCGCTGTTTTTCCTGAGTGCTGAGTTAATGACTTTGTCCACCTGACCGTCCCAGTGTTATAGTGAATTTTAGTGTGAGGAATAAGAAGAAAGTCACACTACAGATGAAATCACCTAACGATATGGTTTCGTTTTTATTCTGTATTGTTTTTAGAACCTTTTGAGTCAGGGTCTGTCACTTATAAGCCTGGGCAGCCTGGAACTCACTGTGTAGACCAGGCTGGCCTCAAACTCCCCCAAATCCACTTGCATCTGCCTCCCCAGTGCTGGGCTTAAAGCTGTGCACGGCCCTGCTGGCCACTGAGATGTATGTGCACCTCAGGCATGCAGAGGCCTGAGGAGAGGGCTTCTTGGATCCCCTGGACTTGGGCAACCCTCCGTCCCAATGCCCCAACTCAGTGTCGGTTTCGTGATGTTTCTGTGGAAGAGAACACAGAGAACGACCGGCAAATAAATCAAGAGCCCTTTAAAGTACAGCGGGGGAGACCACACGCGGCAGGCAGGCAGGCAGGCAGGTGGCAGCGGCGCAGGGAGAGCCTGGGTAGGGCTGGCTCCCGTGCTGCCCGACTTGGAGAGGGGCGTCCGTCGGTCCGCACCCAAAAGAGGGAGCTCCAAGGATGTTGGGACCGAGGGGTGGGCAACGAGCGGCCGGTTAGGGGTAAGAGATGGTGCAAGATGATTGGTCTCTGGTCCTTCAACGGCCCAGCACTGCGCCAGCGAGAAAGTTCAACAGGGCCCCGGACCGCGCGGCGAAAGGTAGGGACGTGACGTCACTCCTGGGTGCCCGACGGGGGCGGGGTTATGCAGATGAGGGTCGCGCAGGGGCTGCCGCGTCCGCACCGGCCTCGGAAAGCGAGGGATTTCCCCGCGGCGTGGGAGAGAGCGCGGGTCCCCGCGTGTGAGCGGAGCGCCGAGACGGCGCGTGCGAGGAGGGAGGCCCGCGATCGGGCGGGGCGAAGTGACCGTGCGTTAAGAGTGGAGGGTGGGCGGGTGTGAGTCGGGGCTGTGTGTGAGGAAAGCATACTTACCTGGCAGGGGAGATACCATGATCACGAAGGTGGTTTTCCCAGGGCGAGGCTCACCCATTGCACTTGGGGTGTGCTGACACCTGCGATTTCTCCAAATGCGGGAAACTCGACTGCATAATTTGTGGTAGTGGGGGACTGCGTTCGCGCTCTCCTCTGATCATTGGTGGTTAAAAAATAGCTCGTAATTTTCTTTGTCTACAGCCCTTCTCCTTTATCTTTATTGTTGCGAACTCCAAAGGCTTTCTATTCTAAGCTTGCTAAGATTTTAGCCTTTCCTTCTGGCTAACTTGTTGGTCAAGTTATCGGGTGACCCATTCTTGTTTTTTCCTTCTTGCCATTCTCTCTTTAAAAGGCCTGCAGAAAAGTGCCTGTTTGTCAAAATCAAAGAGAACGATACCTTAGGGAGTTAGGTTGTAAACCTATCCAGAGAGTCAAGTCCCTGAAGATTTGACCTCGGAATTTTTTTCTCTTTTCTCTTTTCTT